>OX578141.1:29905181-30250143 GCA_951213105.1 Amaurobius ferox | reverse complement strand
ATTTTTATAATTATTTTCAGGAGAATTCAATTCAATGTTTTAATAGAATGTTTTAAATAACAATGTCATTTAGAATACTATAAGAATTTGCACATAATTGTGAATTTTATGTTTCTTTATATTATACATTCCGTACGAAAAACGAATATACTGCTAGTAAATTATATATATATGAAAACAAAAGTATTATACAAAAAATATGTTTATAGAATTAAATACGCGGAAATTTTTGTACGCAATTAAAAACCTAAATCCTCCAAATAATATTTTCTTATGATATGGCGCGAGGAAGAATGAACGGATTAGATATATGTGATTCAAAACGGATAGGGATTAAAAAATAAAACTGTTTCCTATACATTTTCTATATTTAGGCTGCAATTTTTAGACGGAAATCCTTTTTAAGAGTCTTGTCGTTTTTCCTTTTAAGATATTGCCCTTTAAACATTAAATTAGGAACAATTAGAAATTCATATCTTATTTACACCAAAAATTAACTTAATTCAAATTTCATTCATATCTTTTGACACTAATAATGGTGTTTAAAAACTTGATATTTAATAAATATACTTACTCTATTTAGATCACAGTACCGTTTCTTGTTATTCAAGTTTCTTTGTAACCAAACAATTATAATCCATGGACTTGTGAAATATTCAGATTCTTATAAAGTAGTTTTGCAATAGAGTTCTTTGCACAATATTTTAACTTTGAAATTGGAGATAAACCACAAGCAGTTTATTGGGAAAGTTTCTTCTTCATACATTAAGTTGCGAAAAGTATATCTAAACATATCTTTTCTTTTAATATTAGTTCATACTTTGGCACCTTTGTTGTCAAGTAAATAGTGAAATATTGATCGGTTATTATTTAAATGCCACCACAAAATCAGTATGCTGTCAAAATAGTGATAATGTATTTATGACTAATATATATTATTCATATCTATGTGACATTTTCTAAAATAAATTATCTATAATATTGTAAATAAAATATGGCAATAAAATGTGGCATTAAAATGGAAAAATGTCCAAATATTTGATTGTCTTTAGATCAAAGTTAATATTTATATTACAGTACAAAAATTAAATTTGAATATTCTTAGTATATAATATTTCTAGAAATGTTAATGAAAATCTGGTAATTATTTAAAACGAATTCCATTATGCTAATTGAATCATATTTTTCACAATTTTTAAGAGAATAAAAAATAATTTAATACATTTATAATTTTTGATAAGTCAATTCTTGATAATATGTCTAATGACAAAATAGATTCTCATTAAATAGCTATTTTTTTCTTTATAATATTAATAAAGTTCTGAACATACCTGTTTGATAATATTAATTTCCATAAGGTAATCAAGAAAAGTGCGTTCAACAGAATAACTTTAATTGTGCTCTTTGATATTATAGTTAGAGATCCCGTAAATGTGTTCTTGTTTTCAAACTATTTCAGTTCTTGAAAGCATCAGAATTCTTCAAATAATTAAGCAGTGGAGCCTATTCCATTCTTTTACACAAAGTATTTGTATCACTCATTCACTAGCAATCAATAATTATTTCTCTTTCCCACCAATCGATCAAAAATTTCGAATAGCTTCAAAACAGTGTCATTCCCAAACACGTGCGTATGTCAGCAGTTCTGCACATTAGCATGTTGATCCACAGTCAAACCGAGTGACTTTCTGACTGCTCTGTCGAACCTGATTCGTTGTAGCGAACCGACAAACACAAGGGTTTTGTTTGGAAAAGCCTACCGGCCATTGACTTTTCCAGTGTTGCCGATCAACTAACTAGTCCGACTTGAAACCGTGTCAAACCTTTCTGCCTTCGGTAGGAAGGTGAAAGAAAAAAAAACAAAAATGAAATTTAATCTTTCATCTGATTGTTACACGGAGGATGGTGTTGGTTTGCACGAAGAGAAAGTCGAGTTTTCCACTTATTTCGACTGACCTTTCATTCATGAGAAGTGTATTTGTACGCATACTTGCCTTTCTATGCCTACCTATTGGGTTCGGATAATGCTAATTAGCTACTTCGAATATTTTTATCTTTTTTATCTTCAAACGTCTTTTCAAACATGGAGTAAGATGGTATCCCATGTTAATTAGTGTGTCTTTCAAACTCGTACAGAAGAATTCACAGGTGTTGAGCGTTAATAGTGCACTTAAATAGCAAATTAGGTGCTCTTTAGAATAAATCAAATGATATCTTTCAGGTTTTGACAGAACTTTAATGGATGCAATTCTTAAAACAATTTTTTTTTCGTAATCTTGATATCATTTTCTCCAGCAATAGAGTATTTAAAAGAGTAAAAATTTCCGGAACTTCTGATTTTCTTTAAAAATCAAAATATTCTTTTTAAAATGTTTGAATGAAATGTTTGAATGTTTGTCCTGAATCATTTTTTATTCTTTTTCTCTTATAAAGCAACCTGTAATGATGATTAAAATTCGATCTTTTCCTCTTAAATATATCTAATCATCCTTTAGTTAAGAATGTTACAAAAGAAGAGAGAGAAAATTAGCTAGTTTGAAGTTGTTAATTTTAGTGATAAATTAGATAGTCCAAATTAGTTACATTTAATGACAAGTCAAATGTATGTGAACGATGCGAGTACGGATAATTCCCCAAGCACTTATATTCAGATAATTATGCAAAGAGAGAGTGACAAGTCAAATGTGTGTGAACGATACGAGTATGAATAATTCCACAAGCACCTATATTCAGAGAATTATGCAAAGAGAGAGTTACAATTCAAATGTATGTGAACGATACGAGTATTAACAATTCCACGAGCACCTATATTCAGAGAATTAGGCAAAGAGAGATTTAGAAGTCAAATGTATGTGAACGATACGAGTATTAATAATTCCACGAGCACCTATATTCAGAGAATTATGTAAAGAATAAGTAACAAGTCAAATGTATGTGAACTATACGAATATGAATAGTTCCACAAGCACCTATATTCAGAGAATTATACAAAGAGAGAGTGACAAATCAAGTGAACGATACGAGTATGAATAATTCCACAAGCACCTATATTTAGAGAATTATACAGAGAGTGACAAGTCAAATATATGTGAACCATACGAGTATGAATAATTCCACAAGCGCCTATATTCAGAGAATTATGCTAAAAGGGGTTACAAGTCAAATGTATGTGAACGATACGAGTATGAATGATTTCACGAGCACCTATAGTCAGAGAATTATGCAAAGAGAGTGGCAAGTCAGATGTATGTGAACAATACGAATATGAATAATTCCACAAGCACCTATATTCAAAGAGAGAGTGCGAAGTAGGCGATCCAACCATTCTGGGGTTAACAGATTGGGATTAACTTTCTCTATTCTGGGATTGATTTAAAGTATTTTTTTCATTAATAACAGTTTTGTGAAAAAATCACTGACGTTTGGAAACTCTTTGTTCACTATCGTGATGCATTTCTTGATTGTAAATCTCATGAAAGGTGGTAGTTCACTGTCTACAAACTCGCATCTTTAAACAGACACGGGTACTCTGTTAACTCTAAAAATATATTTTTATTTATAAAATATATTTTTAAAGTATTGACTGTTCATTAAACTCCGACTTATAAGGAATGCACTAATGCTTAACGGTTCTTCACAAATCTATCTACCAAATTTCATTCTGGAACGTGTGTTGAATTTATTATCTCGAAATTATTTTTTTTCTTCATTCTTGTTCATTCATGAATCTAAACATTCATATCCCTTTTCAGGAATTTTTAGAGCAATTTATAGCCAAACATCCTTCTATTCTATTGCAAATTTATACCATAATGCACGATATTGAGTCACTTCGCTATAGAAAACAGCGGGCAAGTATGATACAAAATATTGGATGAGCCTTCTCCTTATATAGGATCCTTAGCCGATATAGGATCCTTATTTAGGATATCTATATAGAATCTCTATATAAGATCCTTAGACACCTGATGTCACCTGACGTTTCCTGCGGAATTCCAAGAAAGCACCTCATATTGCAATCCCAGATTATCTGTATTTATGCGCAGACGCGCAAGAGGGGATTATTCGACCTGACCATTTGCTGTTAAAAATTAGTGATACATTTATAAAATTATAATTAATAAATGGATGGCTTTAAGAAAAATAAATTATTTTTAAGCAGTGTATAATATTTAAAGGAGCTGCTGTTAAATTATAAAGATCGGAATAATCGGTCATTTTTATATCTCAATTTTAAAATGGGGGCGTTTTCAATGCAGGAAAAGTATATATATATTTTTTTTAATTCACGAAAATTCATGTATTAATAGTACAGATTTCGTTTAAAATTTGTTTAAAAGAAAATTCTTTTCAATGGTATTAAGATGAAAACTTTGCGATAATAGTTTTGAACCGATTTTTGTACGAAAATTTCTTAAAATGGCGCTTCAATATTTAAAAACTAAAAACCTAATTTAAATTTATAAAAAAAAACCTCGATGACGTATTCCCTCTCGGAGACCAAGGTACCCCTATGCCAAATTGTAGGGCTAAGCGCTTCGATTTTTTGCGACTTAAGATACAGACATACGCATACACACAGACATCTTCCTTTATTAGTATAGAAGAACCTGACACCCCAATCGATATCTGAATGATCCCGTGAATTTAAATCCCTGTTTGGGGATTCTAAGACTACAAGTTTAGTATTGTTCAGGTCGTAGTCAATCACTGATTCTAATCCTCAATCAGCCACCTTTGTAAAGAATTCCTGCCTCAGAGAGAAATCGAGCATTTCCGCTCTATCTTTTGAGCTACTAAGATACTTTTATATTTCCTTCTATATTTCAAATGGACCTTACACAGAATAATTTGTCAAAATTAGTTAACCATATATTTGTGGAAATCCTATTTCGCACATTTTAGATTGGCACCCACGAAAATTAAATGAAGAAAGCTGCTTTTGCTTAGAAAGCAAGCAAGGACTTTCATTATTTGAATCCTTGCTTGCGGCCATTTACAAATTGATGATATTATTTAGTAGTCATAGCAGTCTTAATTGAATGCTACTGTCGGTCAGCAACCCTTGTCATATTGATTTCACAAGGACCCTGTCTTCGAGGGACGTAAGCAATGAATGAGAAAAGCAGCGTTATGAATATGCATGAACATATTGTGTTTCGATTGATTTCTATAAACAGTCTCTCTTGAGTGTGTCGTTCAAAGTGTTGGAGTGCAATATTTGAAATATTTCTTTGGGTGTCACTGATAAGAGAAATAAATATGATGTTTTTAAAGATAGAAGTGATTTCATTACTAACAAGTTTGCTATGTGCAAAGTGATCGGAATTAAAGTCTCCCTGTTTCAAAACTTCTGCAATTTTATCTAGCAGGCGAAACTCGACCAAGCTTAGAAGTAATATTCTTCTAAACGTATAGTAGAGAGTTTCTCAAATAGAAAATTAGTTTAAAAACTAGTATTTAAGCTTGTTAAAGACAGGAATACAAACACTCTTAAAAATTAGCTGCAAATTTGTTCTAAAAGTTTTATTTTGTTTAACAAGGTATGGTACGTAACGTTGAAATTAGTTGTCTTAATTGGAAATTGGCCCAATTAGGTTCTATCTTATGGTCAAATTAAGCCTTTTGTGTCCTGATTCGGGAGAATTTTTAGAGAATTTATATCCCTCCTCCCCATTTTATGCACTCCGAAAGAAACACCGAAAAGTGATTGATATTATAGTATTATATATATTATTAGATCTAGTAATCGATATTATATGTATGTAAAGAATCAGCTTTCTACATCACAGGAAGAATGCTTGAGGATCTGAAAATACATTAAAAAAACTCATAATCTCCGCCCCAGGGAGAAAGGGGTCGAATAACCTACTACGTTAGGTTCTGTACGATAGTCGATACAGCCAGTTTGCAAATATTCAGCCTTCTAGGTCTCTAAGGGGCTTTTGGAGGATCTAAAGAACTTTTCGATAAAACTCAATCTTCTCCGCTTTCGGGGATAAATTGAAAATCCGGCTCTATTAGATTTTGTGCCGTAGTTGATACTGTAAGTGTGCAGGGATTCAGCCTTCTTGGTCACCGGGGGGGGGGGGCTTCTGGAGGATCTGAAAAGGCAAAAACACCTTATACAGTTATATAATAGAGATGTTCAAGTAGGAGATAGTTTAGTATCACAAGTGGCTAAATTTAATAAATGTGCATGCGATACAACTTCTAATAAAAAATTTATGAATTTATGAATCCAATTTTTTGCTTATAGAAATATACGAAACTTTTGACATTGCTGAAAGTGCATTACTTAATAAGCAGTTCGATACAAATAATGGTAATTATATTACTATGAAATTCAGTAAATCAATAAAATTGATCACACTTCCAGAAGTTATTGATTCCTTTTCCTCAAAATATACTCACTTCGACATAACGCATGTGTGGCGCATTTTAACTCTTTCGCTTGTGTAATAGTGATTTTAAAAGCTATTTTTATAAAATCGCATCATCATATTCCGACATATATTTCTATTAAGTTTGATTAACTTTCGGTGCCTCTACAGAAGACTTTGAGCGGAGATACTTTAATTGGGATTACGTTGACTCTGTACATTTACATTGCTTTAAGACACATTTTATTCATCATTGCAACTCTTTAAAGAAATAAGATTGCGTGCATCACTTGAAAGTTGATTAACTTTCAGTGCCTCTACAGAAGACTTTGAGCGGAGATACTTTAATTGGGATTACGTTGACTCTGTACATTTACATTGCTTTAAGACACATTTTATTCATCATTGCAACTCTTTAAAGAAATAAGATTGCGTGCATCACTTGAAAGTTGATTAACTTTCAGTGCCTCTACAGAAGACTTTGAGCGGAGATACTTTAATTGGGATTACGTTGACTCTGTACATTTACATTGCTTTAAGACACATTTTATTCATCATTGCAACTCTTTAAAGAAATAAGATTGCGTGCATCACTTGAAAGTTGATTAACTTTCAGTGCCTCTACAGAAGACTTTGAGCGGAGATACTTTAATTGGGATTACGTTGACTCTGTACATTTACATTGCTTTAAGACACATTTTATTCATCATTGCAACTCTTTAAAGAAATAAGATTGCGTGCATCACTTGAAAGTTGATTAACTTTCAGTGCCTCTACAGAAGACTTTGAGCGGAGATACTTTAATTGGGATTACGTTGACTCTGTACATTTACATTGCTTTAAGACACATTTTATTCATCATTGCAACTCTTTAAAGAAATAAGATTGCGTGCATCACTTGAAAGTTGATTAACTTTCAGTGCCTCTACAGAAGACTTTGAGCGGAGATACTTTAATTGGGATTACGTTGACTCTGTACATTTACATTGCTTTAAGACACATTTTATTCATCATTGCAACTCTTTAAAGAAATAAGATTGCGTGCATCACTTGAAAGTTGATTAACTTTCGGTGCCTCTACAGAAGACTTTGAGCGGAGATACTTTAATTGGGATTACGTTGACTCTGTACATTTACATTGCTTTAAGACACATTTTATTCATCATTGCAACTCTTTAAAGAAATAAGATTGCGTGCATCACTTGAAAGTTGATTAACTTTCGGTGCCTCTACAGAAGACTTTGAGCGGAGATTTTTTAATTGGGAATACGTTGACTCTGTACATTTACATTGCTTTAAGACACATTTTATTCATCATTGCAACTCTTTAAAGAAATAAAATTGCGTGCATCACTTGAAAGTTGATTAACTTTCGGTGCCTCTACAGAAGACTTTGAGCGGAGATACTTTAATTGGGATTACGTTGACTCTGTACATTTACATTGCTTTAAGACACATTTTATTCATCATTGCAACTCTTTAAAGAAATAAGATTGCGTGCATCACTTGAAAGTTGATTAACTTTCGGTGCCTCTACAGAAGACTTTGAGCGGAGATACTTTAATTGGGATTACGTTGACTCTGTACATTTACATTGCTTTAAGACACATTTTATTCATCATTGCAACTCTTTAAAGAAATAAGATTGCGTGCATCACTTGAAAGTTGATTAACTTTCGGTGCCTCTACAGAAGACTTTGAGCGGAGATACTTTAATTGGGATTACGTTGACTCTGTACATTTACATTGCTTTAAGACACATTTTATTCATCATTGCAACTCTTTAAAGAAATAAGATTGCGTGCATCACTTGAAAGTTGATTAACTTTCGGTGCCTCTACAGAAGACTTTGAGCGGAGATACTTTAATTGGGATTACGTTGACTCTGTACATTTACATTGCTTTAAGACACATTTTATTCATCATTGCAACTCTTTAAAGAAATAAGATTGCGTGCATCACTTGAAAGTTGATTAACTTTCGGTGCCTCTACAGAAGACTTTGAGCGGAGATACTTTAATTGGGATTACGTTGACTCTGTACATTTACATTGCTTTAAGACACATTTTATTCATCATTGCAACACTTTAAAGAAATAAGATTGCGTGCATCACTTGAAAGTTGATTAACTTTCGGTGCCTCTACAGAAGACTTTGAGCGGAGATACTTTAATTGGGATTACGTTGACTCTGTACATTTACATTGCTTTAAGACACATTTTATTCATCATTGGAACTCTTTAAAGAAATAAGATTGCGTGCATCACTTGAAAGTTGAAACCCAGACCGCCCCACTCACCCTAAGGTATAAGAAGCAATTTGAGAGGTCAGATATCACTTGAAAGTTGTTGTTGTTGTTGAAACCCAGACCGTCCGACCTACCAGAAAGGTGTAAGGTAACTGTTTGAACGGTCGGGAAGTGCCACCCAATTTAGACCGGAACCCAGTGGGGGAGGCATCCACAGGGACCGTACCCTCCTTCCCCTACCACCAACCTCTCGGAAGGACTTTCGGACCCACATGTTTAACGTGATCGTACTCCGCATGAACACGGCGGCAGTTTTGGCAGTGGCTGGAATCGAACCCGGGCCTACCGAGTGCAACTCCAGCGCGCTAACCAATGGGCTACCGGGCCCAGATATCACTTGAAAGTGTAAAAGTTTTGTCGAAGCGGCAATACATCATTTAATTATAAGATTTCTGTCGATTTGTCTATATTTATATTACTTTAAGATGCATATAATTATATTGTGTCTGAAAAAAATAAGTATGTTATATGTTCCGATGAGATTTCATCAAAAGCAGTCACGCTTTTTAACACTCTACAACATAGTTGAAAAGTGTTTATGACTTTGTTCGTTCTGTCTGTCTGCCTGTCTGTTTGTCTGTCCGTTCGCGTATAACTGCCGTAAAAATAAGTTTATCAAATGAAATTTTAGTATGTTGTTCGGACGGTCTGTGGGACCTATGGGAGTATAAATGAATAATATCACCCAATTAGATTTGGATTGAACCCGGGTTGTAAAAATGAAATAGATTGAATCCTATGGGACCTAATTTTTCAAACATTTTTTAAGCGAATTTAAAATTCATAAATTGGTTCGAAAGTTTTAGAAAATATTCAAATTATCCCATAAAAAATATAAAAAAAAAATCAGCAAAATATATTTGGTAGTTTTCTAAATAA
The DNA here is from genome assembly GCA_951213105.1 of Amaurobius ferox. Lineage (NCBI taxonomy): Eukaryota > Metazoa > Arthropoda > Arachnida > Araneae > Amaurobiidae > Amaurobius > Amaurobius ferox. Next base: position 30,240,574 of record OX578141.1, on the reverse strand, counting down.
AAATTAAAATCATAATGACACCCATATTATATGAAGAGATCACGTGACCCACTTCAAAATGAAATATGTCATCCATCTTGTGTCAAAATCGTGATTTTTAAAGTTCTTTTTAATTTATATTTAGCTTTTTAATTTATATTTAGCGTTGTATCGGTCCTAAAACCGCTTTATTTTTGCTTAATTTCTATGCATCTATATTCTGAAACAACACAATTAGAATATAGCTGAGTTTAAATGATCATCAAACGTTGATTATTTCTACAACGAAGCTTAATTTTCACTTATGGAGAATGTAAACACACCACGCTGTAAGATGAGTTGTATAAGAATTACTGAATTTCTTTAATGCAAAATTATTTAGCTCTGGAGCTGTTATTAAAATTATTTAGCAATATAGCTGATATGAATGAAACATTCACATAGAGGCGCAGACGATTTTATAACAGACTTTTTCGATGAAGTTTTAAGTATAGAATTAAATTACTTTTACCTCCACGGTTTTAAGTTTTTAAGTAAAATAAATTTTTGTAGTATTGTAATGAATGAAAGGAATGGAAAAAGTGTATGAATGAAATATTACTGCTTTTTCGTAGAGAGCCAGGCGATTTATATTTCAATGACGTCATTTGAATATAGTTCATTTTCTTCGATGAGGTTTTAAGTTTTCAAATATAATAAATTATTGTAGTATTGTGATAATTTTAAAAATATTACTGAATGTATCGTATTTTAGAGATATTTAAATAAAATTGCATTGCGGTTGGAAGGTATTTCATAATCAATGCTTTATGCATGATTGATCTTTCTTGTTCATTGATGCTACACCATCCGATGCGAAAATAAACTCATTTCTCTCATGTAGCTTTAAAAACACTTTCAGTAAAAATGAAGATATTTCGATGAAGATATTCACTGCATTCGATTGAGTCACACAATCTAATCCCTCCGAATGCTGTAACTTTTAGATATATATCTTACTATTTGGTATTACTATTCCCTTCTAAAGCTGTAATTACAAGGCATATTTTCCTATTGGGCATTCCTTGGGATGCTGTAATTTAAAGACATATTTTGTTATTTGGTATAACTGCTCCCTTTGATTGCTGTAATTTAAAAGGCATATTTCACTTTTTGGCATTACTATTCCCTTCGAAGGCTGTAATTTAAAGACGTATCTCACTCTTTGGTATTACTATTCCCATCGGTTACTGTAATTTAAAGACGTATTTCACTCTTTGGTATTACTACTCCTTTCAGATCCAGTACTTTTAAGACATATTACTATTTGATATCCAGGCGATCTCTATTTCATTCATTTTAACACATTTAAAGTTTCAATGAACAAACACTCATTTATCTGTATAATATTTTCAGGAATCACTAATCAATAAATAGCAATTTCTGAAAATGAAGTAACTACATACTAAAATAATAATAAAATTATGTTGAAAATGTGACCAGCTTTAACAACACCATTACATTCCTTGCACGTAACTATAATGCAATAATAATAATTTAAGCTCGTAGATTTCATAATATACAAAATAAATAGCCTTTTTGGCAGACATTATATATTACGTTATATCTATAATAATAAAAGAATATAGCAGTCTTTTCGTCTGTTTATCTGTTTGTGTCGTCTGTAGTTAAAATCTAAGCATCATGCGTCCATAAAATTTAGTACACAGCTACTTCAAGAGCCGAGACGATCGGCGAGAAGGGTGCAGTAGCCCACTGGTCAGCGCGCGGGAATTGCACTCGGTAGACCAGGGTTCGATTCCCTCCGGTGCAAAAAAAAAAAAAAAAAAAAAGCTGCCGCCGTGTTCACGCGGTGTACGATCAAGTTAAACATGTGGGTCCTTAAGAACCTCAGAGGTGTGGAATTAAACCTGTAAGCCGAGAGGTAGGTCCGCACTGCTGTCTCCTAGCCGAGCCTCGGCGAGAATTTTTTAAAATTGGCTGAAGTGCCAATTTTAAATTATTGGCTTTACACTGAAATGCCAAAATTCATGGATTAGCAGTATGCAAATCTACAAGTGGCGCTCGCATCGTGTTAAAAGGGCATAAAGAGTCAGATGGTTGTCTGTTGGACTCTTGAATCTCTTGTGAGGAGTTAAATAACGTGATACTGGCTATCCGACGGGAATTAACCGAATTTGAACGTGGAATGATAGTTAGAGCTCAACTCATGGGATATAGCATTTCCGAAGTTGTTGAGACTTTGAAGATTTTTCGCTCGACGGTGTTAAGGGTGTATTGAGAGTGCCTCATGGAAAGCATTACCTCCCACAAGAGATTGCGCAGTGAGCGGCTACGTCTTCTGAATGATCGAGGCCTGCGACGTCTGAGCAGAAGCGTCCGTGAAAACAGACGAACGACACTCAGCCAACTGACTACCACATTCAATGAGGGACGTATTAGAAGCGTATCTGTGAGGTCTGTGTAGAGAAATTTGACGTTGATGGGATGTGGCAGCAGAAGACCAAGTGCCTTTACTCACAGCCCTTCTTCGACTTCAGCGCATCACCTGGACTCACGAACACATGGAATGGACCCTATACGACTGGAAAGTGGTTTAAAGAGTCACGTTTCCAGTTGGTATAAACTGAGGGTCGCGTTCGGGTGTGGCGTAAACCCCAAAAGGCTATGGATCCAACTTGTCAACAAGACACTGTGTAGGCTGGTGGTGGTTCCATAATGTTGTGGGGAGTGTTTACTTTGCATGGATTAGGTCCTCTGGCCAAATTGAACCTGTCATTAACAGGACATAATTCTGTTTAGCTGCTTGGTGACCATTTGCAGCCGTTTATGGACTTCACGTACCCCAATAACGCTGGGATGTTCCAAGATGATAATGCTGCTTGTCACCGGCCCATAATTCTCGCGATTGGCTTGAGGAGCATTTTGGACAATTCCAGCACATGATTTGGCTACCTAAATCACCAGACATGACTTGTAGAATATCTGGGATATGATCAAAAGAGCCATTCGTGCCCAAATTTCAGCATTTACCATATCTGAGCAATTATGGGCTGCTGTCGAGACAGCATGGCTGAACATTTCTCCTGGAGACTTCCGCCGACTAGTTGAATCCCTGCCACGTCGAGTTGCTACACTTCGCCAAGCTAAAGGAGGCCCAACACGATACTAGACAGGTATCCCATGAATTTTGGCACATGAGTGTGAGTGTGAAGACCCAGACCGTCCGACTCATCCAGAGGACTTGAGTATCTAATTGGACGGCCGGAAAGAGATCCGGCGACAACACCAGAAAAAACACAACTAAACAAAACAGCAAACAAACAAAGCAGTAATCAAAAACAAAACACAACACCAAAACAACACAGCAAACCAAAATAAAAGGGAAGGCGGCACCACCGGGGAGGAGCAAGCAAAAACCAAGGGGATCAACAACCAGAGAAAAAGTTAAAAGCAGCAATGGCTCTCAGGCTATTCAAGTGATTTTGTTGGATATTTCTCTCGCTATGAGAACACAGTTTTTAATTTTGTTAATTGAAGTTTTATTCGAGCAGACACTCGAGAACCAGGCCGCGGAATTAGCGGGGGAAGGTTTAGAAAGATGAAAAGGTTTAGAGTGGGGGCAAGCAAAGACGTAGTGGTCTGCATCTGCAAAGGAACCGCAGGAACAGCAAGAGGTTGATTTAAATTTAAAAAAGTAAAGGTAATCCAAAAATGGGCCGTGGCCCGTGATAAAATAAATAAGATATTTGTTCATTAAAAGGAAATTAAAGTTTACGTGGGGAAGAAAGTTTAAAATTCTGGCTGGGTCATGGGTGCGAGGGGAAATGTAGTTGTTTAGAAAAGATTGCCAGGCGTTTAAGATATCTAGTTTACAATGCTTTTTTAACAGAGAGTAGGGAAAAGGTAAAGGAAATGGGGTACCTGAAGAGGTAGCAAGTTTTGCATTTTCATCGGCGGCCTCGTTTCCCGAGATGTCAGAATGGGCTTTAACCCAACAGAGGTTTATTAAATGTTTGTTTAAATTTGCATCTAGTTTAATTTTGGAAAGATAGTCAGATTTGTTTCTAATGGAGTTAAGGGCCGAAATGGAGGATTGACTATCTGAAAAAATATTTATTTTTAAATTATTTGTAGAAGCCCAGTTGATAGCAAAGTGTATTGCTGCTATTTCAGCTTGAAAAACTGTGTTCCCAAGGTTGAGTTTGAAAGTATATATGTTTTGAAGTTTATCCCCCCTGTATATGCAAATGGCGTAACCCACTTTCTCGTCAATGGCAGAGCCATCAGTGTAAATATTTATGTCTGAAGAAAGTGAGGGGTCGAAGGGAGCCAGATAGGCGATACGAAGGGAAGGGGGGATAGAAGAGGAAGGGCGATTGAAGTCAAAGTTAGGGGAGAGGGAAGAGACGGGTTGGTAAAATGATTTGTTCTGAGTTTCCAGAAGGCATATTTTTTAAATTGTGTATTAATGACAAAATGAATGGGGGGAATACCAGTTATAGAGTAAAGAGAAATGTTGGAAGTAGTCCGAAAACCAGAAGAGATTTTGAGAAGAAAAATCCTTTGCAAAGACAAAAGTTTTTTGACCTGAGCCCCAGTCAAAGCTTGTCCCCAAATTCCTGCGCCGAAAATGATTATCTTTTCGATGACCGAAAGATACCAGATTTTTAAAAAGGATTTATCTATACCCTAGTTATTGCCAGACACCCTCCCAAAGGTGCTGGCGAACTTAAAACATTTCTCTCTAAGATTGAAAATGTGGGAGCTCCATTTTAAATTATCGTCGATAGTGATTCCAAGAAAGGTGAAAGGTCCAAGAAAGTTGTCTAGTTGTAGGTATTTTATGGTTTTGAATTTTGAAGGAAGGGCGTTGTCTGATTTTTGAGCGGTTTTTATTGAAGATAATTGATTTACATTTTTCTGGAGCTATGGAAAGTTTTAAAACAGTGAGAGTGGAAGAGATAAGGTTTAAAAGGTTATTGGTATTAAGTTGTAGTGTTTTTAAGTTGGATGAATAGGTGACCACCGCGAGATCATCCGCGAAGGCCTGAAGGTGAAAAAGATCGTTGTTGAGTTTTAGAATGTCATTAAAGTAGATACTCCACAGGCAAGGGGATATAACCGATCCCTGTGGAGCGCCCATAGAAATGTGTTTTGTAATATGTGATTTACCTATGTTGAGTGAAATTTCTCTGTTAAAAAGATATGAAAAAATGAAATTTTGAAAAGGTTGAGGGAGGTTGATTTTTGAAAATGAAAGAGGCAAGACGTTCCAGTTGAGACTGTCAAATGCTCCGCAGATGTCCACGGTGGTCAAAGAAACAAAATGTATTGACTTGTGGGAGGAAATGGTTTGAATTAGCCCAAGAGCAGCGTCCTCACAACTCGTTAATTCCTTAAAGCCATATTGGAGGGGATGGAGAGCATCCTCAGAAGAAAGCCAAAACTTGAGTTTATTTATGAAAATTTTTTCCAATATTTTACCAAGGGCACATGAGTGGTTTTTGGCACATGAGTGTAGTTCTTCAGTTATATTACGTTTTAACGAGATTTTGAGCAATTTTCACACAAATCGGTACTTTAGCGACTAAAAGTATTATCATAGAGTGTACATTTTAACACTACCGGTAAGACTGAAAAAAAATTTTTTTGAACAAATTTTAAACGGAATTCTTATTATTAATAGACGAAATTTCGTGAATTTTTATAAAATACCTACTTTTTGTATGTTGAAGACGTAATCTCAAGAGATAAGAAACTCCTTATATATTCTTGCAGTTTCCATCTTAAAGCCATTCGAGCGATAGTTTCGTTTTGGTGGTTTTTGTTATTATCGTTATATATTGTTAAAGCTTTCTTTCGGTTTAGAAAATTCGCTATGAGTTCCGATGGGATTTTAATCTCAAAGATTTTAATATTAAATCCCAGACAACGCCAGTACATTTTCTAGTTTCAAATAAATATCATACAATCCAATAATAACAAAAACATTTTCAAACTTTATGACGATACTTGTCTTTAACATAAAAATATTTTACATATCCAAGAACATGTAAAGTATTAAATTAAACCCCTAAATATATATTTACCATGCACGTGATCTTCGACATCATTCATCCCAAACCAACCAAGTAGTAATGCACTGTATCCCGATGCACCAAAGAAGGCCTATTTAAGAAGGCCTATATAAAGAAGGCCACTTTGCACCCTTTTGAGCATACACTTATGTCCAAAAGTTAGGCATAATTCGTAAAATGCGAAAAATTTGGAGTTAATATGGATACAAGGGTTCACCATCAGTTGTGGAGAATCGTAGGACGAAAGTAAATCATTGTGCATATGTAAAATAGTTCAGTCGACGTTGACATGTTTTCCATTGACGTATTTCCATTAAAAAATATTTTGTGTATTATTTTCTAAAAACTTAAATACTAGCCTACGTATTATAATTTGGAACATTATTTGACAATTTAAAATCTATAGAATTTAGCTTTGGTATCTGTAAATTAACTGAAAATTTCAGCTTAACGATATCGCAGAAATAAAAAGACAACATAATAGGTATAAATTAACATTTTTGTTTTTGGAATCTAAGTTATGAAAAACTTTTTTAAGAGAAGACAGAGTGTATTTGAAGTTTGCGCTTCTATCCCCAGTTTCTTTTATTCTACCCTGTGTATATCACACAGTGTTTGTATATTTTCCCAAGTCGATTACTCAGTTTTACAAGTTAATGTCCATTTATTAACGTATCTCAATTATTTAACTTCTGTAACTGTTTTAGAACATACTAAGCGATGCAATCTTAGTGTGTTTTGAAACAGTGGCTAACTGTTATCAGCCTCATTTGCTAAAGAAACCGAATATATAAAGTGCGTTGACTAAAGATTTTGAAAAACTTCATTAAGTTGTGGTAAAAAAATTAAAAAGAAACAGTAATCCAGAAGTGATATTTTTTCAACATCCTTCTGATCTGATTTTCAAAAATTTTCGAGGAAATCATCTCACAATGCCAAAGTAATGAGGTAAAAGCATCTTACAGAGTGGCTATTGCAATTTGCAACCACATATGCTTAAAGATAAAGTAACTACCGAAGCGTATCGACATAAAAAGTCCAGATAAAACAAATGAACAAAAGCAGTCCAAGTGTAGGAATGGCGGAAGTATGATCCAGCCTGCGGGACAAACTGACCTAAATCAATTTGTCGCACACAATCATTACAAAATTTTTAAAATCTTCAGCTCCCCTCCCAGTGGTTACATAGGATGAGCTCATTGCGGCAGTCTTACATGTTCCACAAGCATATTCAACGTCTTTCCCATAGGGACTGATTTTTGGATTGGGGAATTTAATTATATGTTGCCAATCTAATCTTGTCATCAAAATTATACCTCAGTATTTCGCGTGACATCGCAATTCTTCTTTCGCTTCGCGTGTAGTGCAAGAGTTTTCTTTTTAATATTGACTTCAAATATCCATGATATCAGGAAAAATTTATGATAATTTTAAACAGCAGAAAAAGCAACTAATTGTTTGCATTCGGGGGAAGAAATGCCAAGCACTTACCAATTTCTGATTTTGGAGGTAGGATAATTGCTCTTTAACACTTTACAACAAAGTTGAAAAGTGCTTATGACTTTGCTCATTCTGTCTGTCTGTCTGTCCGTTAGCACGATAACTGCCGTAAAAATGACTTAATCAAAATGAAATTTTAGTATGTTTGTTCAGACGGTCTGTAGGACCTATGGAAATATAAATGAATAATATCACCTAATTAGTTTTGGGTTAATCCCGGGTTGAAGAAATGAAATACATTGAACCCTATGGGACCTAATTTTTCAAACATTTTTTAAGCAGATTTAAAATTCACAAATTGCTTCGAAAATTTTAGGTAATATTCAAATTATCCCGTAAAATATATAAAAAATTTCAGCAAAATATATTCAGTAGTTTTTTAAATAAAAATTAAAATAATTATTACACCTCTTATATGAAGCGACCACGTGACCATTATATGAAGAGATCCCGTCATCCACTTCAAAATGAAATATGGCATCCATCTTGTCTCAAATTGGTAAATTCTTTTTAATTCATATTGAGTGTTGTATCCGTTCTAAAACCGCTTTATTTTTGCTTAAATTATGTGCATCTACATACTGAAACAACGCAATGACAATATATTTGAGTTTAAATGATCATCCAAATTTGATTGTTTCTACAACGAAGCCTATTTTTCACTTATGTAAAATATAAACAGCAAAATATGTAGAATGAGTTGTATTAGAATTGCTGCATTTCTTTAACTCAAAATTATTTAGCTCATGGAGTCTGCATAGCTGATATGAATGAAATATTCATTGATTTTACAGAGAGAAGGAAGATTTTTTTCGATGAAGTTTTACGCATAGAGTTTAATTACTTGTAACTCCATGGTCTTATATTTTTAGATAAAATAAATTATTATAGTATTGTGATAAATGAAATGAATGGGAAAATGTTTATGAATGAAATGCTGCTTTTATAGAGAGAGCCAGGCGTGTTATATTTCGATGATGTCATTTGAATAAATTTCAGTTGTTTTTGGTGAAGTTTTCATATATAATAAATTATTGTAATATTATGATAATGTTAAAAATATTACCGATGAGCCAGGCGATTTATATTTAATTGACGTCATTTGAATGAAGTTCATATTTTTCGATGAACTTTTAAGTTTTCAAATATAATAAATTAATGTAGTATTGTGATGATTTTATAATATTACCGAGAAATGTATCGCATTTCAGAGATGTTTAAATGAAATTGCATTGAAGTTGGAAAGTGTTTCATAATCAATGCTTTATGCATGATTGATCTTTCTTGTTATTTTTATCAAAAAATTTCTTAATCAAATCCTTTTACCAAGACTTTATTTTATTTTGGTGTAAAAGGACCGGTGTAAACACAAAAATTTCTTATATTGTCCATTTATAAGATCTTTTCTCTGTCCGATTTAAAAGAATTTTTATTGGTGTAGCATATAGAAAATGTGCTTTAGCCAAGGCTAGTCAAGTAGTAATTTTTTCCGTGCTTGAAATACAATGCACGTATGAAATATATATTTGAAATATAATGTACGTGTAATATAATATAAAAAATATTTCGCACATAAATTATTATAATTTAGTCGCATTTTTTTGTACTTCTGACTAATAACATTATTCGTAAACCTCAATCTGCTGCTAAAACGAAAATTAATAAAATTTCGTATAAAATAGCATAAAATACAAAATAATTGTATCAACTGGTTTCGAAGTAAAAAACAGCCTTCTTCGCCAAAAAGTAGCAATAAGACGAACGCTTTTGATTAATAAAGACAGAAGCAAATAAGCAAATAAAAACGATGACTGGTCATTTAGCAATGAATTAATGTAGGATATTTATTGATTTGATGTCCCTCATGCTTTAAAGCATGTTTAGTTTGACAAGAAATTTGATAAATGCCCCAATATTTGAAATGCTCCAAATATTTCTTAAGGAACATAATAATTTTATTGATAGGAAAGAAAATGATTTTGGCCCAACATTGTAAGAACATTGTAAGAACATTGCAATTTCACGACCAACTTTTTGGGAATATGGGAACAATGTTGCTAAATGTGTTTCTTGGTCTGTGGACTGTGGTGGCTTAAAAATTTTGGAAAAAAAAAGGCCAGCAGTTTTAAGGGAGAATCCACGATCTAAGGCTATAACTTTTACTTAATCAAGCTCAGATTTTATTAACAGAATAGAACATAAATTACTAAGGCGGTAGGTGTAAATGTTGAAAGCGGCAAGCTTTTGATCAAAGGCATGACTAAAATTATTATGAAGAGGTAAAGTAACTGTAAAAAGCTTGTGGTAAAACAGTGGTTACGAATAAAAGTTCACTGTCTGTGACCAGCATATCCAGGAAAGAAAGAAAATAATTACATTTTAAGTCACAGGTAAACTAAATACAATAAAATTCCTAATAGAAATATTATCAAAAAATACATTAGATTGGTCAAGGCGAGCAAAACAATTATAACGACAACATAGATGCGCAATTTTGCTTTATTTCTGAAGCTTGTCATATGAGTGTAATTTCTAGTATCTTTGGGAGAAATTGTTCTTGTTAATAAAACAAGTGAAAATTTCTGTGGCATCCCATTAATAAAAATATGTCTGTATGTCCGATCGATCAGTCTGTCTGAATGTGACTGACCTCTTGAAAGAATTCGGGCTATTCAGCAATAATATTGGTTCGATTGTTTCCATAGATTTTTATCGAGATTTATTCTTTGAAAAATAAAAATATTAGAAAAAAATTATTCTACCAAATGTATAAGTATGAATATTCTATTTATAAGTTATCAGATCCAAGATTATTATTTTTAGTTTATATTTACATTTTTATCTGATTCTTAAATATTAAGTAGTGTTCTTTATCAAATGAGTTTACTGCATACATTATGTTACACTAAAAATTGATTGAGACTCACTCACTCGCATGAACCACCACAATCTGTTTTCGAGATAATACAATTTTTACTTAAGAAAACGAATAAAAGCATTCCCACTATTTCGCTAACTGATCTTCTTTCGCTTGGAGAGGCATTTTACTAAATAATACAAAATGATTTTACAATGATATACCACTACATTTCTCTCAAAAATGTCTCCTATTCACACACATTCCTCTAGCTTAATGGCACAGTAAACAAATTTTGCATAAGTTACGTGATCCCACCAAAAGGTATACAATAACACTCATTAGAGTACACATCAATAAACAAGCTAATTTTGAAATATTAGTGATAGTAATATACTTTGCTGCGTAGAAATAAGACTCCATACAACCAAGTGGTAAAAGCAATCTCAACGGAATACGATCGTACAACAACGAGACGCCAAGGGCTAGGACTAAGAATCAACTAACTAAACGAATAACTAAGATCTGAACGGGATCAGAATTGCAAATAGAATGAAATGGATTTTGTTCTCGTTCAGACCTTTAGTTATACTTGGCGTCTCGTTCTTGACTCACTACGTGTTAAACTATTGCATGATTTTCTGAATATTTAGTAGATGCTTTATTTTGTTTTTGACGACATTTGACATTTTTATTCGTTACCATTTTATTTATGATTTTTTTAAAAATAATTAAATTATATTTTAAATGCTTCGCATTTAAAAATGTAATGTAAATTTTGTCTGGCGGCTGTGGCCTGTGCTTAAGCTCATGTTCGGCATTTATTTTTACTTTACCACTGCTGAAGGGCTTACTACTGACCGAAAGCGCTATGCCTGTGTAATTTTAGTACTTCGTTAAAATAGATTTTAATAAAAGACTTTTCATTATGGCCAATTTTTTATGGCCTTTATTTTTAAAGTACTGATTATTTTGAAGTGTTTCCATACTATTTTATTAAATTTATTACATTGAAAAATAGCCAATAGAAGAGTCAATATATATGTGCAAAATTCTATGAAAAATGTTTTTATTTCTAAAAAAGCCAAAAAGGTGCTGTCAATGGCCATAATGTAAAATTATAAACAATGTCAACCGCTTTCTCTCTTATTTTAATTACATCAAACACTTTTATTTAAAAATCTGTTTAAAAAGATGCAAGTTAAACTTAAAAAATACCATACGTTGCAGAATCAGCTTCGACAATAAGAGTTTAGAATTCTGTCCCAGTAGCTCAACGGTAGAACCTTGACTGGCTAATACTATGATCTATGGTTTAATTCCCGTTTGGGGCAACAACGTTCTCTAAAATGACGACCAAACAAATGAATCTAGTAGATTAGTGCAAAGATATCGAAGGTCGGAAAGTGACCCTAGAACGACTAGCACGGATTTAGTGGACTCTAGTAGTATATTGAGCTCTGATTTGAAATCGGGAAGTAAAAGATCACGCAGAAAGCTAACCAGGAGGATAAAATTCGCAAGATAACGCTAATCTGAGGTAAAAAGACCAAAAAGTAATCAGTCACATTGTCAGTTGCACGTCAGTCTGACATTAGAGGGTGGAGAATGCAGAGTTCACATCTACGATAAGAGCTTGCAATTCCTTCCTTGTAGCTCGACGGTAGAGCGTCATCTGAGCAGTATGAAAATCCGTGGTTTGATTCTGGTTGGAGCAGCAAGGTTCTTTACAGCATAAAGAACTTTTATCTCGTTAGGGAATCTTGACCAGACAGCGTACTAACTAGCCTTTGAAACAGTAGGACAATTATCTTTCATTCTATATTTGAAGTGGACCTTAAAATACTTACCAAATATCACGGTAGAACTGGAAATTAAAAAAAGTATGTTTATAAAGTAGAATATTCCACTATATTGATTATAGTGCACACAAAATGTTCATACAATGCCAAAATAATTTAACTGCATCTTAATTAAAGCTTATTAAATATTAGTGAACTTTAAAACCAAATAATTTGCTTAGAAGTTTCTGTTAATAACTAGTACGAGAAGATTTTAATAAACAAAATCTATATAGAATGTCTCCAACTAGCCTTTGTAAGAGCAGATGTCTCTCCCTGTAGAACGTACAAAGCAAAAACGAATCTTATTCATACTACATACTGCAAGTAAAAACCCTTTAACAGTGATATGATTGAAAATCGAAATTGAAAAGAGATGAAATAAAGAAATGTTTCTGTACAAGGAAAATTTCTAATTTTATAACTGAGAAATTGACTTTAATTATAATTCCGTTCAAATCCGGTTTTATTGAGATTAAAATAACAACTTTAATTTCTTCCGCAGTCCTTGAAACCACAAGTTCAAAGATTTCCTGTAACTTTGAATCCTCTCGACTAGGTCACGTTCCTTTTTTCTACAGAAATATCCCTCGAACGCCATGACACTAAATGCATATCTAGAGCACTCACTTAGTTTATAAAAATGTCAGCAGCACTTTTTTTTACAAACATTCTCTTTATTATAATTTTTCTCATCTCCAGTTAAGCATATCACAAATCAAGACAGTGTGTAATCAGAAGAATAACAGCAATAATTTGCTGATATTCATATACTAATCCATTTGTCCGATATTGGGATATTTTTTCATACCAGTAATCTCGAAAACTACTGGGGCGATATGGATTATTTTTCACATGAGTTCAAAGAGTTGTTTTTATTTTCCCACATTCCATTAGATCATTTCAACCAAGATACCCACTGATATGTATTCGATTATTTAACACTCTACGCTTAAACAATGTAGAAAGTAGAGAACTTTATATTACGGACGAATGCAATCAATATGTAGAATTCAATTAAATCAAGCTCAATATGATGAGAATGTTAGATACAGCATCCTAATTTCTTTGCATTCAAAAACCCACATAAAAATGTTAAATATTTTGAAAATTTAAATATATATTAACAAAAGTGTTTGCAATATTTGATTATTTTGTATTTAATGTTTATTTTCCTTTTTATTAAATTATCAAACTAATTTTTTAAATGCCAAAGTTTATTATATATTATCTTTAAAATTATACATCTTAGAGGTAATATATATATATTTCTTATTTATGTGACAGATGTTAAGTAATACATGACACTTTCGTGTATTTTCTTTACATTTCAGAGATTAAATTGTAGTATGTCAACGTCAATTTTCAGAAATTTAAGATATGGACCCAAATTCTTCATACTGCCTAATTTATCTCCTTTCAACGGGCTTTATTAGACGAACAGATTCGTAATCTTAAACCAATTGGTGATCTTTAAAGGGCATTTGTATACTTATTCCTATTTAAACTGTAAATATGTGTAGAAAATTTAACTCTATTTATTTTACTTTAAAGAAACAGAATGCAGCAAAAGTTATCATTAAAAATGTCAACCGAAAAATCTTTTGAACTCTGTCTTCTCAAAATATGAATAAAGTTTATAAAATATCACCTTCATCTACCCTAACCCTTCAATTAAAAAATCTCACATTTATTTAAACCAAAAAAAATTTCAACATTAGTAACAACCTTTAATTGTTTCGTTGTTGAACCATAATTCAACTGTAATATGAATCTCTCAGTATGCTATTATCCCGATCCAAGCAAGTACATTATGGTTGAAGCTAACTTTAACTCCTGCTTTGGCTCAACTTTTCAGAAGAATTTTAACATGTAAAATTTGTATATGACGTCTTATCCAATAAGTATATTTTATGATATTGATACTAAGAATATTTTGGCAAAATTTACTTTACGCTAGTGAGTTGCAGTAGCTTTGCAACCGATGTAGACTAAATTGTTTTAAAAAGTATGAATTATAACAGCATTCGAGATTTGAAATATAATCCTACTGAAGATATGCAATGGTAGAGTATTCTAAATGTTTGGGAAAGCCACTTACAAGACGAGTGGATTCTGTGACTATGAACATTCGAGATATTGCTCCTCTTCAGGGTCTGTTACAAAAGAAAACAGGGTCTGTTACAAAAGAATTCTTCGATGGACTCCAGAGTTCAAATACGAAATATACAATTATCTGATGGTCTCATATTTTGTAACTTGTAAAAGTTAACCATATTCTTCTAATTTTCCTCAATCATCTCGAATAATGTTTCTTATCTTATGACCCTTTGTATATACGTATACTCAAACACTAAAACATGGGATTATGGAAACAACTTTAAATAGAAATTAACAAGAAAGATTAATCATGCATAAAGCATTGATTTACACTTTCCAACTGAAATACAATTTTATTTAAACATTTCTAAAATGCAATACATTCAGCGGCGTTGTTTTAAAAATTATCGTATTACAATAATTGGAAACTTAAAACTTCATCTAAAAAGGCAATGCTTTAAAATCGCTTGCTTCTCTATCTAAGTAAAATCAATGAATATTCCATTCATATCACTTATATTACAGACTCCAACCCCATTGGGTTCCGGTCTAAATTGGGTGACACTTCCCGGCCGTCCAAACAGATACCTTATACCTTTCTGGTAGATCAGACGGTCTGTTTCGAAGAAGAAGAAAACTCCATGGCTAAATAATTTTGCGTTAAAAAATTCAGCAATTCTTATATAACTCATCTTACAATCGCTTGTTTTGTTTGCATTTTGCATACGTCAAAATTAGGCTTCGTTGTAGGCATAATCAAAGTTTAGTTATCATTTAAAATAAAAAAATATTGTAATTGCGTAAGCACAGAATTTAGAAACACAGATAATATGCAAAAATAAAACGGTGTTAGGGCGGATACAACACTAAATATAAATACAAGAAAGAATAATCATGCATAAAGCATTGATTATAAAACACTATCCAACTGTAATTTTATAAACATCTCTAAAATGCGATATATTCAGCGGCGATATTATTTTAATTATAACAGAACTACAATAATTTATTTTACTTGGAAAATTAAAACCATGGAAGAAAAGTACGTTCCAACTTTATACTTAAAACTTCATTCAAACTTTATTCAAATAAAGTCATCGAAATATAAATCGTCTGGCTCTCAGTGTAATAGCAGCGAGTATTTCATACGCTTTTATTCCAGACTCCAGAGTAAAATAATTTTTCGTGAAAAAAATTCAGCAATTCTTATACAACTCATCTTCCAATCACTTGTTCATATTTTACATTCATTAAAGTTAGACTTCTTTGTAGAAATAATCAAAGTTTGATGATCATTTAAACTCAAAATTATTCTAACTGCGGTGACGCAAAATATGGATGCACAGAAAAAATGCAAAAACAAAGAGGTTTTAGGACGGATGCAACACTAAATATAAATTAAAAAGAACTTTAATAATCACGATTTTAACACAAGATGGATGCCATATTTCATTTTGAAGTGGGTCACGTGACCTCTTCATATTATATGGGTGTCGTTAGTATTTTAATTTTTATTTAAAAAACTACCGAACATATTTTGCTGAAATTTTTATATATATTTCATGGGATAATTTGAATATTTTCTAAAATTTTCGAAGCAATTTGTGAAATTTAAATTTACTTAAAAAATGTTTGAAAAATTAGGTCCCATAGGGTTCAATGTATTTCATTTTTTCAACCCGGGTTCAATCCAAACTAATTAAGTGATGTTATTCATTTACATTCCCATATGTCCCACAGACCGTTTCAACAATATACTAAAATTTTATTTTCATAAAGTCATTTTACTGCAGTTATCGTGTGAACTGACAGACAGACAGGCCGAATGAACAAAGTCATAAACACTTTTCAACTGTGTTGTAAAGTGTTAAAAACATGAAATAGATTATTTTCAACATTATCAATTGATAATGTTGAAAACTATCTATTTTCAACATTAGGATTTCATTGAGGTCTAAGATCAATTTGGGAAAATGACATAAAACAAAATTAGTGTAACAAATGTTTAAGGGAACAGAATAACTAACATACATCTACATCATTTCCACCATAAACAGTTAAATAATATTTTGGGAAATCTCTCACTATAAACTCGAATCAACTACAGCAGCACTCTACAACTGCCGCAGAAGATATATATATATATATATCCATTATTTAGGCCTAGCCCTTGTCCACGCATTATTGCTTGGATTTCATTTGTTTTTCTTTTATCGATTCTATACCATTGATTTTTGATGACTTTCTTTAACCTGATGATTCGAAATTTGTATTTTTTCCATTTGATTGAAGATTTGCTGATTTATAATTTTATTTTGTAGGCTTGTTAGTAAGTTAGGTTTTTCGAGTTACAGCTTCTCACTTTTCACTTTTCTTTCATTGGACTTTCAAACTATTTTATATATATATATATATATATATATATATATAAACTAACTCGGTATCATTCAATAATTCAATAATAGCTATTCATATGACTACATGATAATTAAGCAGTATCTCAGAATTTTTTTAAATGAATTGTAAAGGATATAATTTTAAACATAATTATTATGTTTTTACTTTGCTAATTAGCATTAATATATCAGGTATATTCGAATTACTTTTAACTTTCTTAAAAATCCTAAATTCCTAATTATTTTTAACCTGTTTACAGCAATTAATTGAACTGTGTTATGGTTGATTGTTCACTAAACACAAATTTGTGGTCACAACAGTTTTAGAACCGGATTAGCCCAACCTTTTAACTGTGTGTCTTGTTTTGGTTAAACTTAACACAGCTTTTTCCAGTACCGCTGTGTTTGATTTGCATGGTTTGAACTCTAGATTTACATATATTCAAACATTTTCAAATAAGTTTATCTGACATTTTTAGAAATTCGTCAAGGAAGGCATTCCCTCTTTCTTTTCTGCCCCTTCCTCTCAAAACTCACTTCTCTTATTCTAATATTGCTTCTCAATGTTGATAAAATTTTTAATAATTTGTCACTTTCGTTTCAGGTCATAGCCCTTAACTTCTTTCACGTGGTATGACACTCACGTGACAGAGCTCACTTTTTAATGCGATGGACGCGAGCAAGCTGTATTATCATGTGTTTAGAGACTCAAGCTCAGTCAACCAAACGATCAACTCATTACAAATCAAGCGTCTGATACCAAGAGACTTATTGCCAAGCAGAAAATCAAAAAGTTTTATTCGTTTTCTAGGAGTCACCGAATCGACGTCATTGAAGCGTGCTTTCGGGGTATCTAGGTTTGCGGTGCGCAGCTTTCATGCGATTGTTTCTTGTTCTAATTGTCTGCTTTTCAAAGTGACGAAGATTATTAAAAGTGCATTTTCAATGTTTACTAAGTAATATTTTTTTAATATTTTTATTTTATTTTAAGGATTAATTTGTTGTAAATAATTATTTTTTAAGATATAAAGCCAATTAAAGGTAGTTAAAATTAATCATCGGAGCCAGAAAATTTTGACTACTTCGACTATTATTTTTTATTACGTTTACCAATAGCTTTCAATCACTTCTCTAGTCTTTTATACAAATAAAACTAAAACGTACTTAAAGTGGCTTACTTATAAAGCAATGATATTAGTATGAGCATAGTGAGTGAGTTACTTATAAAAATGATCCTGTTAATAATATTCACGATATTAATTATTAATACCATACCAATATTGGTTCAATATACTATTTAAAAAAAATCTAATGTAAAGTTAATCTCGATGTATTACCGCAATTACGGTACTATTTTAATAGTATAGATTGCCAAACTTCATACAAATCAGTATTGACACAACATTGAAAGTCAATGTGGGTTTGCAACAGAGAATATCGGAAAAAATAAATGTGCTGCTTGTGATATTACTTATTGTGGTGTATCCAGGAAAAAAGTAAATATAAAATAAATCCCAGAGGAGTTGAGTAGAAATATAAGTTTTACATTATAAAATATTTTCTATTTACATTTTATAACAGAAGTCGGCAAACTTTTGTAATAGCTCAGTCGTATTCACTTTCTGCGTGAAAAACTGTAGTCACGTGTGTATAAACCACTAAACAACCTTACTGGAGAAAGGAATGGCAATATCTAACAGCATATTTGCTGATTCCATTAATTAGCGACTTTCCAAAAGATTAGTACCCTAAGATTCAAATAACTTCGTTAAAACCAGCATGTAATTAAAAAGTTAGAAGTCTGCTATTGCTGAACATTCTTGGGGCTATAATCATGTTTTTAATTTTCCGAATGCAAGATCTTTTTAGTCCTAATTCCCTTTTTGAAATTCTTTATTGTTTCTCAATCTAAATCCCTTATTAATGATAATTGTCCTTTCTTCTCTTCTGCTTGAAAATCTCTGGTTTAATTTCTCGATTTTGTTTGCTCCCTACCTATATCAGTAATTTTCATCCTTTTCCTGGTTTCATAATTTAATTGGAATTTTATGAACAAGTGATTTGAACCCTTTGGTGGACGTTCACTTCGCTCGTTGGTATTTTACAGCTCATTTGTCATGTCCCACCTTTGGTTCGTACCTCCTTTCTTTTTTTTTTTTAACTCAAACCTACCCGAAAGTGAAAGGTATCTGTTTGGACGACCGGTACAGTGCCACGCAATTTAGAACGGAACCCAATGGATGCAACATCGACAGGGACCGTACCCTCCTTCCCCTACCAACAAAGCTCGCTGAAGAACGTTCAGACTCACATATTTGACGTACTCGTATTCCGCGAGAATACGGTGACAGTTTGGACAGAGTCGAGAATCGAATTCGGGATCCTCAGAGTGTTCTAACCAAAGAATTGTCCCGTGTGGTGTCGAGATTTGAGATCCTCGCACCACTCGAGTGAAATTATAACTTCTGTAATCTGTTTCTATATTTATGGCATACATATTTATTTATATAATTATTTGCTTTATCCTGTTGAACACCCTCTCGTCAATTCTATGTTTAATATCAAAAAAATATCCCTTTTGCATTTAAAATCAAATCGAATATTCTTAGCCATTTTTAATTTAATAAGTGTTGTGCGATCGTACTCGAGGCTGCTCTTGTTTCGACCGTTATTTTCAGGGTCATCGTTTTCCCAGGCAAGCGAATGTGGTGTAGAGGCGGTTGGCTCTGCACGCCGCTGGGATGATGCAATGGCATGCAGAATTTTCATATTCACGTGTTTGTGCTGGTGAAGTATGGAGACATCGTGGCGAAGGTTGATTTTCGAACTGTTGGAGTTCGAGACCCTGTCGTCGAGGCTATGAAGGCGTTCCCTGGAAAGTTTTTGAAATAAAGTAAATTTGGATTGGTGGGGCGAGAATTGGCCCCTGGTGCATAAAAAGGGCATGTTTGTTGATTCGGGGCGCACATTCCCTATCTGGCTACCCATGTCACTGGGCTAGTCCGGATCATAATTTTATTATGTTGCCCACCACGGAGTTGGAGACCTGATACCATTCCGGTCTCTGAACTTCGTGGGCATGGGGAGGTGTTGCCGCCGGTCATCGTGGAGGAGCCCGACTACCTGCTGAACATCGACGTTGAAGAACGGATCTGACCCGAGGTCTCTGGGCCGGGTCGAGTTGTTGGACGTCGTGGACAAAATGAAACGGAGCCCTGATCGAGTCTCAGCCACTATGTGCTAAAAGAGAGCCGGTTTTCATGGAACGGCATAGCCGAGGGTTCAAGTGGATGTGGTTTACGATTTCTTCAGCATCTCCGATGTCGGAGGTAAGAGTGTTCTTCGATGGATCAGTTTCCCGTCGGAAGTCATTCACGTAAATTAGAACATACTTAAGATCTTTAATTTGACTTCTCGACTTAATTTAACATCTATTTTATATGAAATAAAATATATTTATTTTAGTAATTTCTAAATTCGAAATTAAAGCTTCGAGTACGGTTGCTCCCATGTTGAGACCATACCTATTGTATTTATGTTAAATGATAAATTTACTTTGGCCACATTTATTACGTTCTGGAAATTGTTTATTTTAACTGGTGGCTATTAAATTTTATATCATGGTTCCCTGAGTCCAGTGCGGAGACTGAGATAGATTCAGCTTCTGTATATTGTTGGTAACTCCTTTTAAATATAAATTGATTGATTAATAAAGGATGGATTTAGTAAAGATTTAAGGAGTATTTATTTGTGTTTAAATTAGTGTATTTACTTATGTTTCCAGCAGAAGTAGAAGACCTTCAAGGTAAGGGTTTCTCTTATTTTGGGTTGGTGTGTGCAAGTCATCTGTGAGTTTCACTCACAGACGGGTGGAGTTTCGGACCTGGGTTTTACAAAATTTGGAGGAAGTTGGAATTCTCCGGTCGGCCGTGTCGACGGGAAACCGTTATGACACCTGCCCCTGATTCCTGCCTCCTAGGTTTGTTATCCCATTTTCTTCTCTCGCAGTTGGCAATACCTTTTCTTTGCTTCTGTCACGTTTGCTATTTTTGCATCAGTCACCGATCTATCTTTGACGAGTGAAGGTTGCCCTTCTTATGTGTCCCGACAAAGAAAGCCATTTCTGCCTTCAAAACTGATCGATACGTTAAATTTTTATTATACGTTTCTTTTAATGAAGTTATTCGAACTTTATGCTAGATACAGTTTGAGCTGTACGTACTTAATACCCAAGTTTTAATTTTTAACACTTTACAACAAAGTTGAAAAGTATTTATGACTTTGTTCATTCTGTCTGTCTGTCTGTCTGTCTGTCTGTCTGTCTGTCCGTCCGTTAGCACGATAACTGCCGTAAAAATGAGTATATCAAAATGAAATTTTAGTATGTTGTTCAGACGGTCTGTAGGACCTATGGGAATATAAATAAACAATATCACACAATTAGTTTTTTATTGAACCCGGGTTGAAAAAATGAAATACATTGAACCCTATGGGACCTAATTTTTCAAACATTTTTTAAGTAAATTTAAAATTCACGAATTGCTTCGAAATTTTTAGGAAATATTCACATTATCCCATAGAATATATAAAAAAAAATTCAGTAAAATATGTTAAGTAGTTTTTTAATTAAAAAAATTATTTAATATAGGGAAAAAAACAAATTCAATTAAATTCTGACTTTGGGATATCTTCCAGAAAGAAAAGAGAGAGATATTATATAATAGATATCTCTCCATTTGTTTAAACGTTTTGCATATGGGAGTGGCTTCATATTTTAAAATAATTTGGTAGATAACAATTTTTCATTTTTTTAAAATTTTATATAACTCTTCATGATAAATTTAATTGATGGCATTTTAAATGCACTTTCCTACGTCCTAGAGAGTTAAAATTTGGTACACAGCTTAAATTTGTTGAACATTTTATTCGACAAAAATTTGATGGATCTTTAAATATAGATCATACATTTTTTTCGAAATGGCCTGAAAATAATCCCCGTTCACTTCTATAAATCATTGGTGTAATATTGTTAAAAATTCTGATGTGGACAGCACATGTCTTTCTCTGCAGACTCATAGTCGTTCTCTTTATTTATTCAATGATAATTTGAGTTTATCTGCACAACATAAGTATTTTAAATGACATTGAATTTACACGTTAAACTTAAATTTGGTTCTCATTTGATAGCTGGACTTATTGTCAAAGGTGGCGTAGCGAAAACGCGAAAAAACTAGAATATCTCAAGAACGGCTAGTCCTAGAGTAATGGGGTTAGTCTTATTCTTTTTGTTGTCAAAAATCACATATAAAATAGGAATTTAATTGATATAATTGAGCACACGTAGTCTTTTATTTTTATATATAACGATTTTTGCTGGCCATTTCGCAAAAATAGCCCGTTCCTTTTTCCCGAATCGTAGTAGAATAACCTACAAATGATTTATATACAAAATTTTGTTAAATTTGGTATATAAATCACTTGTAGGTTATTGAAATATTATACACCAAATTTTGTTAAATTTGGTTCATTAGTTTTTAGCTAGAGTGGATAAAGGCAATTTCTGCGGCCATTTCGCAAAGAAGGCAGATTCTTTTATTACGAATCGTACTATAATCTAATGAACATCAGGATTTCCCACAAAAAACATACCTACCAAATTGTATGAAATTCGGTCCATTAGTTTTTCAATTAGAGTGGATGTAATATCCACACAGACACACAGAAACATACACAGATACACCCTTACACACACAGACGTCTTCCTAAAAGTAGTTTTTTCGTGTTCTAGAAGTCCCAAAACGTGTAGATACTTTGAAAATTCGAGTTCCGATCTTCGGCACGATTCCAATACTTTGAGTACATACACATACACATATATATTATCTGTGTATCTAAATTCCGTGCCTATGCAATTACAATAGTTGTGATTTTAAATGATCCCTAAACTTTTATTATTTCTTCAAGGAAGCCTAATTTTAACATATGCAGAATGCAAATATCTCAAGCGATTGTAAGATGAATTACATAAGAATTGCTGAATTTTTTTCACACAAAATTATTTAGCTCTGGAGTCTGGAATACAAGTTATATGAATGAAATATTCATTGATTTTGCATAAAGAATCAGATGATTTATATTTCGATACAGTTTTAAATATTTAAGTATAATAAATTACTGTAGTACTGTGATAATGTAAAAGATATTACCACTGAATGAATCACATTTTAGAAATTTTTAAATGAAATTACATTTCAGTTGGAAAGTGTTTCATAATCAATGCTTATGCATGATTGATCTTTCTTGTTTATTATATGCTGCTTTTAACAAAGTTATTTGAATTTTTTGCTAGAAGCACTTTAAGCTGTACGTACTTAGTACCCTAGTCCCAGTGTAAAAAATCGGTGCTTAAGAATACCATAAACCTCAATACCCGTCCACTCATGCACTTTGCACTTGATTACAAGATTCGATGGTATTTTATATCACACACTAAATAAAAAAAGCATCGACCTCTTATATGTAAGGAAGGTCGTTTTTTAACACTTTACAACAAAGTTGAAAAGTGTTTATGACTTTGTTCATTCTGTCTGTCTGTCTGTCTGTCCGTTAGCACGATAACTGCCGTAAAAATGAGTATATCAAAATGAAATTTTAGTATGTTGTTCAGACGGTCTGTAGGACCTATGGGAATATAAATAAATAATATCACCCAATTAGTTTTTTATTGAACCCGGGTTGAAAAAATGAAATACATTGAACCCTATGGGACCTAATTTTTCAAACATTTTTTAAGTAAATTTAAAATTCACGAATTGCTTCGAAAATTTTAGGAAATATTCACATTATCCCATAGAATATATAAAAAAAAATTCAGTAAAATATGTTAAGTAGTTTTTTAATTAAAAAAATTATTTAATATAGGGAAAAAAACAAATTCAATTAAATTCTGACTTTGGGATATCTTCCAGAAAGAAAAGAGAGAGATATTATATAATAAATATCTCTCCATTTGTTAAAACGATTTGCATATGGGAGTGGCTTCATATTTTAAAATAATTTGGTAGATAACAATTTTTCATTTTTTTTAAATTTTATATAACTCTTCATGATAAATTTAATTGATGGCATTTTAAATGCACTTTCCTACGTCCTAGAGAGTTAAAATTTGGTACACAGCTTAAATTTGTAGAACATTTTATTCTACAGCAATTTGGTGGATCTTTAAATATAGATCATACATTTTTTTCGAAATGACCCGCAATTAATCCCCGTTCACTTTTATAAATCATTGTTGTAATATTGTTAAAAATTCTGATGTGGACAGCACATGTCTTTCCCTGCAGACTCATATTCGTTCTCTTTATTTATTCAATGATAATTTGAGTTTATCTGCACAACATAAGTATTTTAAATGACATTGAATTTACACGTTAAACTTAAATTTGGTTCTCATTTGATAACTGGACTTATTGTCAAAGGTGGCGTAGCGAAAACGCGAAAAAACTAGAATATCTCAAGAACGGCTAGTCCTAGATAATGGGGTTAGTCTTATTCTTTTTGTTGTCAAAAATCACATATAAAATAGGAATTTAATTGATATAATTGAGCACACGTAGTCTTTTATTTTTATATATAACGATTTTTGCTGGCCATTTCGCAAAAATAGCCCGTTCCTTTTTCCCGAATCGTAGTAGAATAACCTACAAATGATTTATATACAAAATTTTGTTAAATTTGGTATATAAATCACTTGTAGGTTATTGAAATATTATACTCCAAATTTTGTTAAATTTGGTTCATTAGTTTTTAGCTAGAGTGGATAAAGGCAATTTCTGCGGCCATTTCGCAAAGAAGGCAGATTCTTTTATTACGAATCGTACTATAATCTAATGAACATCAGGATTTCCCACAAAAAACATACCTACCAAATTGTATGAAATTCGGTCCATTAGTTTTTCAATTAGAGTGGATGTAATATCCACACAGACACACAGAAACATACACAGATACACCCTTACACACACAGACGTCTTCCTAAAAGTAGTTTTTTCGTGTTCTAGAAGTCCCAAAACGTGTAGATACTTTGAAAATTCGAGTTCCGATCTTCGGCACGATTCCAATACTTTGAGTACATACACATACACATATATATTATCTGTGTATTATCTGTGTATCTAAATTCCGTGCCAATGCAATTACAATAGTTGTGATTTTAAATGATCCCTAAACTTTTATTATTTCTTCAAGGAAGCCTAATTTTAACATATGCAGAATGCAAATATCTCAAGCGATTGTAAGAATTACATAAGAATTACATAAGAATTACATAAGAATTGCTGAATTTTTTTCACACAAAATTATTTAGTTCTGGAGTCTGGAATACAAGTTATATGAATGAAAGATTCATTGATTTTGCATAAAGAATCAGATGATTTATATTTCGATACAGTTTTAAATATTTAAGTATAATAAATTACTGTAGTACTGTGATAATGTAAAAGATATTACCACTGAATGAATCACATTTTAGAAATTTTTAAATGAAATTACATTTCAGTTGGAAAGTGTTTCATAATCAATGCTTATGCATGATTGATCTTTCTTGTTATTAGTTTATACCGAATAGACTATTTATTACAAAGCAATAAAACATCTTTGGATATTCCGATACAATTTCCATTCAGTTCAAATGGAACAGACAGTTTTCTGATCTAACCATTATTTAAATTTCAAAGTATTAGGCTTGATAATTTTTACAACATTTTCTTTCGGAGTCCATCGATATTTCAGAATCATTTTACAATTTAGTAATTTTAAGTAATTTAGTAAATTAGTTCCCAATATCGGATAGGAGCCGCTTATTTTTAACACTTTACAACAAAGTTGAAAAGTGTTTATGACTTTGTTCATTCTGTCTGTCTGTCTGTCTGTCTGTCTGTCTGTCCGTTAGCACGATAACTGCCGTAAAAATGACTTAATCAAAATGAAATTTTAGTATGTTGTTCAGACGGTCTGTAGGACCTATGGGAATATAAATGAATAATATCACACAATTAGTTTTGGATTGAACCCGGGTTGAAAAAATGAAATACATTGAGCCCTATGGGACCTAATTTTTCTAACATTTTTTAAGCGGATTTAAAATTCACAGATTGCTTCGAAAATTTTAGGTAATAGTCAAATTGTTCCATAAAATATATAAAAAAAAATTCAGCTAAATATATTCAGTAGTTTTTTAAATAAAAATTAAAATAATAATTACATATCTTATATGAAACGATCACGTGACCATGATATGAAACGATCACATGACCCACTTCAAAATGATATATGGCATCCATCTTGTTTCAAATTCGTGATTTTTTAAAGTTCTTTTTAATTCATATTGAGTGTTGTATCCATCCTAAAACTACTTTATTTCTGCTTAAATTCTGTGCATCTACATACTAAAACAACACAATGACAATATATTTGAGTTTAAATTCTCATTCAAATTTGATTATTTCTACAATTAAGCCTATTTTTCACCTATATAAAATGTAAACAGCAAAATATGTAGAATGAGTTGTATTAGAATTACTGTATTTCTTTAACACAAAATAATTCAGTCCATGGAGTCTGCATGCCTGATATGAATGAAATATCAATTGATTTTATAAACAGAAGGACGATTTTTTTCGATGAAGTTTTAAGCATAGAGTTTATGAATTGTAGCTCCATGGTCTTAATTTTTAAATAAAATAAATTATTATAGTATTGTGATGAATGAAATGGAGAAAGTTATGAATGAAATCCTGCTTTTATAGAGAGAGCCAGGCGTGTTATTTTTTCTATGACGTCATTTGAATTAATTTCAGTTGTTTTCGATGAAGTTTTCAACTATAATAAATTATCGTAGTATTATGATAGATTTAAAAATATTACCGTGGAATGTATTGCATTTTAGAGATATTTAAACCACGCAATTTATATTTCAATGCCGTCATTTGAATGAAGTTCATTTTTTTCAATGAAGGTTTAAGTTTTCAAATATAATAAATCAATGTAGTATTGTGATAAGTTTTAAAATATTACCGAGGAATGTATTGCATTTTCGACTTTTTTAAATAAAATTGCATTGAAGTTGGAAAGTGTTTCATAATCAATGCTATAAGCATGATTGATCTTTCTTGTTACATTATACGTAAGTTTCCATTACCAAATAATAACATTTCAACCGGGAAAATGTGTTGTGAAAAGTACTATCATTTACGGCTGTCATCGATATACTTCAATATTTTTAATATAAGTAAATAATATTTTCCCCATACTTGTATCGAAGTAGTTGTGCAAAACTGTCGAAAATTAATTTTGATTCTATTGTCATTGTTTTACCTCAAACAAATATTGGACCAAAACCACTCGCATTTAAACATGTTGATAAGCATGTTGATAAATAAGTTAATAACCATTAACTATGACAAATAAGTTTTTGAATTTGTGATTCATGAAGAAACAAAAATAATGAAATTTTGTGGCTATTTCTTTTCACGATACGGATCATTTTACTGTTCTAAGTCACTCTCCTAAATAGTGCTCTCTGTATGATTTACCTATTAGTATAACCGGTTTCTCTGAAACCATTTTGAAGCAAAAAATGAACTTATCAGTAATAGATTAAACTAAGCGAACAATTTCGCAACTCGCTAATTAGCTGATATAGAGTGACTATAATATTATTTTTAAGATAAGGCATTATGAAAATACTTACTACAACATTAACTTCTAATATAATTGCATGTTAGCAAATCTAATCAATGGTGTTATTTCCATGACTTTTGAAAATTATATATATATATATATATATATATATATATATATATATATATATATATAATTCAAGAATTTTTATATTTTACTTGTATTATATATACCTGAGATTGATCATTAATAGAAAATGTTCGGTATGGCAAAAGTGAAAGGAAAATGGATTGATATGTAAATGTGATATCAAAAAGGCTATGCGACAAGCTGTTGAATAATTTAAAAGGAACGTGATATATGAACATTATAAATAAAACAGGTACTGAATTGGTATAAAATACCCCTTTTTTCCTGTTCCATATGGAAGGAGGTTAAGGAATGGAATAACAATTACATGAGGTGAAGATGTGTGAAAAAAAATTTTTAACTACACATTAAGATGAAAGTATTTTTATAAAAATCATATATGTAATCCAGGTACTTAAGGTATCTAAGGTACTAATCTTATTCCCTGCATAAACATACATGGTGTAAATGCAAGAAATGTGTTTAAGATGAAAAGTTGCAAAACAGAAACATTGTTTTGCACGATGATATATATATATACAGGGTGAGGGTAAATTTTTTCAACAAAAAGAGAGGGGTAATAGATCAAAACGAATAATATTTGCAATGAAACCTAGGGCTGCATTCCACTCATAGTGCTAGAAAAGAGTAAAGTTACATATCCACGTTGATCCTTCATTTGTGAAAGAAAGGAGACTCAAATAGGAGTTTCACATTTTCATTCGCATCAGAGAAAGACTCAAAGTGGCGTCGCTGGCGAATGAAAGTCTGTCTCACCATCTCGCAGACTCCTGGTGTGGTGTTGACTTTGTCCGCAGCAACAACGATTCTCGCCACGAGATCTTCCAAGGAGTCCACGTTCCCCGTGTGTAGATGGTCACACTACAAAATACCAACCTCACATAATGTGTAAAGACGGTGTTGTGTAAAGACGATGTGTGAAAACGGTTACACATTATGCGAGGTTGGTATTTTGTAGTGTGACCATTAGAGATACGTGTCGGAAAATTTTTCACTCTTTGTTTTCTTTTTAATTACTTTAAAAATAGAATGCAATACTCTTTCCAAATTGCTTTTTTGAAAAAGCTTTACAAGAAGATTTTGATCATTTGAGTTTTCTAATTTTGAAAAAGGAAAATGAGGAAGAGTGGGGGATGGGGGGAATGAATGTATGTCTGCTTTATTTTAAAGAAAGAGAATCGATGGCAACCAAAAAGGTACAAGTGACATTTTACTGAGAAGAAGGCAAATAAAGTTTTAAGGAGCCTATTCGTTCAGTATTAAGTTCTCCAAACTTTATAAAAATATTAAAAAAAATTTAAATGTTTTCACAAGTTCTACTGAGGGGAAATACTTTAATAGCACTAAATATATGCTGAACACATCTTAAAAATTGTCTCTTCTTTCGCATGATATCCACTCATTCCATTACAAGCAGGTATTTTTTAAACAATTTTTAATATTATATAAAATACTTTATTTTCTAAAGTGCTAAATTGCATGCATTTTTTTTTAATTTTTTGTCGCATAATATGTTTATATATTAATTAATTTATTCTTATACATATAATAAGCTAGTAATTTATTTTTTATTTTTGTTACTTTCTTTTTAAGAAGATGGTAGAATATTTGCCTTTGAATAAGATAAAGAAAGTGCAATAAAATATTTAATGTATTTTTCAATTGTAATCAGTTTTTAATTTTTTTTAGAATATTATATTTTATAATCCATTTTTTATACCTTATGATTACTTATAATTCTGATTTGTTTAACAGTTTTAAATTATTTTTCATCCTATTCCTTTTGTACAATGTTTTAAAATTGAAATTTTGAAAATGAAAAAACATTATTATATATGAAATAGAATTTTTATTATAAGTATTCAAAAGCAAACTTACTTAAGGAAAATAATAAATTGTAGCTGCTAACTGCAGTAGACAGATATAAGAAATTTTCATGCATAGAATTTTTTTATATATTTCTAGATTTAAACCTTTTTTAACCTTGTTATGTAATATATGTCTGGCTGTAGCTATAATATAAGGATAAATACTGTTAAAAGTCACTAAACATATTATTCCTGTTGAAATGTAATATAGAGAATAATTTCAAAATTCTCTGGAAAATCCACATCTCTAGTGACCATTTACACAGATGTAAGTCAAATCCTTTTTTTTTCACATACATTTTCCATTTATAGTACATAGGGGTGATTAAAGGCTTTTTTTCTCAAAGCAACAATGCCATTAAATGAAATGTACTATTTGAAGGTAGGTTTTGTATTCACACACACACACATACATATATATATATATATATATATATATATATATATATATATATATGGATTCATTAAAGCTAAGTGTCCTGATTATTCCCCAATCAAAAAGAAAGTTTCTTCAAATAGCATAGAAGCATTTTCAGCTTTCACTAAGGGTCCTCAAGTTACCCTTGTAGACATAGAATTTTGTGGAAGAAGAGGTAGAGTGTGCGCTGATACAGGATCTTCACATTCCATTGCGGGAGAAAAGATATTTAAAGTATTCAAAGAGACTATCATTTCAAAAGACAAGGTTAACAATAAGTCTAGCAGATGGTCAGCAGTCTCTTGTTGATTGCTACACTACCCAAGTGATGATAGAAATTGAAGGAAAGAAAGTGTTGACGGATTTCATCGTCTTTCCAAACGCTACTGGAAATCGAACTCTTCTTGGAACAGATTTTCTGAAATCTGCGGGTATTATTCTTGACGTAAAG
This sequence comes from Amaurobius ferox, assembly GCA_951213105.1. Classification (NCBI taxonomy): domain Eukaryota; kingdom Metazoa; phylum Arthropoda; class Arachnida; order Araneae; family Amaurobiidae; genus Amaurobius; species Amaurobius ferox. Next base: position 30,210,254 of record OX578141.1, on the reverse strand, counting down.
AACAAATGCTGGTATTTTTATGACAACCCAAATCACAAGTATTCATTTGAAGAAGAATTGGGCACCCAACCCAATGTAAAATCCCATGAAGATAGCCAAATTCTGATTAACGTTTGTCAATTGCGGGAAAGTGAAGGAGAGGATCTGACAGCTACTCAGAGAAGTCAGCTTAATAGTCTACTAGAAAAATATGATAGTACCTTCAAACCAGGGGAAAAAGCTACCTGGATCATCGAGCATCATATTACAACAAATAATCACGCTCCCATTTCTGTACCTCCTTACAGAATGTCACCAGCTCGGAAGGAGCTGCTCAAAAAAAAATTGATGATCTTCTCGAAAAGAACATTATTGAAGAATGTAGTGAATCGCCCTATGGAGCACCTGTAGTTTTGATCCCAAAACCAGATGGTAAAGTTCGACTGTGCATAGACTACCGAAAACTTAATGAAGTGACTGTTCCTGACACTTACGCACTTCAAAGAATGGATTTAATGCAAGATGCTAAACATACCACTTTTATGTCAACCATTGATCTGAAATCTAGTTACCACCAAGTAAATGTCAATCCAGCTGCTCGAGATAAAACTGCATTCGTTTACTCGTTTGGAACCTATACATTCATACGAATGTCTTTTGGTCTCCGAAATGCCCCTATTACGTTTCAGGGACTCATGGACACGTTACGTAGAGGCTTGCCAGCTCTTGTCTATCTGGATGACAACCATCTTTTGAACAACATCTTAAAGATCTTGAAATTATTTTCGACAGATTAATCAAATACAAACTTCATGCAAACCGAGAGAAATGCAACTTTTCTTGTTCTCGAGTTAAATATTTTGGACTCTGGATTACACCTCGTGGAATAGAGGTGGATTCTGAAAAGGTATCTTCCACCTTGGAAATACCCTCCCTAAAAATGGGAAGCAACTATTATCCTTCTTGCAGACATGTTCCTGGTACAGAAAGTCTATACCGAACTTTTCTGAGATTTCTCGACTTCTGAGAAGAACAAAAAAGGAAACTCCCTGAAGTTAGTCTGAAAGTGAACAGAGAGCTTTCGACTCTCTAAAGCAATGCTTTGTGTCTTCACCTATTCTGAAGCAAGCTGATTTTACCAAACCTTTTGTGATTAGAACAGATGCAAGTAGTTATGCTTTGGGAGCTATCTTTCTTCAAGGCCAGGGATCGGATGAACATCCGGTTGAATATGCTAGTAGACTACTTTGTTCTGCTGAGAGAAATTATTCCACCACGGAACGTGAAGCACTGGCTGTTATATGGGCATTAAACAAGTTCCGAGTACACATAGAGGCATCTAGTGTTACAGTGGCATCCGACCACCAGCCTCTTAAATGGCTCATGGAGCTTAAGTCTTCATCCGGAAGATTAATCCGGTGGGCATTGCAATTGCAGTCTTTCAATTTGAACATGGAATACATTCCTGGAAAGTGCAACGTTGTTGCTGATATGCTGTCAAGGTCTGTATGTGAACATGGTGTCTCTTCACGGGAACTATGTACTGTATCTTTTGATGTTCCCTCCAGAACACCTAACAAGATACACGAAGTAGCTAGCTTAGAGAACCCTCAAATACCAGTTGGAGTTTATCACTCATCTGGCTTGAAAGTTTATTCCCAAGAGAACAGTGTATAACCCATGAATCATCTGCGTAAACCTGGCCGCCCACGAAACACTTCAAGTGCTGGTTCCTCACCGAGACGGTTGCCTAGACGTCGGAACCAGAGGGGGAGATTGTAATAGACATTCTGTTTTTCCTCAAAAGGACACTAGATGGCAGCACTCAACCAGACTTAAGATTTTTTTTTTGTTTACAACTAGTCGAGTTCGAGATGGCGTAACCAACGAAGCCGTTCGAAGCACGTAACCAACGTGTTTCTAATATATAGCTAATCCTAGCTATGCTTTGTAACAGATGTGTAATTTTTTTTGTATTATTAAATGTTGTGATATTTTGTGAAGTCTTAAATGGTGAGTGAGTGTTTTCCTAACCTCTATACCAGAAAAAGACTTATAATATATATATAATTCAAATGTGATCATTTAACTTATAAGCTAAGAATACAGAAAATTTAGTCATGTTGTTACAATATCAAATCTAAAAGCAAACTTTTACATAATATTCTAAAGATTACACCAAATGTTCACACAAAGTTAGGCGCCACGCTGCCCCGCATCATCGAACAGCATATAATATCTAAATGGTAAGTTTTAAATGTGACAAAACTTAAAAGAAACACAAGAAAGAGAACAAGAAAAAAGTATATTACCAAAAGATGGCCAAGGGGGGTTGTGACCCCCTTACCCCGGTTGAGCATGTTTTACGCCATGGCCACACTCCCGGAAGCTGGTACTTTTCTTTAACTACGCCCATTATGCCTATAATTATATAGATAATTGAAATAAGCAGACCATTAATCCGTTGAAACTAATCACAAGATGTTCGAAAAGTATAACTGTTAATCATAATCCCTACTGAACTCTTGAAAAGTGCGTATCCAATATACGACTTAATATGTGGAATAGAAAATTTTCACTGAATATTTTGAGCCTCTAGCTTTTGACAATCCTTTGGAGCTCGTGCTTAGTTTGTATGTATCACTCTTGAATGTTAATTTATTCCCATGTATTATTAATTATATTACCTTATAGTTTAAAATTAAGATCAATTTAAATTTTCAGGTATCATTGGTTTCCTTTTGTTAGATATCTTATTTCAAATCCTCTTTTAATCCTCTTTTGCGTTATTAACCTCCTTAATGTTATTGAACCAGGGTATGCCACTATTCATGTTTTAAATTAGCCTTTTTATATTTATTTTTATTATATATATATATATATATATATTTATATATATATATATATATATATATATATATATATATATATATATATATATATATATATATATAAACAGCAGTTGAATCACGACCTAGAAATTGAGAAATGATGCTTAAAGGAATAACAGCTGATGTATTTGAAGTTCATGTATTGTTTTGATCGTTGTTATTTTTCCTCAAGCACCAAATATAACAAAAAAAGGAAAGAGAATTGAAAGTTATGAAAATTACTAATAATGCATCCCGTGAAATGTATTTGTATCTATTATTTGATTGAAAACAGAAGAAAGGAATATTTTATCTGCCAATCTTTCATGTTCTTTTGCTACAAGGAAACGCAACTGCACGCCATGTTGCTGGAATGAAGGAGTTGTGTATTTAATTCGAATCTCCCTCACGAAAACTACTGAAATTGCATTTTGCCTTCGATAAGATCTACTGATTCAGGAAGAGAAGACTTGAATTCATCGCATAACTTGATAATTCCAAAATGTCTATAATTAGTACATGCTGTAACGGGATGGTTCGGTCACAATATTTCTTTCTGTGACCACTTGAATACAAAACCTATTTTAGAAATGGCAAGCGCACTGCGAAAACTTGGCTGCGCTTCCTTTTTACGTACGTTACAATACATAAGGAAAACATTATGATACGAGCAAAAATCCAACCCTTTGATTCCTATTGACCTAAAAGTTTTGAGCATCGATGCATACGAATTAACCATTTTCTTTTCACTGTTGTCTGTGTGTCTGTCTATGAGTCTGTCTTGGTGTCTGTGAGCACGATAACTCACAATTGTTTCAATCAATAAACGCAGAGGACTATTGTCGAGGTTAACAGACCAAGGCAAAACTCTCAAGTTCAAGAACATTTTGTTTTCGAAAATTTAAGGATCGTTGGGAAAACACAATATTACATATTTAAATGTCAAAAAAATCCTGGTTTTATATGTTTTTGAATCCTTGTTTATTTGAAAAAGATATAAGGCGTTTCATTTATAAGGCGCTAACATGCTTCGTTTTCTAAATATTTTATGTTTTTCTTTTTAATCTGAAATGGAAAAAAATAAATAAGTAATAAGATATTTACTATTATCAAAAGAGCGAAATATTTGTAAATATGTTTAACCAGATATACAATTATGTTTAACCAGATATACCAGATATACAATGTTTAACCTGCCACATTTTTTTAGAGTTATCACGAGCAGCTTTAAGGTTCCACGTGAAGAGATTTATAATTTTCACGTAAATCTCTTAAATTGAATTATACACTGTTTTGAAGAAATCTTCTTAATTTGTACTATTTCAAATGCTGGTTTAGATTTGTGGATGATACTTTCGTGTTGGTTAGTAATAGTTGCAATATTGCTGATTTACTTCTTTAATTAATTCCATTCACCCTTTTATTCAGTTTACTCATGAAGAGGAATGCAATAAACAAATATGTTTTCTTGGTGTTCTAGTTGCAAAATAGGGTTTCACTTTCTCAACTACGATTTTCCATAAACCTTTCTCTGTGTCCGGATATCCTCATGCTCGTTCTAAACATCCTGGTTAGAAAAAAAAGCTTCCTCTTTTTGTGAACTTATATTTACGTGCCTTAAAATTGTGTTCTGATTCTCAGACACTTAATTGTACGATTGACTATCTGAAATCTTTGGCCTTTTCTAGAGGCTATAATCCCACTATTATTGACTTGACCTCGCAGAAATTCAACAGCCAAATTTGGTTCCTAAATTTCAACGTTAAGAGATTTGTCAGGGGGTGGCAGTCCAGTGGCTAGCGCACGGGGACAGCACACGAACTCACATGTTGTTCTTTTTTTCCGTAGGTTTGTTTATATCTTTTTTTCTTCTCTCGCCGCTGACAATAACCTTCCCTGCTTCAGTCACATTTGCTGTTTGTACATCAGTCTCTTACGAATGAAGGTGGCACTTCTTGTGTATCATAACGAAGAAAGCTGTTTTTTGCCTTCAAAACTAGTCAATATTATTGCTTTTGTTTTGTATGCTGCTTTCAATGAAGTTATTTTAGGTGTATTAATTTAGCAGCAGTTATATCTGTGCATAAGTGTAAAATTATTACTTTCAATAACCTAAACTCAGCGTTTCAATAGCTTTATTTTACTCCCATCTTTGTAATTAATAATTTGGACTTTAATTTCCGTTAATTGCGCCTTAACGGTACTATGGAACATGATTTTTGTATTCAAAACATTGGTAGATATGCTTTTAGATCAAGAAGCTTCTTACTCAAATTATGAGGATAATGTGAGGTTCTTTTAGAGCTGAGATTGCACATTTGATAGATCGCTAACACATTGAGATTTAAATACTTCTCTGGGTAAGACACTATATAGGGTGGCCATCATAAAAATCGAGGTGTTTAGAGCCCGATGGTGAGAAAACTGGCGGTCCAAACTCAACCAAATTTGCAGTAAATACTATTTAGACCATGGGGTTTTAATTTTTAAAAGAAAAAAAATAGTTCGGATTTTTGCCACCGTGGGCCAAAGTGGCGCTGTAAGGTCCATTTTTGAAGAAAAAGAGGTACAGAAAGTACAGAAAGTTAACATTTTACAAGCATTTTGAAAAGGACATCACATTTACATTTTATACGTATTTAGTACATTTTATATTTACATTTGCATTTTGCATTTACATACGTATGGCATTAATTTTTATATTGGCATCGTTTACAAATCTGATTCAATATGTTTTCCTTGCATATGTTCCAAAAAGTGCATTCTCTGAACAGCATTCTCTACTACAGAATATAGTAGATCTCCATTGATGTGCTTGACGTGCAATGTTATTCGGTCCTTCAAAGTGGCTAAATTAACCACATTCCCTTGGCATACCAAGCGCTTTACATGACCCCAAAACCAAAAGTCACAAGGGGTCAGTCAGATCAAACGAACGGGCTGGCCACTTCATAGGAAACGCTCGACTAATTATTCGGTTGATGGTAAAATGTTGTCGTAGGACTGACTTCCTGTACACGCAATCCAGTATGAGGGGGGGTGCTCCATCCTGCATAAATATCGTAGATTCAAGACATCCACGCTGTTAAAGTTGCGAACTAACATATTTCAGCAGCATTGTTCGATACCTCTCAGCATAGACGAACTTTCTGTACTTCCTATGCCTATTTTACTCCAAAACTAGACCTTACAGCGGCACTTTGGCCCGCGGTGTCAAAAATCCGAACTACTTTTTTTTTCTTTTAAAAATCAAAATCCCATGGTCTAAATAGTATTTATTGCAAATTTGGTTGAGTTTAGACCAACAGTTTTCTCACTATCGAGCTCTAAACATCTCTACTTTAATTATGGCCACCCTGTATTTCTTTCCGAAGACCTAAACCAAATACTTATTATTGTAATACCAAAATGCTTATTATTGAAAATATTCGCAATTTGACAATACATTTATTCTTATTTAATTAGTAGAAGGGGGGAAATGCCTTTTTAATAGAGATATTTACATTACTAAAGTAATTCTAACCAGTAATACAAATTAAGTAAAATGTGCTCAAAATTAGAAATTAAATGGTGCCAATTTCAGTTTTGGGTCCCACTAAAATCCTAATAGGCGGCGGCGGCATCGTCAAGAGGGGAATTATAACCCTCCCCCCCTCCTAGGAACTCATTAAAGTTCAAAGAAATAATATTTAGTGAAATGGGAAACAACATACTTGTCTAAAAATCCCCCTCCCCCCCAATTTTTTTCTGGCCACTCTACTGCTATCAAGTTATCGGGAAACGGAGACCTGGTCTAAATAAAGCTCAATTAAAAACTAAAATCGATCCCGGTGCTATGTTAAAATTATAAAATGTAGCATAAATATGTCTAATAAATATTTTTCTTTAACAGCGTACTTACATTTTAAATGTACACACCTTTGAATAAAATGCACTGAAAAGTTATGATGCAAAATTTAACTGAAATGTCAAAAGCTGATTTTGAATTCATAATTTTATTATTTACGACTTTATACTTCTACCCAGACCGTCCAACCTACCCGAAGGCGTAAGCTATCCGTCTGGACATCCGGGGTAGTGCCACCTAATTTAGATCGGAACCCAGTAGAGGCGACATTCACAGGGATCGTACCCTCCTTTCCCTACGACCAACTTCTCAGAAGGACTCACATATTTAACATGCCCGTACTCCGCTTGAACACGAGGACATTTGGGGTAAAGTAAGGAACCGAACTCGGGTCGTCCGAGTGCAATCCCCGCAAACTAGCCACTGAGATGTCCCACACTTCTACGATTTTATGCTGAAGACCTAAACTCCTATTTTCCTTCTGTAACTTTAAAACATTGAATATGCATCAACCACCAAATTTTGCAAGTTGCATTCGCCAAACTCTACCTCAGAGAAAAAACATATGAACATTCCGAAAATAACTGTGTAGGTATCAGTAAATTAGTCCAATTGTTTTTAAAAGTGTTAGAATAACATTATAAATTCGCTGTTGCTATATCACAAACACTTTAAATAAAGTAAAACTTCAAATAATACAGTATTAAAAGCTCATAGACATTAAAAGCATTAAAAGTTCATAGACCTTAAAAGCATTAAAAGTTCATAGACATTAAAAGCATTAAAAGTTCATAGACACCTCATCCGCATGACAGTGATGGTACGTACAGCTTCATCTCGACAGTTGGCAGAACGCTGGAGCACTGCTACAGGTGTGTCATTGTCTGCTCCAACAATTTGTAGGCATCTGCTGCACCGTGGACTACGTGCAAGAAAACGTGCATTATAAATTCTCTGCTGCTATATCACAAACACTTTAAATAAAAAAACTTCAAATAATACAGCATTAAAAGCTCATAGACATTAAAAGCATTAAAAGTTCATAGACACCTTATCCGCATGACAGTGATGGTACGTACAGCTTCATCTCGACCGTTGGCAGAACGTTGGAGCACTGCTACAGGTGTGTCATTGTCTGCTCCAACAATTTGTAGGCATCTGCTGCACCGTGGACTACGTGCAAGAAAACGTGCATTATAAATTCTCTGCTGCTATATCACAAACACTTTAAATAAAAAAACTTCAAATAATACAGCATTAAAAGCTCATAGACATTAAAAGCATTAAAAGTTCATAGACACCTCATCCGCATGACAGTGATGGTACGCACAGCTTCATCTCGACAGTTGGCAGAACGTTGGAGCACTGCTACAGGTGTGTCATTGTCTGCTCCAACAATTTGTAGGCATCTGCTGCACCGTGGACTACATGCAAGAAAACGTGCATTATAAATTCTCTGCTGCTATATCACAAGCACTTTATAAATAAAGTAAAACTTCAAATAATACAGCATTAAAAGCCATGAAATTAATAGCCAAATAAAAAATGTCACGATTAAGTCTATCAAAATTTCTTTTTAACTATATTTATAAAATCTATAATGAAAAAATAAACTTTGTAATGTCAGAAATGAGTAATGTCATCCTTATACAAGCTTTTCCTTGCAGCACAGTAATACGCAACTATATTTTAACCGTATAAATTTTTCAGATATATTCTCGCCATTGAAATAAATGCATGAAAGGAGGTGAGGAGAAAACCAGATCCGCAGAAAAATCTTCCTGATATCACGTGGTTTATATCTTCGGCAGTGATTGCTACCCTTAAACTCTCTGTTATGGTAAGGTGTCAAAGGAAGTCATGGACAGGTCAAATGACCCGAGAATTATTAGAGTTAGCATAATGTATAAGAAATCCCAATGGCACTACATCGTTACAAAAGTTTCCAAAGTTACCGAGCGTTGCAAAATTAGTACTAGGTAATTTTGTCCTCTCGTAAAAGTTGGAAATGAAATCTGAAAACCAGTTTATACTATGTAACTCCCTCCCTTAAAAATCGAACATTTAGACAATGCTGCAGAATAAAATTGAATATATTATACACAAAATACAAAGTGTTCACCTTCAGCATCAATGCATGCTTGAATACATGTAATAAGAATTCTAACCCCACGTTACGCTATGCGTAATTTCAAGTTAAACCATTCTTGGTTCAACAGATTTTATCTTCATAACGTACAAGATCAAAAAAAAGAATATCACATTCACCTATCCATTGTTGAACAACAATCAACTTCAAGTATGTTACTAGTAAAACACAAGCTGAAACTTCAAAGCACCCCATTTCACAACATGACTGCAAAGACTGTAATCCAGCTTTAGAAAATAATTTTCTCCATATACTAAAAGCTGAACTACAAGCATAATCAGAATTTCGAAAAATTGAAGTACATTTCTACAGTCACTAGTTTTCTTTGTTCGAAGATTGTTTCATATCTCTTTGCGCAAAAAAGAATTTTTGTCATACACTGTGTCCCTTTTTCTTAATGTATCCATTGTGACAATGCTGTCATTGTCCGGTTCAAAATGAGTATTTGAAAACAGCAGTTTTACTGACTAAAATGGATGTCTTAAAGATTTATAATTGCAGTCATTTACAGAACTGAAAATCTCCTTTCTTTGATTATAAATACCAAATCAGTCTCATTCTAATTATTTCTTTAATACACTTTAGAGTCTTTAAGACAGATATGCTCTTAATATTTCCTAGATCATATGTTCTTTCAGATATTATTTTTGATAACTTTTTCTTCTAGACTTTTACCTCTTTTAAACGTTAGTTTATGCTGCATGCTTATCGAATATTAGAGAAATGTTAGATGAGCTCATTATCTCCCTTACAAGTTTCATTTAAAAATGCGTAAAAAATTGTGTATTCAAAGAAATCGATAAATATAAACTCATGTTTGTAAAATTTGCAATACCATGAAGAAATCCCGCGATTGAGCCGAAACTTGCAGAAAATGCAAATTAGGCTGTGCTGTGCAAATAATTAGAATTTCAGAGACACCACGCATGCGTGGACTGAGTATCGCCCTCTGAACGGCTGTTTTAGCGGTATAAATAGAGAGCTGTAGCGGGACATTGAAAATAGTCTGTGGTTGTCTGCCATCGGTAAACGTTTCATGAGAAGTCACTGTACCTCTATGACGGAGGGTACCATATGAGCAAGTTAAGGAGTTTGAAAGGGGGCGAATGTGATAAGCCTTCATGATGGGGAGTTTTCTTATCGTGCAGCAGCTCGTATGAAGCGCAAAGCCACAACGGTGATGCGAGTGTGGAAGCAGTGGACTGAAGAAAACCGGACGAGTCGCAAATCCGGCAGTGGACGACGAAATATTACATTAGTATGGGATGATAGACACCTCATCCGCATAACAGTGATGGTACGTACAGCTTCATCTCGACAGTTGGCAGAACGTTGGAGCACTGCTACAGGTGTGTCATTGTCTGCTCCAACAATTTGTAGGCATCTGCTGCACCGTGGACTACGTGCAAGAAAACGTGCATTATAAATTCTCTGCTGCTATATCACAAACACTTTAAATAAAGTAAAACTTCAAATAATGCAGCATTAAAAGCCATGAAATCAATAGTCAAATAAAAAATGTCACGATTAAGTCTATCAAAATTTCTTTTTAACTATATTTATAAAATCTATAATGAAAAAATAGACTTTTTAATGTAAGAAATGAGTAATGTCCTTCTTGTACAAAGCTTTTCCTTGCAGCACAGCAATACGCAACTATATTTTTACCATATAAATTTTTCAAATATATTCTCGCCATTGAAATGCATGAAAGGAGGTGAGGAGAAAACCAGATCCGCGAGAAAATCTTCCTGATATCACGTAGTTCATATCTTCGGCAGCGATTGCCACCCTTAAACTCTCTCTCTATTATGGTAAGATGTCAAGGGAAGTCATGGACCGGGCAAATAACCCGAGAATTATTAGGGTTAGTATAGTGTATAAGAAATCCCAATGGCGCTACACCGTTACAAAAATTTCCAAAGTTGTCGAGCGTTGCAAAATTAGTAGTAGGTAATTTTGTCCTCTCGTAAAAGTTGGAAATGAACTCTGAAAACCAGTTTATACAGTGTAACTCTCTCCCTTAAAAATCGAACATTTAGACAATGCTGTAGAATAAAATTGAATAAATTATACACAAAATACAATATGTTCTCCTTCAGCATCAATGCATGCTTGAATACATGTAATAAGATGGCTCCGTGTGTTTTTTAATGTCTACACATTTATACTGTTACATGCAAACAAATAAAATTATCTTTTGTTATTTAAAGAATCTATAGTTATTTAAAGAATTATTTTGCAAAACTGCTTAGTACCGAATTTGCAATGCTCTACAACATTGTAATTGACTTCTTTTCCTATCTCTAACAAGAAAAGGGATAGCCCCCGTACCCCGGTAAAAAAAAGAGGCAAATCCCCTTAAATTGTCTCATTGTGTACAATCAGTTGAAGAGAATCGTGGGACGAAGGTAATTGTGCATATGCAAAATAGTTCAGTCAACGTCGACATGCCCAAAGCACCGGCACACGTCGGAACGAGTATAAAACGGCCTGGCCAGTTAAACGGCCTGGCCAGTTAAAAGCGGCATGGCCAGTTAAGGCAGAAGTTCGCAACTGATGTGGTACGGAGCGTTGTTAACAATCAAAAAGGACGAAGGATGTCACAAAGATGCCAACTGGACATGTTCTTGAAGGGACGAATTATTGGAATACTGGTATCCGGTCGATCCCAAACCGAAGCGTCTCGAATTCTGAATGTGCCGCAATGTGTGATCTCCAAACTCTAGTAGAGGTTCCAAACCACTAGAGATGTTACCCAACGACCAGTACCAGGTCGGCCAAGGGTAACAGTCGCTCTTCAAGACCGATATATGGTGATAACTGTACGACGTCAGAGGAACCGTTCTGCCAGACAACTGGGTTCAGCCCTGGCAGACGCCACAGGAGTCTCTGTTTCGAGACAAACTGTTTACAAGAGACTCAAATACGTTGGTCTCGATCCCAGACGACCAGCAGTTTGCATCCCCCTGACATCTGCACAGAAATGCACTCGTTTACAGTGGAGTTTGGAAAATCGGCGGGTGGAGTGGACAACAGTGGAGCAATGTCATGTTCAGTGACGGGCCCAGGTTTAGTCTGCAAACATATTCACGTCGTACCACGATCTGGAGAGAACGTAGAACGCGTTTTCATCCGGGAAACATTACGGAAAGACATCGTTTTCCGTTTGGGGAAGTCATGGTCTGGGCAGGCATCGTCATGGACGGCCGCACAGACCTCCACATCTTTGGCACGGGGTCGGTTTCCGGTCAAATACAGAGACGAAGTCCTTGAGCCTACCTTTCAATTGTTCCGAGGTGCTGCTGGTCCTGATTTTATATTCATGGATGGTAACGCGCCTCCTAACCTGCGGACTTGGTCGAAGGCTTCCTTCAAACTGAAGATATCCCGCACATGCAGTGGCCTGCCAACTCTCCTGATCTGAATCCAATAGAGCATGTGTGGCATATGTTCGGGAGACATCTTGCAGTCCTATGCTACCCCCCAAGCCCCGATCCGGGATTGAAAACTGCTCTCTGGGAGGCTTGGAACTCTGAGCACACAACTCATCCAAACCCTCATCGAAAGTATGGAAAATCGTTATTCAGCATGCTGGCTATCCGAGGTTCCAGCAAACCGTATTAAACTGCAGCATCACATTTTGTAATCATTCTATTTTACTGAGGTTGACACTCGTATTGTGACCCTTTTACTTTCAACCCTTTTCTTTGGATAATAAAAGTCGTTATTATCCGTGTTTTGCATTGTTTTCTTCTTCTATAACCCTATTACACCCGCATACCGCGTTTCCTATCATTCCGATGTAGATTTCCTGAAATTTTCACATAAACTGCAACTATGCTTAACTTTTAGACATGAGTGTGGGTGTATATATATATATATATATATATACATATATATATATATATATATATATATATATATATATATATATATATATATATATATAAATTGCAATTTTTTAATCGAAAACTAGGCATAAATTACGGTGAGTACAAAAAAACTCATCTCTAGCATATCTGTTATAAATAAGTAACTATAGACCAAGACTAAGAATAAAAATAGTAGGTAACTTATCCCTATGAAGGTATGGAGATGAGGGATATATTAGTATACATAAATCACAATTAAATAGGTATATATATATATATATATATATATATATATATTGGAATTTCAAACTATTATTATTATATAGTATATATATGCATGTATGTATTTGTACACTGAAGACACTATCGTTTATTTGGTGCTTCTGGCGATTTTTCGAAGGTATTTAAACATTTTCAATGTAATTAATATTCTTGAAGATATCATCCCCTTCTGGAAGTTTCTACGGAAAGTATACGAAGGGAGTCGTCGCTAAGTGGGAGAGCAGTTGAGGTGATACGAGCTGTACTGAATTGTGTTCGCGCACCAGTGCACTTTTCTGTATTATTTTGTTTATTTATAATGTAATATTGTTAATTATGTAATAACGGTACTATGCAGATGCACCTAGCCTCCTCTCTTCCTACTAAGGATATTTAGATTGCATATTCATTTTTCTTAATTATGTAATAACGGAACAATGCACCCAGCCCCTCTAGCCCTCTCTTCCTACTAAGGAAATATAAATTGCATATTCATTTCTCTATACAAGAGTATTTTGATAGCGTTTGTATCATACTTAATAATTGCTGAGTGTCCTTAGTTTGGGTTGCTTTTCTTATTCGTATAGGCACCAGGCGACCACTGCACTTTTCTGTATTATTTTGTTTAATTATAATGCAATATTCTTAATAGCAAAACAATACATCCAGGCCCTCTCCCTTTCATCTTATAGGAATTTAGATTGCATATTCATTTTTCTATAAGAATATCTTGAAAACGTTTATATTATAATTGTTTGTGATTAATAAATACTGAGTGTCCAAGTTTTGTTTTCTCAGTAGGCTTAAGAATGCTACACCACTTCTTAAATGCTGATTGCTATACTGGAAGTATAATTATTTTTTTTAATTAATCAGTTTGACTGGCAGCCTTTTAAAATATGTACTTCAGTTATCCACAGCTGATGAGCTCAAACGAGAGCGAAACCGGTTCTGTATCTCTGTTAACAGCATTAGTAGCATTATTGGAATGTTACTCTTTTATTGTTCCAAATGCTCTACTAATGTTTTTTTTAGAGCAAAACCGGTCCTGTGGTACTATATATGATTGTATTAATGTATCGCATACAGATGTATCTTGTGAAAGAAGCATGAAATTTTTTTCATCAGTATTTAGGAGCCCCAGTTTGGGCCATTCGCTGTTGTGTTAAAAAAATGATAATGTTAAAGAAATCTGATGGGGGCAACACATGACTTTCCTTATATAATACAATGAATTTACTCTTTTTACGCTCAAAAAATAATGTATACGATCCATAGTACTGTCTTTTTAACGTTGAATTGTATATTTGGCGATTTTCCGGATGACAACATGTAATACTATTTCAAAGTACTCAATTAACTTATATTTCACACAACTCTAAATTAACAATTATCACTATTGATGACATCCTCAATAACCGATATAATCCGCATATTAAAATATTTTAATAATTAATTCATCAACTAGGCGTCATTTCCCTTAATTTGGCGTCATTTTTTGCAATTTTGATGAAACTTTCTTCAATCTGGGACGAAATATCGCTAAGTTGGCGATACTTTGTTAGATTATTCGCCAAGTTTGCCAAATTCATCACCAAGTGTTACAGACAAACGGAGACATGAGCACATCTTATATACTAGAATGGATACCTGTCATATGACGAAAATCAGAATTTTCGAAACATTACTTCTCATTTGGCGTCATTTTTATCGCTAAATTTCTCGCCATGTGTTACAAGCGGACGGACGGACGGAGAAATGAGATATTTTTATAGTCTATTCTTATGTTCTATTCAAGATATTGAACTTTCATCAATTAGTCGTCATTTCATTGATCCAGCGTCAGTTTCATCAATTTGGCGAATTTTCATCAATTGGGTGATACTTTCGTCAATTTGACAACATTTAAAAAGTCACCAAGTTGTAAATATTCCGAAAAATTCATTATCAAAGTTTTATCGGACAGAAAAATAGGTTATTCTTATAGTACTCGTAGATTCTTATATTCCTTCCAAGATATTGAAAAATTCGTCACCAAAATCTCGCCAAACGTTATGGACTGAGAAATAAGTTAATCTTATAGCAGATAAATGACTATTGGCGTCCAACTACAAAAGTATTATCCAAAGAATTTTTTCCCGTGAATGGAACGAGCTAGATCCACGAGAATGATGCCACCAAACTTATCGCATGTGTATGAAAAGTGAACATATTTCACAATAGTTAATATTTTTTTATGTGATTTTTTGATACATTAATTTGAAAAATGTGAAATATCTCGAGAACGGTTCGTGCTAGTAAAGTTTATGCCAATCGTTTTCTAATGAAACATTACATAAGAAATGACTATTTGCGCAACTTTATGAAAGGGTTTGATTTTTTGATGATTTTTTCAAAATTTCACTCGAAAATTTATTTGAGTTCTGAACGTTTAATTACGTTTTAAAACAATAGCTTCCAGTGTTCGCTGATTGTAATTTTTGTACCAAATTTTGTTCGAATCTACACACACACACACAGACATCAGTTCAAAAACATCTGATTCGTGTTCGGGGATGCTTGAAACGTGCTGTCCCGTCGAGAACTCGAATTCGAACTTTCGACCCCGTCACAATACTTTCCTTATACATTATGTTATGTGTATAAGGAAAGTAAACATGAAAAGGTGAGATTTAATAACACGTTAGTTTTTATTACTTTCCTTATATATATAGTATAATGTATAAAGAAAGTATTGGGACGGGGTCGAAAATTCGAATTCGATTTTTCGACGGAAGAGCACGTTTCAAGCATCCCTGAATACTAATCAAACGTTTTTGAAGTGATGTATGTGTGTGTGTGTGTGTCAGTGAATCTGTGGAGACGATACCTCACGAACGAATGGAGGGATTCGAACGAAATTTGGTTCAAAATCTAGAATCCATGAATACTGAAAGCATATTGTTTTTAAACGCAATACAATATTCTGAATCCCCTAAATTTTCGAGTGAAATTTTTAAAAAAATCATCAAAAAATTAAAACCTTTTATAAGGTTAATCAAATAGTCATTTCTTATGTAATTTCTCCTTAGAAAACGATTGACAAACTTTAGAATGCTAGCATGAACCGTTCTCGAAATATTACGCATTTTTCAAATAAATGTTGCAAAAAATCACATAAAATAAAATAAAAATATGAACTATTGTGAAATATGTTCACTTTTCATATGAATTATCATGCGATAAATTTGGTGTCAACCTTCTCGTGGATCTAGCTCGTTCCATTAATAAGAAAAGATACTTTGGGTAATACTTTCGTATTTGAACGCCAATAGCTATTTATCTGCTGAAAGAATAACTTATTTCTCCGTCCATAACGCTTGGCGAGGCTTTGGCGACGAATTTGTCGAAATGTCGCCAACTTGGCGACTTTTTAGTGTTGCCAAATTAACGAAAATGTCGCCAAATTGATAAAAATAACGCTAAGTCAATGAAAATTACAACTAATTGACGAAAATTCAATATCGTGGAAGGAATATAAGTATCCACTATAAGAATAACCTATTTTTCCGTCCGTAACGTTTGGCAAAATTTTGGTGACGAATTTGTCAGAATATCTCCAACTTGCTGACATTATAAATGCTGCCAAATTGACGAAAATTTCCCCAATTGATAAAAATTCGTCAAATTGATGAAGCCAACGCTGGATCAATGAAATGACGACTGATTGATGAAAGTTCAATATCTTGGAAAGAGCATAAGAGTAGACTATAAGAATAAGATATTTCTCTGTCCGTCCGTCCGTCTATCCGTAACGCCTGGCGAGAAATTTAGCTGGATTTTGTCAACTTGGCAACTATTTTAAATTTTGCCAAAGTGACAAAAATGTCACCATATTGATAAAATCGACGCCAAATGAGAAGTAATGTTTCGCAAATTCTGATTTCCGTCATGCCTTCTAGTGTATAAGAAATGCCCTTCTCTCCATTTGTTTGTAACACTTGCTGATGCATTTGGCGAACTTGTTGAAAAATCTAGCAAATTATCGCTAACATGGCGATATTTTGCCCCAGATTGACGAAACTATTGTCAAAATTGCAAAAATGACGTTAAAGAAAAGAAAATGGCGTCTAATTGATGAATTAAGTATTAAAATATTTTTATATATGAGTTATGTCGCTTATTGAGGATGCTACCAGTATTAATAATTGTTTATTTAAAGTTGCGCGAAATATAAGTTAATTGAGTACTTTGAAATAGTTTTACATGTTGTCATCAGGAAAATCGCGAAATGTACAATTCAACGTTAAAAACTCAGTACCGTGGATCTTCTACATAATTTTTTGACTGCAAAAAAAGGAAATTCATTGCATTATATAAGAAAAGTTATGTGATGCCCACATCAGATTTTTAACACTTTACTATGTAGTTGAAAAGTGTTTATGACTTTGTTCATTCTGTCTGTCTGTCCGTTCGCACAATAACTGCTGTAAAAATGACTTTATCAAAATGAAATAATTTTGGTGTGTTGACATACGGGAATATAAATGAATAATATCACCCAATTAGTTTTGGATTGAATCCGTGAAGAAAAAATGAAATATATTGAACCCTACGGGACATAATTTTTCAAACATTTTTTAAGCGAATTTAAGATTCACAAATTGCTTTGAAATTTTTAGGAAATATTCAAATTATCCCATAAAAAATATGAAAAAAATTTCAGCAAAATATATTCGGTAGTTTCTTAAATAAAAATTAAAATATCAATTATACCCATAGCCATATTATATGAGGAGATCACATGACCCACTTCAAAACAAAATATGGCATCCATCTTATGACATCGTGATTTTTAAAATTCTTTTTATATTTAGTATTGTATCCGTCCTGAAACCGCTTTAGTTTTGCTTAATTTCTGTGCATCTACGTTCAGAAACAACGCACTTGCAATATATTTGAGTTTAAATGATCAATGCCATCCATCTTGTGTTAAAATCGTGATTTTTAAAGTTCTTTCAAATTTATATATAGTATTATATCCGTCCTAAAACCGCTTTATTTTTGCTTAATTTCTTTGCATCTATATACTGAAACAACGCAATTGCAATATATTTGAGTTTAAATGATCATCAAACTTTGGTTATTTCTACAA
Source organism: Amaurobius ferox (assembly GCA_951213105.1). Taxonomy (NCBI): domain Eukaryota; kingdom Metazoa; phylum Arthropoda; class Arachnida; order Araneae; family Amaurobiidae; genus Amaurobius; species Amaurobius ferox. The sequence continues at coordinate 30,192,139 of OX578141.1, read as the reverse complement.
CGAAGCCTAATTTTCACTTATGGAAAATGTAAACACATCGATCTGTAAGATGAGTTATATAAGAATTGCTGAATTTCTTTAACGCAATATTATTTAGCTCTGGAGTCTGCAATATAGCTGATATGAATTGAAACATTCATTGATTTTGAATAGAGAAGCAGACGATTATATAGCAGACTTTTCGATGCAGTTTTCAGCATAGAGTAAAATTACTTATGTAATTACTCCAGTTATAAGTTTTCAAGTAAAATAAATTATTGTAGTATTGTGATGAATAAAAGGAATAGAATAAAAGTGTATGAATGAAATATTTACTACTTTTACATAGAGAGCCAGGCGATTTATATTTCAATGATGTCATTTGAATAAAGTTCATTTTTCTCAATGAAGGTTTAAGTTTTCAAATATAATAAATTATTGTAGTATTCCGATAATTTTAAAAATATTACGGTTGAATGTATCTCATTTTAGAGATGTTTAAAGAAAATTGCATTGCAGTTGGAAAGTGTTTCATAATCAATGCTTTATGTATGATTGATTTTTCTTGTTTTTTAATTACTAATGATTATTTATGAATTTCTTTTAGTTTGAAGTTTCTGTTCTAATTTGAATCGTATATTTACCACCTGCATCAATGTACATTTCTATATCATTTTGTTTAATTATAATGTTAAAAAATGTAATATTGTTTATAATATAACGTTTTTATCATAATTAATTATAATTCATAATTGCTATATGTCCTAGTTTCGTAAGTTTTAATTTGATTCGTAAGGAAATTTAGATTGCATATTCATTGTAATGTAATATGTATTGTTAATTATGTCATAGCAGGACGATGCACCCAGTCCCCTACCCCACTCGTCCTACTGAACAAATTTAGATAGTGTATTCAATTTTCTAGACACGAGTATTTTGGTAATGTTTGTATCAAAATTAATAATTGCGGAGTATCCTACTTTCGGTAAGTTTTTATTTTATTCGTATATGTATCACACACACCACTGCACTTTTCTGCATTATTTTGTTTAATTATTATGCAGTAATGTTAATTATGTAATAGAACGATAATGCACCCAGCCCCCTACCCCTCTCTTCCTACTGAACAAATTTAGATAGCTTATTTATTTCTCTAGACTCGAGTATTTTGATGATATTTGTACCATAATTAATAATTGCTGAGTATCCTAGTTTCGGTAGGATTTTCTTTGATTCGTATATGTACCACGCGCACCACTGCACTTTCCTATATTATTTTGTTTAATTATAATCTATTATTGTTAATTATGTAATAGCCGAACAATGTTTATTTCGACAATGCAGGACAATGTTTATTTCGTTGATTCTCTAGTCTCGGTAAGTTTTTATTTGATTCGCATATTTACTACGTGCACCACTGCATTCTTCTGTATTATTTTGTTCAATTATAATGTAATATTGTTAATTATGTAATAGCAGGACAATGCACCCATCCCCCCTACTAAGGAAATTTAGATTGCATATTCATTATGATGTAATATTGTTAATTATACAGGGTAATTAAAAAAAGATGGGTCAAACTTTACGGTGTAGTAGTACACACCTAACCAAGCATTTTTCGTCATAGTTTACCAGATCGGAAATGAAACGTAAAGGCGTTACAGAGCGTTTACTCGTTGGGAAGCGGCCACTCCGTAAACATAAAAGCGTCATTCTGGTTGTTATTTTCTGGTTGAAGAAGAAAACCACATATGCAAATTTCATCTGGGGAAGGAGAAAAATCCATATGCAAATTTTCGCAATTGGGCGAGAGGTAGAGAACTATCTGGACGTCACATTTCCGAGCCGATGGATAGGGCGAGGAAGTCCCATAGCTTGGCCCCCACGATCTCCCAATTTGTCGTGTCTTGACTTCTTTTGGGGGATATCTCATGAGTCTCGTCTATGACACTCCCCTTGAATCTGAAGAGGAACTCCAGAATTCCTACCGCTGCTGCCGAAGGACGCGACATGTCTTGTCTCTTCTAGAGATTTCGCCAATCCCTCCATCGCTGCTGTGAGACGTGCATTCAGGTTAGCGGTCACTCTTTTGAGCCATGACTGTAATTATTGCTTATTAACTGTCATTTTATAACTTCTTACACAAGTCATTCTTGTGTTTTCGCCTCACCACATCAGTTTCACCATTAAGCGCCCACTGGCACCATTACGTTTCTTTTCCAACCCGGTAAACTATGATGAAAAATCCTTGGTTTGGTGTGTACTACCACCTCGTAAAGTTTGGCCCATATTTTTTTAATTACCCGGTATAATAGCGGGACAATGTACCTAGCTCTTTCCCCTCTCTTCCTACTAAGGGAATTTAGATTGCATATTCATTGTTCTATACAAGATCATTTTGATAACATTTCTATCATAAATATTTATAATTAATAAATGCATATTTATATCTAATATTTATAACTTATATTTATAATTAATTATTATTTATAATTAATAGCGTATTTTAATACCGTTTGTATCATAATTATTGTATCATAATAATTGCTGAGTGGCCTACTTTCTAAAGGTTTTTATTTGATCGTATATTTGCCATGTGCACCACTAACTGCACTCTTCTAGTATATTATTATTTTTTAATTATACTGTGATATTGTTCATTATGTAATAACGGTACTATGCAGATGCACCTAGCCCCCTCCTCTTCTCTTCCTACTAAGAATATTTAGATCGCATATTCATTTTTCTATAAGAATATTTTGATAGCATTTGTATCGTAATTGTTTGTGATTAATAATTACTGTGTGTCCAAGTTTCATTTTCTCTGTAGGCTAAAGTATGCTACACCACTTCTTGAATACTGGTTGCTATACTTGAAGTATAATTTCTTTTTTTTTTAATTAATCAGCTTGATTGACAGTCTTTAAAAAAATTACTTCAGTTATCCACAGCTGATGAGCTCAAACGAGAGCGAAACCGGTCCAGTATCTCTGTTAACAGTTTTAGTAACATGATTGGATTATTTCCTTTTCTTTTACCAAATGCTCTACTAATGTTGTTAACAATTCTCTACAGGAGTTCTATTTTGGAGCAGAACCGGTCCTGTGGTACTATAGTATATGCATGTATAGATTTTTTGCTTACAGATGTGTCTGGCGAATCAAGTATATAACTTTTATAATGATATGGTGGTACGAAAAACAGCACCTGATAAATTTAATTGTTATATAACAAAGTCTGCAAAACAAATGTATATAATAAAAGACATTTTGATGATGTAGGAACCCATTTTAAATGAAAGTCAATCAAGAGCTTCCCTTAGAAAGTCCTCCAACACCATTACCCTTTCCTTGGATATATGGCAGGCTATACATGCTGCATGCCTTTTAAAATATCTTCCTGGTTTTCTTTTAATGAAATCATAAACCTATAATTATTAGCTCCCCCCCCCCCTGGAATTCTAATCTGCTCAATTATTTTAGACTCGATTAATGATAAAATGGCAAAACAAATACTGGAAAGCAATTGCAAAAATTGATAAACATCATTAAATAAAAATATATTTAAAAAATAATATGAAATGCAAATTTTATATTATTATATAACTTGTAAATCTTAAATCAAATTTTATATACTTGTGAAATTTAAAATCAAAATTTACTTTCCTTATATACATAGTATAATGTATAAAGGAAGTATTGTGACAGGTTCGAAAATTCGAATTCAAGTTTTCGACGGGAGAGCACGTTTTAAGCATCCCTGAATAAACATCACACGTTCTTGAAGTGATGTGTGTGTATGTGTGCGTGTGTGTGTATGTGTGCGTGTGCGTGTATGTGTGTTTGTGTGTGCCAGTGAGCCTGTGGTGACGAAAATTCCCTATACCATCCGTAACTATTTTGAAACATTTCTCATTTTCACTGGACAGACAAATTTTATTTTAACATTAGGAACTTTTCTGTCCGGAGCCGCTTGCCATTCCCCATATCCACCCTCCCTTCCCGCAGAAGAAAGCTCCGTCGTTTGAAAGATTCAAATGCGCCTAGAAAGAGAAACTATTCAACCCATAATGATAAAATAATTTGAAGGCACTCACCAACCTATTTAAAAATATGGAGTTTTGGAGGTAATTATGTATCTTCTGCTCACTCGCAAAGTATCAGCTAACAAACGAAAAATTAATTTTGAAAATCGATTCTCAGAAATTGAATAGCAAAAAAAGCTTATGCATCAAATATAGGAATTTTAGTTTTAGTTCAAATCAGGTGATTATTGAGCTTTTTCCGAGCGGATATTAATCATCATTAAAAAAGGATAAAAAGGAGCCAGGAAGTCTTTGAATGTTACATTTCAATTTAGAATTTCATATGTAAGAGGTCAGCATTTGATGTAATGTCTGTAAATTTCTATTATAAGAATTCTAATGAAAATTGGATTTAACACCTGATTTTATCCTCTCTATATAATTATAAATTAAAATATGGCATTTGAGGGATTCCTGGCTATTATTTTCAAAAATTTTCATATTAAAAACTTAAATAGTTCCCAGTCTCACTTTGTCTCGAGGTTCAAGCGGTCTAATGGTTAACGAATTAGGCATCAAACACGCAGTTTTATTGGTACCGAGTTCTGTCCTCACCTCAAACGCAATATATTTCCTATTAAAGTCTTAAATAATAATTAAATAATTTTGTCACCGTAATATTTTTTATGGGTTCTATCCCAGATAATTTAGCTTTTATTGAGCGGATATTGCTCATTATTAAAAGTCAAAGAAAAATGTCAGGATGTCCTTGAAAGCTATATTTCAATTTAGAATTTTATATATGGGGTTAACACCTGATGTAATCCATGAAATTTTCTATTATAAAGTATAATAAACATTGGAAAAAATATCTGATTTATCCTCTTTATATGATTCTAATCTAAAATATAGCATTCAAGGGCTTCCTGGATCATTTTGTTAATTTTTTCTTAATAAAAACTTAAATAGTTAATAGTCTCAAACCGCTACGTCCTTCAAATGGTCTAGTGGTTAAAGTGTTGGACAGCGGATTTGTTGATCACGAGTTCTGTCCCCACCTCGATTACAGTTTTAAGTAAACAGTGTAATAGATTTTGTTCGTGCTTCCTCAGAATTTTTCTAATAGCCAATCCAGAGAAAATTTTATATAGTTTAAATAAAATAAAACGGCAACGCCATTCGTAGCACAGCGGTAAAACTCCACGTTATAGCGCTAAAGCTCACTTCTTTTTCAGGGTTCTGTCCCCGACAATTTTATCTGCTTTTTTTATCAGATTATTTAAACAGACATGTTAAAATGTTAAATTTAAATATACCGAAATCAAAGCTTTGGCCGTCGTCCCCTTGGCCGAGAGGTATGGGGCGTCAAGTTGCGGGGCTTTAGGCTTCGGGTTCGATTCCTGGCTGCTTAAAAAGGATAAGCTTGTAGTGTTAGATAATAACGGCTGTCGGCGTATTCCAGCTATCTGAATGTGGGTGAGAAGAATTTGGGGTTCTTGTTTAGATCTGTCGTCTTCTCTTATATTTCTTACTAAATTATCTGCACGAGATGGAGGACGAGCGGTGGTTGAGCTACACCGTTGCTGGTGGGGTTTCTCTTCGGGCCTGCTGGCTTCGGTGTCGCACTCCCACCCTTCCTCGTCCAAAATTCGTGCAGGGCTTGTTTTGCACCACGTGACACCTGTTAACGAAGTCCTGAAATTTTACGAATTTTTTTAAACGTGTATCTCTTTTTTCTTCTCTTTCAGCGGAACGAAGAGGAAGTGACGTCTAGTACGTCACTTCCGGTGCGTCATTTCCTGTGACGTCACTTCCGGTGCGTCATTTCCTGTGACGTCACTTCCTGTGCGTCATTTCCTGTTGCGTCACTTCGGGTCAAATAATAATAATGAAATACATTTTATTAATGCCAGGTTTCAAAAGAATGTGTTGTTGAGAATAGCACGAATGCCAAAACGTTTAAATGCAGGTGGATGGACTCGAACACACAACCTACTGAATTGGAAACGGACAACATGACCACTGACCCAACCAGTACACAGTCAGAAGATACTAATTATTCTATTTAAACTTAACGAAGAGACTAATCAGGAAAAAATAGATACCGAAACGATTCCAATCTGCTGAAGACGAGGAATGGGCTCGAACCCACAACTTCTGGAATTGGGACTAGACAACATGACCACTGAGCCAGCCAGCACACATCTAATAGATACTAATTATTCTATATAAATTTAACGAAAGACTAATCAGAATACGAACAGATACCAAAAACAAGTCCAATAGCCATACTCAATGCGAGTGAAAGGGCTCGAACCCGCAACTTCTAAATATGTAAGCAGACAACATGGCCACTAAACCAGTCAACTCACCAGCCAATGAACATTTTTAATTTAATTAAATTTAATGGAGAGACTGATCAGAAAAAGGACAGATATTTAAAGGACTTCACTCAATGCCAGTGGATGAACTCGAACCACATCCTCTGGATGTAGAGACAGACAAAACAACCGCATCAGCCAGCACCTATATGAAAGATACTAATTATTCTATTTGAACTTAACGAAGAGACTAATCAGAAAAAAATAGATACCAAAACGACTCCAATCTGCACATTGCGAGTGGATGGGCTCGAACCCGCAATTTCTGGAATTAGAAACAGACAACTTGACCACTGAGCCAGCCATCACACGTCCAATCGGTACTAATTATTCTACTTAAACTTAACGAAGAGACTAATAAGGGAAAAAAATAGATACCAAAACGACCCCAATCTGCTCAATGCAAGTGGATGGGCTCGACCCCGCAATTTCTGGAATTAGAAACAGACAACATGACCACTGAGCCAGCCAGTACACGTTCAAAAAGTACTAAATATTCTATTTAAACTTAACGAAGACATTAATCAGAAAAAAAAATAGATACCAAAACGACTACAATCTGCTCAATGCGAGTGAATGGGCTCGAACGCACATCCCCTGGAATAGGAATGAGACGGCACGACCACTGAGGCAGTTGTTCACGTAATGAACAACCTAATAAATATATTTCTATAAAACAGAGAAACTAATTAGAAAAATCATAAATACCAAATCGACTGGACTCGTTATACTTAAAATGAGCGGTTGGACATACACGCACAGCCTCGGGAATTGGAAACATACAACATGGCCACAGACGCTGATAGTTCCCATATTGACGATCCTAATTAATATATTTAAATTTAACAAAGAAACTGATTAGAAAACACACAGATACCGAAAGGACTCATTTCGCTATTTTCAATGCGAACGGATGGATTTGAACACACAGCCTCTGAAATTGGAAACAGACAACATGACCGGTGAGCTAAGCATTTATTAATGATACTATATGTAAACTTAACGAAGAATGCGATAAAAAAAATGGCAAAAACCGTTTTACTCACTGCAAGTGGATATACTAGAACACACAGCAACTGCATTTGGAAGCAGATAACATAGCCACTGAGCCAGCAAGTACAAATAACAAAGAAACGGAATAATATCATATTTAAACTTAAAGGATAGACTGTTCAGAATAAATTCAGATACCAAAACGACTCAATGGAATCATATACTCACAGCCTCTCGAATTGGTGGAAAAAGACATCACCATTAAGCCAGCCACTTCACGTATCGAAGATCCTAATTAATCTATTTAAATTTAACAGAGAAACAGATCAGGAAAAACACCTCGATCGAATCGACCCCACAACCCCACCAATTAAAAAGAGGCAAGCTGACCACTCAGACAGATATTTCACGTAACGAATATCATAATTATTATATATGTATATTTATTTTTAGTTTAATTAAACTTAACACACATACTGCTCTGAAAAAGAAAATACACCAAAACCGCTGCAAGGATTTATACCCACAGCCTCTGGAATTGGAAGTAGACAATATTACCCATAAGTAAACAAGCTCAAACACTGGCGTTTCTATTTAATATACTTAAATTTAACGAAGAAACTGATCAGGAAAATCAGAGATATCAAAGCGTCTCCAAGGAATCGAGAACAGGCAGCACAACCACTGAGCCAAATAGTTAACATAACGAGTAAGTCAATTAATATAGTTATATTTAATGAAGAAATTTATTAGAAAAATTACAGATACCTAAGAGGATGATTTTGCGTTACTTAAAGCGAGGGGTTGCATCCGAACGTACAGCCTCGGGAAATGGAAACGGACAACATGACCACTAAACCAGACAGTTCCAGCACTGACGGTCCTTATTACTTTCCTTGTATATATATATATATATATATATATATATATATATATATATATATATATATATATATATATATATATATATATATATATATATGTGTGTGTGTATATATTGCAATGTGTAAGGAAAATATTGTGAAGGTGTCGAAAATTCGAATTCGTGTTTTCAACCGGAGAGCACGTTTCAAGCATCCCTGAACACGAATCAAACGTTTTTGAGGTGATGTCTGTTTGTGTGTGTGTGTCAGTGACTCTGGGGACGATTTCTCACGAACGAATAATGGAATGCTAATGAAATTTGGTACAAATATTACAATCAGTGAATGCTGGAAGCCTATTGTTTTAAACTCAATTGAATGTGCAGAATCCCTACAAATTTTGAAATAAGGATTGGAAAGAATATAACAATCTATTATAGGAGGAGATACTTTGGGTAACAGGTTTGTATTTGGACGCCATTAGTCGTTTATTTAATATAAGAATAAAATGCAAAATTTTAATTCCGTCATATAACGGGCAACCTTTTATTATATAAGAAATGCGCTTTTCTCCGCTTGTAACACTTAACGATACATATGGCGAACTTGCCAAATAATCTAGCGAAATATCGCCAACTTGGTGATACTTAAAATTGATTCGATCGATTATCAGAAATTGAAAAGCAAAAAGAGCTTGTGCATCAAATATAGGAATTTTAGTTTTAGTTCAAATCAGGTGATTATTGAGCTTTTTCCGGGCGGATATTCATCATCATTAAAAAAGGATAAAAAGGAGCCAGGAAGACTTGGAATGTTACATTTGAATTTAGAATTTTATGTGTAAGAGGTCAACATTTGATGTAATGTCTGTAATTTTCTATTATAGGAATTCTAATGAAAATTGGATATAACACCTGATTTTGTCCTCTCTATATAATTCTAAATTAAAATATGGCATTTAAGGGATTCCTGGCTATTATTTTTAAATTTTTTCATATTGAAAACTTAAATAGTTCCCAGTCTCACTTTGGCTCGCGGTTCAAGCGGTCTAATGGTTAACGAATTAGACATCAAACACGCAGTTTTATTGGTAGCGAGGTCTGTCCTCACCTCAAACGCAATATTTTTCCTATTAAAGTTTTAAATAATAATTAAATAATTTTGTCACCGTAATATTTTTATGGGTTCTATCCCAGATAATTTAGCTTTTATTGAGCGGATATTGCTCATTATTAAAATCAAAGAAAAATGTCAGGATGTCCTTGAAAGCTATATTTCAATTAAAAATTTTATATATAAGGTTAACACCTGATGTAATCTATGAAATTTTCTATTATAAAGTATAATAAACATTGGAAATAATATCTGATTTATCCTCTTTATATGATTCTAATCTGAAATATAGCAATCAAGGGCTTCCTGGATCATTTTTTTAATTTTTTCTTAATAAAAACTTAAATAGTTCCTAGTTTCAAACCGCTACGTCCTTCAAATGGTCTAGTGGTTAAAGTGTTGGACAGCGGATCTGTTGATCACGAGTTCTGTCCCCACCTCGAATACAGTGTTTCTCAGATTACAGTTTTATGTAATAAGTAAACAGTGTTGTCAGTGTAATAGATTTTTTGTGCGTGTTTCCTCAGAATTTTTCTAATAGCCAATCCAGAGAAAACTTTATATAGTTTAAATAAAATAAGACGGCAACGCCGTTCGTAGCACAGCGGTAAAACTCCACGTAATAGCGCTAAAGCCCAGTTCTTTTTCAAGGTTCTGTCCCCGACAATTTTATCCGCATTTTTTTTCAGATTATTTAAACAGACATGTTAAAATGTTAAATTTAAATATACCGAAATCAACGCTTTGGTCGTCGTCCCCTTGGCCGAGAGGTATGGGGCGTCAAGTTGCGGGGCTTTAGGCTTTGGGTTCGATTCCTGGCTGGGTAAAAAGGATAAGCTTGTAGTGTTAGATAATAACGACTGTCAGCGTATTCCAGCTATCTGAATGTAGGGGAGAGGAATTGGGGGTTCTTGTTTAGATCTGTCGTCTTTTCTTACTAAATTATCTGCACGAGATGGAGGACGAGCGGTGGTTGAGCTACACCGTTGCTGGTGGGGTTTCTCTTCGGGCCTGCTGGCTTCGGTGTCGCGCTCCCACCCTTCCTCGTCCAAAGTTCGTGCAGGGCTTGTTTTGCACCACGTGACACCTGTTAACGAAGACCTGAGATTTTACGAATTTTTTTAAACGGTGTATCTCTTTTTTCTTCTCTTTCTGGGGAATGAAGAGGAAGTGACGTCTAGTACGTCACTTCCGGTCCGTCATTTCCTGTGACGTCACTTCCAGTGCGTCATTTCCTGTGACGTCACTTCCAGTACGTCACTTCCTGTGCGTCATTTCCTGTTGCGTCACTTCGGGTCAAATAATAATAATGAAATACATTTTATTAATGGTTACAACATTCAAAAGAATGTGTTGTTGAGAATAGCACGAATGCCAAAACGTTTAAATGCAGGTGGATGGACTCGAACACACAACCTATTGAATTGGAAACGGACAACATGACCACTGACCCAACCAGTACGCAGTCAGAAGATACTAATTAATCTATTTAAATTTAACGAAGAGACTAATCAGAAAAAATAGATACCGAAACGATTCCAATCTGCTGAAGACGAGGAATGGGCTCGAACCCACAACTTCTGGAATCGGAAATAGACAACATGACCACTGAGCCAGCCAGTACACATTCAAAAGATACTAATTATTCTATTTAAACTTAACGAAAGACTAATCAGAAAACGAACAGATACCAAAAACAAGTCCAATAGTTATACTCAATGCGAGTGGAAGGGCTCGAACCCGCAACTTCTAAATATGTAAGCAGACAACATGGCCACTAAACCAGTCAACTCATCAGCCAATGGAAATTTTAATTTATTTAAATTTAACGGAGAGACTGATCAGAAAAAGGACAGATATTTAAAGGACTTCACTCAATGCCAGTGGATGAACTCGAACCACAACCTCTGGATGTAGAGACAGACAAAACAACCGCATCAGCCAGCACCTGTATGAAAGATACTAATTATTCTATTTAAACTTAACGAAGAGACTAATAAGAAAAAAAAATAGATACGAAAATGACTCCAATCTGCACATTGCGAGTGGATGGGCTCGAACCCGCAATTTCTGGAATTCGAAACAGACAACTTGACCACTGAGCCAGCCATCACACGTCCAATGGGTACTAATTATTCTACTTAAACTTAACGAAGAGACTAATCAGGGAAATAAATAGATACCAAAACGACTCCAATCTGCACATTGAGAGTGGATGGGCTCGAACCCGCAATTTCTGGAATTAGAAACAAACAACTTGACCACTGAGCAAGCCATCACACGTCCAATAGGTACTAATTATTCCACTTAAACTTAACGAAGAGACTAATCAGGGAAAAAAATAGATACCAAAACGACCCCAATGCAAGTGGATGGGCTCGAACCCGCAATTTCTGGAATTTGAAACAGACAACATGACCACTGAGCCAGCCAGTACACGTTCAAAAAGTACTAATTATTCTATTTAAACTTAAAGAAGACATTAATCAGAAAAAAAAATAGATACCAAAACGACTCCAATCTGCTCAGTGCGAGTGGATGGGCTCAAACGCACATCCCCTGGAATAGGAATGAGACGGCACGACCACTGAGGCAGTTGTTCACGTAATAAACAACTTAATAAATATATTTCTATAAAACAGAGAAACTTATTAGAAAAATCATAAATACCAAATCGACTGGACTCGTTATACTTAAAATGAGCGGTTGGACATACAAGCACAGCCTCGGGAATTGGAAACATACAACATGGCCACAGACGCTGATAGTTCCCATACTGACGATCCTAATTAATATATTTAAATTTAACGAAGAAACTGATTAGAAAACACACAGATACCGAAAGGACTCATTTCGCTATTTTCAATGCGAACGGATGGATTTGAACACACAGCCTCTGAAATTGGAAACAGGCAACATGACCGGTGACCTAAGCATATATTAATGATACTATATGTAAACTTAACGAAGAATACGATAAAAAAATGGCAAAAACCGTTTTACTCACTGCAAGTGGACAGGCTAGAACACACAGCAACTGCATTTGGAAGCAGATAACATAGCCACTGAGCCAGCAAGTACAAATAACTAAGAAACGGAATAATATCATATTTAAACTTAAAGGATAGACTATTCAGAATAAATTCAGATACCAAAACGACTCAATGGAATCATATACTCACAGCCTCTAGAATTGGTGGAAAAAGACATCACCATTAAGCCAGCCACTTCACGTATCGAAGATCCTATTTAATCTATTTAAATTTAACAGAGAAACAGATCAGGAAAAACACCTCGATGGAATCGACCCCACAACCCCACCAATTAAAAAGAGGCAAGCTGACCACTCAGACAGATATTTCACGTAACGAATATCATAATTATTATATGTATATTTATTTTTAGTTTAATTAAACTTAACACACATACTACTCTGAAAAAAAAATACACCGGAACCGCTGCAAGGACTTATACCCACAGCCTCTGGAATTGGAAGTAGACAATATTACCCATAAGTAAACAAGCTCAAACACTGGCGTTTCTAATTAATATATTTAAATTTAAGGAAGAAACTGATCAGGAACATCAGAGATATCAAAGCGTCTCCAAGGAATCGAAAACAGGCAGCACAACCACTGAGCCAGATAGTTAACATAACGAGTAAGTCAATTAATATAGTTATATTTATTGAAGAAATTTATTAGAAAAGTTACAGATACCAAAAAGGATGATTTTGCTTTACTTAAAGCGAGGGGTTGCATCCGAATCATACAGCCTCGGGAAATGGAAACGGACAACATGACCACTAAACCAGACAGTTCCAGTACTGACGGTGCTTTTTACTTTCCTTGTATATATATATATATATATATATATATATATATATATATATATATATATATATATATATATATATATATATATATCCATTATTCGTTTATATATATATATATATATATATATATATATATATATATATATATATTGCAATGTGTAAGGAAAGTATTGTGAAGGTGTCGAAAATTCGAATTCGTGTTTTCAACCGGAGAGCACGTTTCAAGCATCCCTGGACACGAATCAAACGTTTTTGAGGTGATGTCTGTTTGTGTGTGTGTGTCAGTGACTCTGGGGACGATTTCTCACGAACGAATAATGGAATGCTAATGAAATTTGGTACAAATATTACAATCTGTGAATGCTGGAAGCCTATTGTTTTAAACTCAATTGAATGTGCAGAATCCCTACAAATTTTGAAATAAGGATTGGAAAGAATATAACAATCTATTATAGGAGGAGATACTTTGGGTAACAGTTTTGTATTTGGACGCCATTAGTCGTTTATCTAATATAAGAATAAAATGCAAAATTTTAATTCCGTCATATAACGGGCAACCTTTTAGTATATAAGAAATGCGCTTTTCTCCGCTTGTAACACTTAACGATACATATGGCGAACTTGCCAAATAATCTAGCAAAATATCACCAACTTGGTGATATTTAAAATTGATTCGATCGATTCTCAGAAATTGAATAGCAAAAAGAGCTTGTGTATCAAATATAGGAATTTTAGTTTTAGTTCAAATCAGGTGATTATTGAGTTTCATCCGAGCGGATATTAATCATCATTAAAAAAGGATATAAAGGAGCCAGGAAGACTTGGAATGTTACATTTGAATTTAGAATTTTACATGTAAGAGGTCAACATTTGATGTAATGTCTGTAATTTTCTATTATAAGAATTCTAAAGAAAATTGGATATAACACCTGATTTTGTTCTCTCTATATAATTCTAAATTAAAATATGGCATTTAAGGGATTCCTAGCTATTATTTTTAAATTTTTTCATATTGAAAACTTAAATAGTTCCCAGTCTCACTTTGTCTCGCGGTTCAAGCGGTCTAATGGTTAACGAATTAGGCATCAAACACGCAGTTTTATTGGTAGCGAGGTCTGTCCTCACGTCGTCCCCTTGGCCGAGAGGTAGGGGGCGTCAAGTTGCGGGGCTTTAGGCTTCGGGTTCGATTCCTGGCTGGGTAAAAAGGATAAGCTTGTAGTGTTAGAGAATAACGGCTGTCAGCGTATTCCAGCTATCTGAATGTGGGTGAGAGGAATTGGGGGTTCTTGTTTAGATCTGTCGTCTTTTCTTATATTTCTTACTAAATTATCTGCACGAGATGGAGGACGAGCGGTGGTTGAGCTACACCGTTGCTGGTGGGGTTTCTCTTCGGGCCTGCTGGCTTCGGTGTCGCGCTCCCACCCTTCCTCGTCCAAAGTTCGTGCAGGGCTTGTTTTTCACCACGTGACACCTGTTAACGAAGTCCTGAAATTTTACGAATTTTTTTAAACGGTGTATCTCTTTTTTCTTCTCTTTCAGGGGAACGAAGAGGAAGTGACGTCTAGTACGTCACCTCCGGTGCGTCATTTCCTGTGACGTCACTTCCGGTCAAATAATAATAATGAAATACATTTTATTAATGCCAGGTTACAACATTCAAAAGAATGAGTTTTTGGGAATAGCACGAATGCCAAAACTTTTAAATGCAGGTGGATGGACTCGAACACACAATCTGTTGCTCCAAGTTCTCTGGACGAGCCGGACGGCCTGGGGCTTTCACACAACCTACTGAATTGGAAACGGACAACATGACCACTAACCCAACCAGCACACAGTCAGACGATACTAATTATTCTATTTAAACTTAACGAAGAGACTAATCAGAAAAAAATAGATACCCACACTCGAACCCACAACTTCTGGAATTGGGAATAGACAACATGACCACTGAGCCAGCCAGCACACATTCAAAAGATACAAATTATTCTATTTAAACTTAACGAATGACTAATCAGAAAACGAACAGATACCAAAAACAAGTTAAATAGCTATACTCAATGCGAGTGGAAGGGCTCGAACCCGCAACTTCTAAATATGTAAGCAGACAACATGGCCACTAAACCAGTCAACTCACCAGCCAATGAACATTTTTAATTTATTTAAATTTAATGGAGAGACTGATCAGAAAAGAAGGGCAGATATTTAAAGGACTTCACTCAATGCCAGTGGATGAACTCGAACCACAGCCTCTGTATGTAGAGACAGACAAAACAACCGCATCAGCCAGCACCTATATGAAAGATACTAATTATTCTATTTAAACTTAACGAAGAGACTAATCAGAAAAAAAATAGATACCAAAACGACCCCAATCTGCACATTGCGAGTGTATAGGCTCGAATCCGCAATTTCTGGAATTAGAAACAGACAACTTGACCACTGAGCCATCCATCACACGTCCAATAGGTACTAATTATTCTACTTAAACTTAACGAAGAGACTAATCAGGGAAGGAAATAGATACCAAAACGACCCCAATGCAAGTGGATGGGCTCGAACCCGCAATTTCTGGAATTTGAAACAGACAACATGACCACTGAGCCAGCCAGTACACGTTCAAAAAGTACTAATTATTCTATTTAAACTTAACGAAGACATTAATCAGAAAAAAAAATAGATACCAAAACGACTCCAATCTGCTCAATGTGAGTGGATGGGCTCAAACGCACATCCCCTGGAATAGGTATGAGACGGCACGACCACTGAGGCAGTTGTTCACGTAATGAACAACCTAATAAATATATTTCTATAAAACAGAGAAACTTATTAGAAAAATCATAAATACCAAATCGACTGGACTCGTTATACTTAAAATGAGCGGTTGGACATACAAGCACAGCCTCGGGAATTGGAAACATACAACATGGTCACAGACGCTGATAGTTCCCATACTGACGATCTTAATTAATATATTTAAATTTAACGAAGAAACTGATTAGAAAACACACAGATACCGAAAGGACTCATTTCGCTATTTTTAATGCGAACGGATGGATTTGAACACACAGCCTCTGAAGTGCTTTAAGTCCTCTGGACGAGCCGGACGGCCTGGGGCTTTCACACAGCCTCTGAAATTGGAAACAGGCAACATGACCGGTGAGCTAAGCATTTATTAATGATACTATATGTAAACTTAACGAAGAATACCATAAAAAAATGGCAAAAACCGTTTTACTCACTGCAAGTGGATAGGCTAGAACACACAGCAACTGCATTTGGAAGCAGATAACATAGCCACTGAGCCAGCAAGTACAAATAACTAAGAAACGGAATAATATCATATTTAAACTTAAAGGATAGACTGTTCAGAATAAATTCAGATACCAAAACGACTCAATGGAATCATATACTCACAGCCTCTCGAATTGGTGGAAAAAGACATCACCATTAAGCCAGCCACTTCACGTATCGAAGATCCTAAGTAGGGGAATAGGGAGAGTTCTGCGGCACTTCAGAGGCGGTGAATCTCTATACTTTAACATGGGGAACCCTCCGAGGCCAGAAAATGAGTGCATCAACAGAGGCGGTGCCCCATGCTTTAACATAGGGGTTCTCAGAAGTCGGTGTGAGGCAGCACAGTTCCATAAGGTGACGTCACAGAAGAGAGTGGAGTTTATGACGTATATTGTTTTTCCTTTTTTTAAGTGTTAATGTTTTAAAAATTTCGTAAATGTAAGTTTTTTTTTTTTATAATTTTTCTAAAATGTAAGTTTTTTCAACAAGTTGTATTTTGAGGGATGGATTTCTCTATGGGAATTAACATGGGTTTTCACACTTTTGTGAATTTTTTAGAAAAAAAATGTGGTTTTTTGCAAAAAAGCGGCCAAAAATGTGTTTTTTGAAAAACGCGGAATCGGACGATTTTTTTCAAACTGTCGGATTTCTCTATGGGAATTAACATAGGTTTTCACACTTTTGCAATTTTTAGAAGAAAAATGTGCGTTTTTGCAAAAATGCGGCCAAAAAAGCGTGTTTTTAAAGTAACAGAATCGCGTGAATTGGGTGTATAGGTGGGGGTGTGTTTCCTCAACCATTTCGGTCTTGGATTTCAAATATTTTAAACATAAATATTTTAAATAATAGTAGATACTTGTTTTCAACTATCCAAATGCAGTAATGTCTCTTTAAGAAATTAGATGTTGTTAGAAAAATATATTATTTTTTTATTGTGGTCCCACCTAAACCCGGTATATAGGATACACCGCCACAATTTCTTTTTTTTTTTTCTTTTTTCCTATTTTTTCCTTCTTTTTTTTTTCTTCTTTCTCTTTTTCCTTTTTTTTTATTTTTTTATTTTAAAGTGTCCGTAGGCATAACTTGTAATGCCGTCCTCGACTAAATATCTTTTATCATCAATGGGTGACAAAGCCACCTTGTTCTGGCATACAGTGAATAGTTTATGATGGTTACTATCAATTCTAATCTATTCTTCCATGGTAGGTCTAACACTCAACAAGCACTGCCTATAGTCATTGTGTGTAATTTTCCGTGCAACCACATGTGTAGAAACACCTTTAGCTCTTTTCTTTTCTCCAGCAGCTGATAGAATAGAGTACATTTTAGGTCTAAGTCCTATAAACTCTTGAATGGGGGTTGAATTCAGTTCATCTTTAAAATATCCAATACGTTTTTTATTGTCTTCACTGAAGAGGGGATGATCCTTGGGATAGTCAGAAAAATCATACACGTGTTTATGCTGGTTCATATCTTCATAAATATCAGCAGTTTGGATTTCATAAGCCAATGAATCAGTATCGGTGAAGAGAAGCGAAGCTTTTAAACCATATTGGCTTTTAATATGTTTATAATGAAACTCATACATCAGGAGTTTAAATAATTCAAAGATAGCAAAGCCAACGTATATAGGCCGATTCATTAAAATGCAACTCTTTACACGTTCAACACCCACCAGATCTTCGCTAAAAATCCGGCTAGCTCTATAAGCTGGGGATGTCACCACCTTCAGGGCCCACTTTGAAGAATTCACTAGTTCAATATTCACTCGATTTCGAAGATTCTCCATCGTTTTTCCAAACACAGCGTTATTAAGCAATTTAAAAAAGTCTTTCTCAAAATTAGTCTTTGCCTTCTTTCTTTCTTCTGTGTTAAATTGGATGTATTTCTCCAACCAGGGCTTCTGAGTAAATTTTAAGGTCTTGTGAATTTTCTTGAGTCTTAAACCTAATGATAGGTATAGTTGAAGGTTATGATAGTGAACAATATAATGTTTCTTGTCATACAGATTGGGTACTAATTTCGTAGTACTAACAAAATGTCCATGATGTAGCTGTTGAACCAGTCGTTCAGCATAGGGGGAAAGCATTTCTCGTTCAATCTTCACCCTTTCAGGGGCTAGAGGGTATTCATTATAATAATCATGTAAGGATTCAGGATACTCCAGATCCACTTCAAATATATATCCTTCTTGGGTATTATCCTTTAGACTCATTATCCAGGATTCATTCAAATTTTCTGTAGATATCCATTCAAAACCACCATAGGGCAGTGGTTGAGACATGGCCCAACCATATAGGTTATTGGCATCAAGATAGATAATGTGCTTATCAGGCTTAGTAGAATCGTAATTTTCCAAATAACGATTATTAGCCTCGGATCTACGCTGACTTATCATACATATGCCACCGCGGATTCCACGTTCTATAAACAGTAGCATATTTTCATCTGTGAGTAGTTCTAGGGTTTGCTCAGTCATTTTCAAAGAGGCCTGCCAAGCCAGTCCAGGGGAGGTCATCATTTGAGCGGCATCTAAATCATAGTTCTTCTTGCAAATTTTTCGAAAATTCTCAAATACATCGGCTAACAGTAGCACATCTGTTTTCACATACAGGTCGTGATATTCTCCCAAATTCTTTATGTTAAAGGTATCCCATACAGTTTGGGCATGCCGATAATCTTCACTCTTAATATCTTCACCTTTAATATCATTATGAAATGCAGAAGGGGGAGGGAGTACATTTTCATCAAATTTTTGAAAGGATGTCATATAGCTATGGGGATTTACTCCTTTCCTAATAAGAGCATTCTGTTGTACTATATCAGGGAAATGTTCTCTGAGAATATGAAATTCACTCAAGTCTAAATTGGAAACTAGCTTTTCCAGGGAAGCATTCAGAAACTGTAGGCTATCAATAAATTGTAAACAGACACGGGACCCCTCTTTCCTTGAAATCCTAAAAGATATGTATTTTTCAATATTAGTGGCAATCACATCAATTTTATGGTCTTGCAATGTCCCAAAACTCAGCATAATATGATGAGAGTCATAATTTTTTAAATTATGAAACACTACAGGAATATTAATACTTTGTCTATAGTTAAGATTACAGGCATTATGCAGGGCACCTCTATAGGCCCCAGTCACGTGATTATGATCACGCACACGATCTGTTTTCAGTTCACGATGGCACACGTTACAATGGGTAGCTCTTTCAACTTCATTCTCCTTAGTCATTCGCAGTGGTTTAACACAACGTAATTTCTCTCCAATGTACTGTTTCTCCATTATCAAGTTGTTAAGAAAATGATTCACAGGATCGATACCTCGATACACAGTAGCTTCTTTCAGGCATTTTCCATCAGGCCCTATGATAACATAAGCATATCCACAAGGTTCATGAATCGCTAGTCTATGCGTGTAAGATCTAATATTCGAGGGTTTAGTAGTGTCTTCTTTAACGATCAGGGCTTCAAAGTCAGCATAAATGATGAAAGGGTTGGAATGCTGATACTGTTTGTTCGTGAATTGGAGATATTTCTGATCTTCCGAGGGCATTTTAATGCCCTGAGGTGCATGTTCTTTGCAATATTGAGCATGATCTTGTAAAAGATCGTCTCTGCTGTAACGATGTAAACATCTATAACATATATATTGGGCTCCATTATGCTTAGTTATATCTCCCAGCAAGCGTGACATATTTCTAATTAAAGTATAGTGTTGCTTATCTTCATCACTAATCAGCAGGAGATTCACACAGTCTTCATCTTCACGTTTGGATATATACAAAGGAAAAATCTCTTCGTCTTCATATCCATATACATTTATTCGTATATTATTCAATTTTTCAATCTGAGGAATCTTCACAACTGAGATAGGGTATTGAATGTCTCCAAGTTTAATGTCATTTTCAAAACTTTGATAATGTGACACTCTTTCAGGCTTATATTCACGGGATATATAGTATTTGTGGGCCAATAGGCACCATACCAGACATTTCTCGTCTTCATTTCGAATATTGAGTAAAGCTTTCTTGGCTGAAAGTTTTGTTGGCAAAGGTATATAGCTAGAAGCTGCAAGAGGCTTATACTTTGCACAGAAAACATCTATCTTTCGCATCTTTTGTAAAGTCCATCCAGAGCCTCGGCTGACAAATTCTTCGAATAACTTCAAGATTTGGGAAAAAGCTTCTTCAACATTGTTGGGAGGGGTATCATCACGAAGTTCTGTCACAACATCTGTTCTAAAATATGAGCTGGATACCTCTTGGCCATTTGCAATGTCACGAATAAATTGCACATCCGCAATAAGATACCACTTAATAGATCTGTATGCATCAAGTTCGTCTTTTAATATCTTCAATAGCTGAGGGCGAATCTCACCAAAACATAGCATAAGATCCCCCTCTACACTTTCAGTGGGTTTCAGAGTGTGTACAGAGAATACATCTAAACCCTTCTTCTTCTTCGCTGCAATCTTGGGGCGCTTATTAGAAGTTGAGGCTAATGCAGGAGCTTTTCTCTTTTTAGAACCATGTTCAATACGCTGGTGGCGCAGGGCATCACTTTTCTTGCTGAATATAAGTTCACAATGCTTGCATTTCACACCGTCCTTCAGATGAAGTAACAGGTGGCGCTTCAGATTATCTCGTCTAGTAAACTGTATGGAGCATTGAGTGCATTCAAACACTTTAACGGGAGAATGCGTATTCGCATGTCTAGCCAAGTCTTCCTTACGAACAAATGCACGTTCGCATACTTTACATCGATAAGTCAAGGCATCATCGTCAGAATGAATCTTCATATGTCTTGCTAAGGCATCTTTTCTGGAAAAGTGCTTATCACAGGATAAACACACCTGTAAAAAATAAAATGCAAGACTTTAGTATAAACACGCTATTCTCGGTAACAATGTAATACATGTCTCAAGATGTATATAAAGTAATCGCTAACCCATTATACTACCCCCATTAGAAATAATAAAATTCCTGAATTAAAGAATATATCCAGATACAAGATATTTCATGTAAGATCCCCAATACATTTCATTAAATTCATAAAAACACTTATTAAAAAAGTTGTTACGCATCATAAAAATACAAAGTTTAATAAAATGAGAGACATTAAAACAAGTACTTACATGTCCAATCCTGTTCAATGAGGGTGCATTACGCATAGGAACGTCAGTAACGGTAGGGATAGTATCTCCGATATTACTTTCTAAGGCAAACATATTCGCAGAACAACTTCAAACACGTCTTAACAGCACGAAACTCACAACAGAAATGATAAAATCGCTGCTTGAAGACCACCTACACCCATTCATAAAAAAATAGTTCCTGGTGTATCCGTAGGTCAAGGATATATCAAGGTCACGTGATAGTTATATCACGGTTACCGTTAAACTTTCAACACACGAAAGTAATTATGCGCAAATCCAATAAAAAATAAACAATTCGTTCAACATCGCAATCGATTATATCCTTTTAATAATCGTAATCGATACATTAAATAAATTCACATCTTAAAAAATAATAGATTTTAATAAAATAATGAAAGAACATCCCTTTGCGAGAATAAAAATACCTTAAAACCTCCAATCCTTATACAATACAGCAACGCGCTGTCCCTTGCAAGCCTAAAAAACCCCGAATAACATATACTCCTCTCTCCCCCTCCCTCCCCGAGACACCAACACTCACTTCCTCATACACTAAACGTAACCCATAGCAACCACAATCCATAATAAAACATTCACCTTCGCCCCCAACGTACATCCAAATACACAGTCATTCAACGTGAAACCAGTAATTTTTACGGCAAAACGCACTTTACAGGGATTCATAGAACAAAAAATCCTAAAAAAATCAACAAATTCACCCAGAAACTAGCTAAAACCCTCAAATTACTTATAATTATCATCTACATATGCTATATAACCATTTACAACCTTAAAAAGGTGAGGATGCTAGTAGTAAGAATAGAGGCGTTCGCCAGAATGTGGTTGGAGCAATGCCGCCTAAAAATAGTTTCTGGAAAGAAAAAATAAATATTTTTTGGTATTTCCAGAAAGTATCCTCTATGTCATATTTTGGTAAAATTAAAAAAGTTTTTAAAAAATTTTAAAAACTCAATATTTTATTAACTTTCACAAAATTCCTAATTTCCCTACTAGTACCCATATAGCGGAGGGATATTCATTACTTTATTTAATTATCCTCATTAACACCCTTTAATTCATTTAGAAAAAAGAAAAAAAAATCTCAACTATCAGAAAAATCCCCAGTTTTAATTCTCCTTTCTGCCGCTAGGGGGCGCTGATGGTTTCATTCCGCCACTGTCGCAGAACCCCAAGCGTTGCCACCCCGAAAATTGTTTCTACCCCCCAGGTGTTGCTATGGCAACCCAAACAAAAGAAATATATTTCTAAGTTCTATCCCCGATAGTTCCACTTTCCGCCGTTAGACGGCGATGATGGTTTCATTCCGCCACTGTCGCAGAACCCCAAGCGTTGCCACCCCGAAAATAGTTTATCCCATACTTGTAAAAAATCTCATTCCAAAAAAATTATTTCCCCCTGAACCCCTCGTACAAGACTACGATATCGTTGCCACCCGACAAAAAGTTTCTCCAAAATTTTTACCCCACCTTTTTCATTTTCCCCCCTTTTACACCCCCGTCCAGGATTACGGAATTCAAGATGGCGGCCATTTTGCTCTTCGCTCTTCACTGCTCTTCCTTCGGCGGTGAACGCCCCTATTCTTACTACTAGCATCCTCACCTTCTTAAGGTTGTAAATGGTTATATAGCATATGTAGATGATAATTATAAGTAATTTGAGGGTTTTAGCTAGTTTCTGGGTGAATTTGTTGATTTTTTTAGGATTTTTTGTTCTATGAATCCCTGTAAAGTGCGTTTTGCCGTAAAAATTACGGGTTTCACGTTGAATGATTGTGTATTTGGATGTACGTTGGGGGCGAAGGTGAATGTTTTATTATGGATTGTGGTTGCTATGGGTTACGTTTAGTGTATGAGGAAGTGAGTGTTGGTGTCTCGGGGAGGGAGGGGGAGAGAGGAGTATATGTTATTCGGGGTTTTTTAGGCTTGCAAAGGACAGCGCGTTGCTGTATTGTATATGGATTGGAGGTTTTAAGGTATTTTTATTCTCGCAAAGGGATGTTCTTTCATTATTTTAT
Organism: Amaurobius ferox; assembly: GCA_951213105.1. NCBI lineage: Eukaryota > Metazoa > Arthropoda > Arachnida > Araneae > Amaurobiidae > Amaurobius > Amaurobius ferox. Next base: position 30,168,461 of record OX578141.1, on the reverse strand, counting down.
TAAAATCTATTATTTTTTAAGATGTGAATTTATTTAATGTATCGATTACGATTATTAAAAGGATATAATCGATTGCGATGTTGAACGAATTGTTTATTTTTTATTGGATTTGCGCATAATTACCTTCGTGTGTTGAAAGTTTAACGGTAACCGTGATATAACTATCACGTGACCTTGATATATCCTTGACCTACGGATACACCAGGAACTATTTTTTTATGAATGGGTGTAGGTGGTCTTCAAGCAGCGATTTTATCATTTCTGTTGTGAGTTTCGTGCTGTTAAGACGTGTTTGAAGTTGTTCTGCGAATATGTTTGCCTTAGAAAGTAATATCGGAGATACTATCCCTACCGTTACTGACGTTCCTATGCGTAATGCACCCTCTTTGAACAGGATTGGACATGTAAGTACTTGTTTTAATGTCTCTCATTTTATTAAAATTTGTATTTTTATGATGCGTAACAACTTTTTAATGATTGTTTTTATGAATTTAATGAAATGTATTGCGGATCTTACATGAAATATCTTGTATCTGGATATATTCTTTAATTCAGGAATTTTATTATTTCTAATGGGGGTAGTATAATGGGTTAGCGATTACTTTATATACATCTTGAGACATGTATTACATTGTTACCGAGAATAGCGTGTTTATACTAAAGTCTTGCATTTTATTTTTTACAGGTGTGTTTATCCTGTGATAAGCACTTTTCCAGAAAAGATGCCTTAGCAAGACATATGAAGATTCATTCTGACGATGATGCCTTGACTTATCGATGTAAAGTATGCGAACGTGCATTTGTTCGTAAGGAAGACTTGGCTAGACATGCGAATACGCATTCTCCCGTTAAAGTGTTTGAATGCACTCAATGCTCCATACAGTTTACTAGACGAGATAATCTGAAGCGCCACCTGTTACTTCATCTGAAGGACGGTGTGAAATGCAAGCATTGTGAACTTATATTCAGCAAGAAAAGTGATGCCCTGCGCCACCAGCGTATTGAACATGGTTCTAAAAAGAGAAAAGCTCCTGCTTTAGCCTCAACTTCTAATAAGCGCCCCAAGATTGCAGCGAAGAAGAAGAAGGGTTTCGATGTATTCTCTGTACACACTCTGAAACCCACTGAAAGTGTAGAGGGGGATCTTATGCTATGTTTTGATGAGATTCGCCCTCAGCTATAGAAGATATTAAAAGACGAACTTGATGCATACAGATCTATTAAGTGGTATCTTATTGCGGATGTGCAATTTATTCGTGACATTGCAAATGGCCAAGAGGTATCCAGCTCATATTTTAGAACAGATGTTGTGACAGAACTTCGTGATGATACCCCTCCCAACAATGTTGAAGAAGCTTTTTCCCAAATCTTGAAGTTATTCGAAGAATTTGTCAGCCGAGGCTCTGGATGGACTTTACAAAAGATGCGAAAGATAGATGTTTTCTGTGCAAAGTATAAGCCTCTTGCAACTTCTAGCTATATACCCTTGCCAACAAAACTTTCAGCCAAGAAAGCTTTACTCAATATTCGAAATGAAGACGAGAAATGTCTGGTATGGTGCCTATTGGCCCACAAATACTATATATCCCGTGAATATAAGCCTGAAAGAGTGTCACATTATCAAAGTTTTGAAAATGACATTAAACTTGGAGACATTCAATACCCTATCTCAGTTGTGAAGATTCCTCAGATTGAAAAATTGAATAATATACGAATAAATGTATATGGATATGAAGACGAAGAGATTTTTCCTTTGTATATATCCAAACGTGAAGATGAAGACTGTGTGAATCTCCTGCTGATTAGTGATGAAGATAAGCAACACTATACTTTAATTAGAAATATGTCACGCTTGCTGGGAGATATAACTAAGCATAATGGAGCCCAATATATATGTTATAGATGTTTACATCGTTACAGCAGAGACGATCTTTTACAAGATCATGCTCAATATTGCAAAGAACATGCACCTCAGCGCATTAAAATGCCCTCGGAAGATCAGAAATATCTCCAATTCACGAACAAACAGTATCAGCATTCCATCCCTTTCATCATTTATGCTGACGAAGCCCTGAATCGTTAATGAAGACACTACTGTCCTACCGCCACGAGAAAGTCCCCAGACAGCAGACGTTTTGGTGGCGGTCGCTATGGAAACAGGTTATTCCACTGCATTTTAGGTGTGGCGGAAAACGCTTCTTTCGATTTGGCGCAGATAGAACCGACAAAAGTCGCATTTCGCTTTGTACTGGGGTCAATGCTAGACGCTCGCATTCTGTGATTTTTAAAGCTGTGAAGTAATTTGTACTATGTTGCACACTTTGTGGATATTGTCTAGTTGAAAAATGACTACATTTAAAAGTGGAAAGACTTTGCATTCGCAAGCACGTGCAATAATCCACAATGTTACGGCATTTTTTGAAGAGGAAAAAACCGCAAATTCTCTAAAAATACCAATTTCAAATGCAATGAAGAGAACTGCAGAAGCGACAGGGGTTTCAGCATCATCAGTTAAGAAGATAAAATGTGAGGGAAATCGCTTAATGACACTGAGATAAGTATTTTATCTATTTGAACAATTTACAATTATTGCTTAAAGAAGCTATTTAAAGTAACACAAAATGAATGGAAAAAACACTGTGAACACATTGAAAAAATAGAGAATATTTATTGAAAGAAAGAGTGACTGATAGAAGATATTGTGAAGAAATTAGGGAAAAATCTGTCGGATAGCGATTCAGACTCTTCTTCAAGTAAAAACATTTCAAATGATTCGGACATAGTTGATAATAGTTATTCCAATGAATGTGAATGGATATTTTATAATTGATTGAAAAATATGAAAAGAATGAATATTTTAAAGTCATAATTTTGCTTATTTATCATTTATTTTTTTCTTTTTGCTGGCGAATAATTGTGTAACTTGCTGATTGAAAACTGTAATAAATTTCATTTAATTCGAAATTTAGTTTTAAACAAAATGGTATAAATTCTAGTTTTAAATTGTAAGCTTTTCTCTTCCAAAATCGCCCGAACCTAAAAGAAAATATCTAAAACTACTTTGTTCTAATAAATTGACGGCTTCCCGTAGCCTCTGTCGCCTATAATAAAAATTACTTTCTGAGTTTAAATGACGAGAAATTTTTAAGTTAATTTATAATGTAATGTTATTTAATACGAAAATTTTGTTTAACTGTCGGATAAAAAACATCTACTTTTTTCTTTTAGTACATCATGATAAACGAAACGGATTCTCCTCTTAACGAAGTGCGCTTGATTTGCCAAATGTTGCAGTCGATTTTAAACCTTTCTCCCTCCTTTCTTCGACTCGTCTACTTGCGGCAACCCTGTTCAGAGACTTTCTCGTGGCGGTAGGACAGTACTAAACCCTCGAATATTAGATCTTACACGCATAGACTAGCGATTCATGAACCTTGTGGATATGCTTATGTTATCATAGGGCCTGATGGAAAATGCCTGAAAGAAGCTACTGTGTATCGAGATATCGATCCTGTGAATCATTTTCTTAACAACTTGATAATGGAGAAACAGTACATTGGAGAGAAATTACGTTGTGTTAAACCACTGCGAATGACTAAGGAGAATGAAGTTGAAAGAGCTACCCATTGTAACGTGTGCCATCGTGAACTGAAAACAGATCGTGTGCGTGATCATAATCACGTGACTGGAGCCTATAGAGGTGCCCTGCATAATGCCTGTAATCTTAACTATAGACAAAGTATTAATATTCCTGTAGTGTTTCATAATTTAAAAAATTATGACTCTCATCATATTATGCTGAGTTTTGGGAAATTGCAAGACCATAAAATTGATGTGATTGCCACTAATATTGAAAAATACATATCTTTTAAGATTTCAAAGAAAGAGGGGCCCCGTGTCTGTTTACAATTTATTGATAGCCTACAGTTTCTGAATGCTTCCCTGGAAAAGCTAGTTTCCAATTTAGACTTGAGTGAATTTTATATTCTCAGAGAACATTTCCCTGATATAGTACAACAGAATGCTCTTATTAGGAAAGGAGTATTTCCCTATAGCTATATGACATCCTTTCAAAAATTTGATGAAAATGTACTCCCTCCCCCTTCTGCATTTCATAATGATATTAAAGGTGAAGATATTAAGAGTGAAGATTATCGGCATGCCCAAACTGTATGGGATACCTTTAACATAAAGAACTTGGGAGAATATCACGACCTGTATGTGAAAACAGATGTGCTACTGTTAGCCGATGTATTTGAGAATTTTCGAAAAATTTGCAAGAAGAACTATGATTTAGATGCCGCTCATATGATGACCTCCCCTGGACTGGCTTGGCAGGCCTCTTTGAAAATGACTGAGCAAACCCTAGAACTACTCACAGATGAAAATATGCTACTGTTTATAGAACGTGGAATCCGCGGTGGCATATGTATGATAAGTCAGCGTAGATCCGAGGCTAATAATCGTTATTTGGAAAATTACGATTCTACTAAGCCTGATAAGCACATTATATATCTTGATGCCAATAACCTATATGGTTGGGCCATGTCTCAACCACTGCCCTGTGGTGGTTTTGAATGGATATCTACAGAAAATTTGAATGAATCCTGGATAATGAGTCTAAAGGATAATACCCAAGAAGGATATATATTTGAAGTGGATCTGGAGTATCCTGAATCCTTACATGATTATCATAATGAATACCCTCTAGCCCCTGAAAGGGTGAAGATTGAACGAGAAATGCTTTCCCCCTATGCTGAACGACTGGTTCAACAGCTACATCATGGACATTTTGTTAGTACTACGAAATTAGTACCCAATCTGTATGACAAGAAACATTATATTGTTCACTATCATAACCTTCAACTATACCTATCATTAGGTTTAAGACTCAAGAAAATTCACAAGACCTTAAAATTTACTCAGAAGCCCTGGTTCGAGAAATACATCCAATTTAACACAGAAGAAAGAAAGAAGGCAAAGACTAATTTTGAGAAAGACTTTTTTAAATTGCTTAATAACGCTGTGTTTGGAAAAACGATGGAGAATCTTCGAAATCGAGTGAATATTGAACTAGTGAATTCTTCAAAGTGGGCCCTGAAGGTGGTGACATCCCCAGCTTATAGAGCTAGCCGGATTTTTAGCGAAGATCTGGTGGGTGTTGAACGTGTAAAGAGTTGCATTTTAATGAATCGGCCTATATACGTTGGCTTTGCTATCTTTGAATTATTTAAACTCCTGATGTATGAGTTTCATTATAAACATATTAAAAGCCAATATGGTGAAAAAGCTTCGCTTCTCTTCACCGATACTGATTCATTGGCTTATGAAATCCAAACTGCTGATATTTATGAAGATATGAACCAGCATAAACACTTGTATGGTTTTTCTGACTATCCCAAGGATCATCCCCTCTTCAGTGAAGACAATAAAAAGCGTATTGGATACTTTAAAGATGAACTGAATTCAACCCCCATTCAAGAGTTTATAGGACTTAGACCTAAAATGTACTCTATTCTATCAGCTGCTGGAGAAAAGAAAAGAGCTAAAGGTGTTTCTACACATGTGGTTGCACGGAAAATTACACACAATGACTATACAAAATCAAACAAAATCAAAACATTATCCAACAAACATTATCAAACAAAATTACATAATCAGCCTGGGGACTCTCTGCTTTTAATTTTTTCTGATCGGTGTCTCCTTTTTTGTCCTTAATTTTACTCGGTGGTGTCGTCATTTTGTCTTACTGCCTTGTTTCCCTGTTTATGTTACTTACTTGTTGTGATGTTGTAAATAATTGGTGCTGTTTTGTTTCCTTGTTTGTGTTACTTACTTGTTGTGATGTTGTAAAGAATTCGTTATTGCTTGGTTTTTTTTCCCTTCGGGGTTTTCCCCTCTTTTCTTTTTTTCTTTCTTGTGTCTCTCTTGTATTGTATTGTATAGTTTTTATGTTTTGTTTTGTCGTTGCCATTCTTTTATTTGTCTTGTTGTAACTGTGTTGTGATTCAATTTTAACCTGTTTTGTAATGTTTTGAATCTAAAATAAAGTTCCCGGCCACACACTTAGCTACAGTAAACCTTCGGGTCTGTCGTGTGGTCTGGGTTTTCAACACTTCAACACAATGACTATAGGCAGTGCTTGTTGAGTGTTAGACCTACCATGGAAGAATAGATTAGAATTGATAGTAACCATCATAAACTATTCACTGTGTGCCAGAACAAGGTGGCTTTGTCACCCATTGATGATAAAAGATATTTACTCGAGCACGGCATTACAAGTTATGCCTACGGACACTTTAAAATAAAAAAGGAAAAAAAAAAGGAAAAATAGAAAGAAGAAAAAAAAAAGAAGGAAAAAATAGGAAAAAAGAAAAAAAAATAGAAATTGTGGCGGTGTATCCTATACACCGGGTTTAGGTGGGACCACAATAAAAAAATAATATTTTTTTCTAACAGCATCTAATTTCTTAAAGAGACATTACTGCATTTGGATAGTTGAAAACAAGTATCTACTATTATTTAAAATATTTATGTTTAAAATTTTTGAAATCCAAGACCGAAATGGTTGAGGAAACACACCCCCACCTATACAGGGGCGCGGTAGCCCATTGGTTAGCGCGCTGGAGTTGCACTCGGTAGGCCCGGGTTCGATTCCAGCCAATGCCAAAACTGCCGCCGTGTTCATGCGGAGTACGATCACGTTAAACATGTGGGTCCGAAAGTCCTTCCGAGAGGTTGGTGGTAGGGGAAGGAGGGTACGGTCCCTGTGGATGCCTCCCCCACTGGGTTCCGGTCCAAATTGGGTGGCACTTCCCGGCCGTCCAAACAGTTACCTTACACCTTTCTGGTAGGTCGGACGGTCTGGGTTTCAACAACAACAACCCCCATCTATACACCCAATTCACGCGATTCTGCTACTTTGAAAACACGCTTTTTTGGCCGCATTTTTGCAAAAACGCACATTTTTTTTCTAAAAATTGCAAAAGTGTGAAAACCTATGTTAATTCCCATAGAGAAATCCGACAGTTTGAAAAAATCGGCAGATTCCGCGTTTTTCAAAAAACACATTTTTGGCCGCTTTTGCAAAAAACCACATTTTTTTTCTAAAAAATTCACAAAAGTGTGAAAACCCATGTTAATTTCCATAGAGAAATCCAACAGCTCCAAAACTTCAACTTGCTGAAAAAAACGTACATTTTTGTTGTTTTTTAACGTTTTTGAAACTTTTTGTGAAAAAAACGCTAAAAGCGGCACATTCTTAAAATTCATGTTATTTCACATAGAGAAATCCGACAACCCTCAAAATACAACTTGTTGAAAAAACTTACAATTTAGAAAAATTATAAAAAAAAAAAACTTACATTTACGAAATTTTTAAAACATTAACACTTAAAAAAAGGAAAAACAAAATACGTCAAAAACTCCACTCTCTTCTGTGACGTCACCTTATGGAACTGTGCTGCCTCACACCGACTTCTGAGAACCCCTAAGTTAAAGCATGGGACTTTACCACCGCCTCTGTTGATGCACTCATTTTCTGGCCTCGGAGTGTTCCCCATGTTAAAGTATAGGGATTCACCGCCTCTGAAGTGCCGCAGAACTCTCCCTATTCCCCTACTATCCTAATTCATCTATTTAAATTTAACAGAGAAACAGATCAGGAAAAACACCTAGATGGAATCGACCCCACAACCCCACCAATTAAAAAGAGGCAAGCTGACCACTGAGACAGATATTTCACGTAACGAATATCATAATTATTATATGTATATTTATTTTTAGTTTAATTAAACTTAACACACATACTGCTCTGAAAAAAAAAATACACCAAAACCGCTGCAAGGACTTATACCCACAGCCTCTGGAATTGGAAGTAGACAATATTACCCATAAGTAAACAAGCTCAAACACTGGCGTTTCTAATTAATATATTTAAATTTAAGGAAGAAACTGATCAGGAACATCAGAGATATCAAAGCGTCTCCAAGGAATCGAAAACAGGCAGCACAACCACTGAGCCAGATAGTTAACATAACGAGTAAGTCAATTAATATAGTTATATTTAATGAAGAAATTTATTAGAAAAGTTACAGATACCAAAAAGGATGATTTTGCTTTACTTAAAGTGAGGGGTTGCATCCGAACGTACAGCCTCGGGAAATGGAAACGGACAACATGACCACTAAACCAGACAGTTCCAGTACTGACGGTCCTTATTACTTTCCTTATATATATATATATATATATATATATATATATATATATATATATATATATATATATATATATATATATATATATATATATATATATATATATATATATATATATATATATATATATATAAAAATACAACTATAAAAATACAACTATATAAATACAACTAAACAACTATCCGTTGCATTTGCGCATTAATTTACATAGAAACCAAATAAAGCAGAGCATGAACCCGGATTATCCTTCTACGAACATAGAGTTAAGGCACTTCCATGTACATGACTTTTCTAATTGTGTGATTACTATACTGGATATTGTGCCTCGACTTCGAGAGCGTCTGTGGTGGGAATATACGCACATTTTACAATACGGATCTGCATTCCCTTTTGGCCTAAACTCTGTAATTTTCAACGAAAATTATAATCTGGCTCACTGTAAAAATGAAGATCAAATCCCGGTTTCTAGTTCATTCCAATTTCAAAAAACCTCAAGATGGAAACGTGGCAAGAAAAATCGATATATTGGCTATCAAGACACTCACGCAAAAATAAAAAGTTTAATGGACTCATTTTGCAATAATACATATGTCGATAATAAGTGGATAAAAAATATTGTATTTGGAATCAAAAGGAAATACATACGTAAAATATGGGAAAGTATCATTGAACATATAGCGTATATAGATCAAAATAATATAAAACATCATCAATTTGCCGTATTGCTTGATTTTATGAAGTTGAAAGCTCAGAGATCATATGTCAATTTGAAATGTCATCACGTTAAAGAAATACAGAATGAATATATGATTACCACCTTCAAAAATAAGACATTTGATAAAATACCTTTCAAGCTTATATTTAATCAACTGAATGAAATGATCCCTATTGCTAATATCAATGTTAAACTTACATATCGTTTTGTACGTCCATATGGACGTAAATTATATAACTATAACCATTTAAGCAAAAATTTATCACTGATGAATGGTAGTGAATGTAAATGTCATCTTAGTAATTTAATGGATAAGCACCATCATCACATAATTACAGGAAATCTGGATGTGATCAATGATTTGCCATTGAGAAATATATTTGAAAAGGGTACAAAATTCCGTAGTCAGGAATATGAATATGTGACAGAGGAATTTAAAGCCGATGTAGAATCTTTCATATACAAATTGGCTATTAAACATAGTTTGCCCATCAAAGCATTTGATGAATGGAAATTCAATTTACTGAACCGGTTCGCCAGTCAATATCATAGCAAACTCAAACATCAGCAAATTTCTATCATTCCCACTTCTATCAGGGAAGTAAGGGAAAGTTTTGTGATCACATATACTGACAAAGTGATATCAAATTACGCATTTACTTGCAAACCTTATTACATTAAAATTTTACAGCAGTCTTATATGGAACGCACTATGTACAAACCTTTGCCATATAATTTAACTATAATGTCAAATAAGATCACTGCTTTATATAAAAGAATCGACATCAATATAAAAAGGTAACCTTTCCTTATTTAGTACTTATTCCGAAGCTGCATAAAACACCAGTAAAATTCCGTACTGTTACAGTTGGTTGTAATACATATATTACGATAGCTAACAAAAAATTAATGAAAATACTTCAACCAGCTTATAAAGCTATATTGGAACAAAATTCTATAATCATTAAAAACAGCTATGAAGTTATTAAACGCTTAAAATATTGCAATAAAGATTTACAGTTCAGCAGCTATGACTTCCGGGACCTTTTCAATAACATTGATCTTAATAAATTGTATAAAATACTTTTACTGGTGCATTCTGAATATAATCTCAAAAGTGTAATAACTTTGCGTAGATATATGGATCTAATTCACCTGGTGTTATTTGAGAACATACTGTATAACGGTGAGGTTTTTTTTCAACAAATTAAAGGAATTCCCATGGGCGGCGGATGTTCGTCAGTCCTAGCTGACATCTATTTAACCTATTTTGAAAGGAATAATCACGTTTTATACGAGATTCCATATTACAGATTTGTGGACGATGTGATTTTGGGACATTACGCTAATACTCCTGAAATTGAATTTGACTTTTATCCACCGGAATTGGAACTAATTAAAAACCCTAATAATGTAAAAGACGAAGTAAATTTCCTTGATATAACCATAAGATTTAAACATAGAAATGGAATTCATACTGTAATGTACAATAAACGTAATAATTATGAAATGAAGATTAACCAAATTATAGGATGGAAGTCGAATTTAACTAGGAACATTTTCCGTAACATCATAACTGGACACCTCAGAAGAAATCGAAATAATAATACCTTCAAAAAGGATTGTCTCACAAACAATAAACAAATTTTGATGGAGGCATTGAAAAAACATTACCCAAGGAATTTCCTTAAAGTTATTTATAATTCTTTCTTTAAAGAAGAAGAATATTCATTCAATGCAGAATTGGGGATGTGACATCATATTGATCTTATCTCAGTACGCATGCGTACGGACATGCATTAAAGGCGGCGTTGCGAGTGTTCCATTACTGTTGGTGGTGTAGCTGAAAATTGTTTTTCGTCGTTCCTTTTCTGTCTACATTCTGGTGCTTTCATGTTTGCACATGGTACGGGGATCTGTCGTTGAATTGCATTGGTATCCGTGGGCGTTGTCTGACGTAAAAGTACTTTAAACGGGAATGAGAGGTCGCTATCCCTCTCAGCCATTTATATGCAATTCATATGGCTTCCCTCCCTTTACTTTATATTCGTTTTTCATAGTTATATATATATATATATATATTACAATGTATAAGGAAAGTGTTGTGAAGGTGTCGAAAATTCGAATTCGTGTTTTCAACCGGAGAGCATGGTTCAAGCATCCCTGAACACGAATCAAACGTTTTTGAGGTGATGTCTGTTTGTTTGTGTGTGTCAGTGACTCTGGGGACGATTTCTCACGAACGAATAATGGAATGCTAATGAAATTTGGTACAAATATTACAATCAGTGAATGCTGGATACCCATGGTTTTAAACTCAATTGAATGTGCAGAATCCCTACAAATTTTGAAATAAGGATTGGAAAGAATATAAGAATCTATTATAGGAGGAGATACTTTGGGTAACAGTTTTGTATTTGGACGCCATTAGTCGTTTATCTACTATAAGAATAAAATGCAAAATTTTAATTCCGTCATATAACGGGCAACCTTTTAGTATATAAGAAAAGCGCTTTGCTCCGCTTGTAACACAAATATAGGAATTTTAGTTTTAGTTCAAATCAGGTGATTATTGAGCTTTTTCCGAGCGGATATTAATCATCATTAAAAAAGGATAAAAAGGAGACAGGAAGACTTGGAATGTTACAATTGAATTTAGAATTTTATATGTAAGAGGTCAACATTTGATGTAATGTCTGTAATTTTCTATTATAAGAATTCTAAAGAAAATTGGATATAACACCTGATTTTGTCCTCTCTATATAATTCTAAATTAAAATATGGCATTTAAGGGATTAATGGCTATTATTTTTAAATTTTTTCATATAGAAAACTTAAATAATTCCCAGTCTCACTTTGGTTCGCGGTTCAAGCGGTCTAATGGTTAACGAATTAGGCATCAAACACGCAGTTTTATTGGTAGCGAGGTCTGTCCTCACCTCAAACGCAATATTTTTCCTATTAAAGTTTTAAATAATAATTAAATAATTTTGTCACCGTAATATTTTTATGGGTTCTATCCCAGATAATTTAGCTTTTATTGAGCGGATATTGCTCATTATTAAAAGTCAAAGAAAAATGTCAGGATGTCCTTGAAAGCTATATTTCAATTTAGAATTTTATATATAAGGTTAACACCTGATGTAATCCATGAAATTTTCTATTATAAAGTATAATAAACATTGGAAATAATATCTGATTTATCCTCTTTATATGATTCTAATCTAAAATATAGCATTCAAGGGCTTCCTGGATCATTTTGTTAATTTTTTCTTAATAAAAACTTAAATAGTTCCTAGTTTCAAACCGCTACGTCCTTCAAATGGTCTAGTGGTTAAAGTGTTGGACAGCGGATCTGTTGACCACGAGTTCTGTCCCCACCTCGAATACAGTGTTTCTCAGATTACAGTTTTAAGTAAACAGTGCTGTCAGTGTAAAAGATTTTTTGTGCGTGTTTCCTCAGAATTTCTCTAATATCCAATCCAGAGAAAACTTTATATAGTTTAAATAAAATAAGACGGCAACGCCGTTCGTAGCACAGCGGTAAAACTCCACGTAATAGCGCTAAAGCCTAGTTCTTTTTCAAGGTTCTGTCCCCGACAATTTTATCCGCATTTTTTTTCGGATTATTTAAACAGACATGTTAAAATGTTAAATTTAAATATACCGAAATCAACGCTTTGGCCGTCGTCCCCTTGGCCGAGAGGTATGGGGCGTCAAGTTGAGGGGCTTTAGGCTTCGGGTTCGATTCCTGGCTGGGTAAAAAGGATAAGCTTGTAGTGTTAGAGAATAACGGCTGTCAGCGTTATTCTCTAACTTCTTCTCTTAATTGAATGTAGGTGAGAGGAATTTGGGGTTCTTGTTTAGATCTGTCGTCTTTTCTTGTATTTCTTACTAAATTATCTGCACGAGATGGAGGACGAGCGGTGGTTGAGCTACACCGTTGCTGGTGTGGTTTCTCTTCGGGCCTGCTGGCTTCGGTGTCGCGCTCCCACCCTTCCTCGTCCAAAGTTCGTGCAGGGCTTGTTTTGCACCACGTGACACCTGTTAACGAAGTCCTGAAATTTTACGAATTTTTTTAAACGGTGTATCTCTTTTTTCTTCTCTTTCAGGGGAACGAAGAGGAAGTGACGTCTAGTACGTCACTTCCGGAGCATCATTTCCTGTGACGTCACTTCCGCTGCGTCATTTCCTGTGACTTCACCTCCAGTGCGTCACTTCCTGTGACTTCACTTCCAGTGCGTCATTTCCTGTTGCGTCACTTCGGGTCAAATTATAATAATGAAATACATTTTGTTAATGCCAGGTTACAACATTCAAAAGAATGTGTTGTTGAGAATAGCACGAATGCCAAAATGTGTAAATGCAGGTGGATGGACTCGAACACACAACCTATTGAATTGGAAACGGACAACATGACCACTGACCCAACCAGTACACAGTCAAAAGATACTAATTATTCTATTTAAACTTAACGAAGAGACTAATCAGAAAAAAAATAGATACCAAAACGACTCCAATCTGCTTAATGCAAGTGGATAGGCTCGAACCCGCAATTTCTGGAATTACAAACAGACAACTTGACCACTGAGCCAGCCATCACACGTCCAATAGGTACCAATTATTCTACTTAAACTTAACGAAGAGACTAATCAGGGAAAAAAATAGATAACAAAACGACCCCAATCTGCTCAATGCAAGTGGATGGGCTCGAACCCGCAATTTCTGGAATTAGAAACAGACAATATGACCACTGAGCCAGCCAGTACATATTCAAAAGGTACTAATTATTCTACTTAAACTTAACGAATGACTAATCAGAAAACGAACAGATACCAAAAACAAGTTAAATAGCTATACTCAATGCGAGTGGAAGGGCTCGAACCCGCAACTTCTAAATATGTAAGCAGACAACATGGCCACTAAACCAGTCAACTCACCAGCCAATGAACATTTTTAATTTATTTAAATTTAATGGAGAGACTGATCAGAAAAAAATTATTCAGAAAATTAATCATTAATCAGAAAAAAAATAGATATACCAAAACGACTCCAATCTGCTCAATGCGAGTGGATGGGCTCGAACGCACATCCCTTGGAATAGGAATGAGACGGCACGACTACTGAGGCAGTTGTTCACGTAATGAACAACATAATAAATATATTTCTATAAAACAGAGAAACTTATTAGAAAAATCCTAAATACCAAATCGACTGGACTCGTTATACTTAAAATGAGCGGTTGGACATACAAGCACAGCCTCGGGAATTGGAGACATACAACATGGCCACAGACGCTGATAGTTCCCATACTGACGATCCTAATTAATATATTTAAATTTAACGAAGAAACTGATTAGAAAACACACAGATACCAAAAGGACTCATTTCGCTATTTTCAATGCGAACGGATGGATTTGAACACACAGCCTCTGAAATTGGAAACAGGCAACATGACCGGTGAGCTAAGCATTTATTAATGACACTATATATAAACATAACGAAGAATACGATAAAAAAAGGCAAAAACCATTTTACTCACTGCAAGTGGATAGACTAGAACTCACAGCCACTGCATTTGGAAGCAGATAACATAGCCACTGAGCCAGCAAGTACAAATAACTAAGAACCGGAATAATATCGTATTTAAACTTAATGTATAGACTGTTCAGAAAAAATTCAGATACCAAAACGACTCAATGGAATCATATACTGACAGCCTCTAGAATTGGTGGAAAAAGACATCACAACTAAGCCAGCCACTTCACGTATCGAAGATCCTAATTAATCTATTTAAATTTAACAGAGAAACAGATCAGGAAAAAACCCTCCATGGAATCGACCCCACAGCCCCACCAATTAAAAAGAGGCAAGCTGACCACTGAGACAGATATTTCACGTAACGAATATCATAATTATTATATGTACATTTATATTTAGTTTAATTAAACTTAACACAGATACTGCTCTGAAAAAAAAATACACCAAAACCGCTGCAAGGACTTATACCCACAGCCTCTGGAATTGGAATTGGACATTACCCATAAGTAAACAAGCTCAAACACTGGTGTTTCTAATTAATATATTTAAAATCAGAGATACCAAAGCGTCTCCAAGGAATCGAAAACAGACAGCACAACCACTGAGCCAGATAGTTAACATAACGAGTAAGTCAATTAATATAGTTATATTTAATGAAGAAATTTATTAGAAAAATTACAGATACCAAAAAGGATGATTTTGCTTTACTTAAAGCGAGGGGTTGCATCCGAACGTACAGCCTCGGGAAATGGAAACGGACAACATGACCACTAAAGCAGACAGTTCCAGTACTGACGGTCCTTATTACTTTCCTCATATATATATATATATATATATATATATATATATATATATATATATATATATATATATATATATATATATATATATATATATATATATATATATATATATATATATATATATATATATATATTTATATATATGTATATATATTTATATATATGTATATATATATATATATATAATAATAGAAGTTTGAAAATCCAATGAACGATATATATATCTGCACTTTTGTATTTGTTATTTTAATTTATATATATATATATATATAAAATTTACACATTAGCCTTTCTATTATTGCCCCTCTTGAATGCATATTATCTCTTATACTTGTATTTTCGCATTACTGTTATTTATTTCTCACGAATGGCAACGGTAGATCATATCTTTTTCCTTTGTGAATAACAACACTGGTCTCTTTATTCTGGGTTCCCGAGATCGATAGGTTCGTGTATTTATTAAGTTAGATTCCAGGTATCCTTTTTTCCTTGTTTTTCTTCTTTATGTATGTTGTCCAAGTAGAAATAGTTTATAGATATAATCTATCTTTTTCTTCAGAAATATACATTTTTGTGTTTGCTTCTACAAAACACTTGGACTGGAGAAAGAGTTTTGAAGAAGTGAACAAATCCATGATTGAGGCCTAGACCTTGTCCACGTGTATAATGTTTGTTCTTGGATTTCGTCTGTTTTTCTTTTATCGATTCCATACTACTGATTTTTGATATTTTTCTTTGACTGGATGATTCGAAATTTGTATTTTTTTTCCATTTGCTTGAAAATTTGCTGATTTATACTTTTATTTTGTAAGCTTGTTAGAAAGTTAGGGTTTTCGAGTTACAGCTTTATATATATATATGTATATATATATATATATATATATATATATATATATATATATATATATATATATATATATATATATATATATATATTACAATGTGTAAGGAAAGTATTGTGAAGGTGTCGAAAATTCGAATTAGTGTTTTCAACCGGAGAGCACGTTTCAAGCACCCCTGAACACGAATCAACCGTTTTTGAGGTGATGTCTGTTTGTGTGTGTGTGTGTCAGTAACTCTGGGGACGATTTCTCACTATCGAATAATGGAATGCTAATAAAATTTGGTACAAATATTACAATCAGTGAATGCTGGAAGCCTATTGTTTTAAACTCAATTGAATGAGCAGAATCCCTACAAATTTTGAAATAAGGACTGGAAAGAATATAACAATCTATTATAGGAGGAGATACTTTGGGTAACAGTTTTGTATTTGGACGCCATTAGTCGTTTATCTAATATAAGAATAAAATTCAAAATTTTAATTCCGTCATATAACAGGCAACCTTTTAGTATATAAGTAATGCGCTTTTCTCCGTTTGTAACACTTAACGGTACATATGGCGAACTTGGCAAATAATCTGGCGAAATATCGCCAACTTGGTCATATTTAAAATTGATTCTATTGATTCTCAGGAACTGAATAGCAAAAAGAGCTTGTGCTTCAAACATATAGATTTAATTTTGATTCCAATCAGGTGATAATTGAACTTTTCCCGAGCGGATATTACTCATCATTGAAAAGGGAAAAGAATGAGCTAGGACGTCTTTAACCTTTTGCTTAGAGGTGGGACAGCGTCAATCCCAACCGAAGAACATCTCAAAATGAAAAGTATTTGGCATACCTCATTCAAGTCATCTGATTCAAGTCATTTTTTTCATATAATGCTTTTAATGACAAAGAATTGTATTGTATTTTTAAAAATATAAATCATATCTTTAAAATTCAAGAAATAAGAAAACTTCTCAATTTAAATCACTTCATGTCTTTCGTCTGCTTTGTTTCCGTGAATGGCGAAGAGTAAAATTAGTGAATTAAATGCTATCTCCGAATATTTCTGTGCTATAGAAGAGATTTATCGAGTGAATTCTTATAACAATAAAATATTTGCACGTTTAAAAAATAAAAATGATATCTATAAATTTCTGAAATAGTCTGCTGGGATAAATTGGTTTAAATACGGCGAAATTTCGAGTTTAAATATTCATAACCTTTAAACTAATTGGAATTTTAAAAAAAAATATCGGCGACATGCATATTTGCATAAGCTGAGATACTACCTCATACAGATTTTCACAGCAGGGAACACCAAGGAATCGCTCCGACCAAGGCGGCGACTGATACGTCTATTGGACTGAACAACTTTCTTTAGGCGTAGAAACGACCTCACTCTCTAAATCCGATAATGGTTTGTAGCGCCGTCGAGTACGTCTCAAAGACATCTTTTTACATTACTATTATCAAAGCAGAAAATAGAGTTCCAATTGCCCGTGAGTCGTTTTGAATGCTGCACGATGCGTTGTACTCATGCGCGTTTCAAGAGCCCTATAACATCATTGGCGCTGACAGTTTAATCATTTGCATAAACATTTGCATGCCGAGTTTCGCTGATACATCTCAATATTTTTTTACATCAAAGTGTATTTTCGTTAAAATTTATATAGAACAAAATAAAGCTGTCAACCGGTTTCGGATACAAAAAACAATCTCCTTCATCAAGGCAAACTCAGAGCAGCCGCACCAGCAAGAGTAGGAAGGACAGCTGTGAATAGAGTTGCACACGTGACACATGAAGGAAATCATAGCTAAATGAAAACTGGAAAAAATGAAAAAAGAACCTAGAATGAATGTGAATGAACAGAAGAGGGATTCCATGTTCGCGAATACGACTACTAACTGAAGTACTCTCCATGACAAAATAAATAGAAAACATCTTGTTTCTTGATGAGCTTTATGAGCATAAAATAAGTTTGTAGTCGAATAGTATAAAACAAACTTGAAAGAAGTAATCGGTTTTGGAAGGCAAATATTGTCCGAAACTGGTCAAATAAAATGCAATGCAAACGGTCCTACGCGGGCCCACAGAACAAAAGTCTAAACTAAGTAATAGACAGTGTAAGGAGTTTTCTCTTTTCACAACATAGAATGCAGAAAGTTTATTTATCAAAATATTTGGAAAAAATTATATATTAAGCTTCCATTGATCAATTGAAGAAATACATGCCTTTTTGACGAGAAGGAGCTAAGACATTTCGAGCCTCCTCTTTAAATCCGCAACTCGTACTATATACGTAATACAATGTACATTGTTTATTCTATCAGAATATATTTGTAAAAGTTATATTTTAGGCGCATGTTTCGGTTGATCAAATAAAAAGAATACATGGATTTTCAAAAGGGGGGGGGGGTGAAGTACTGCGCATCTAGCCCCTTTTCTTGAACTCACAAATTGTATTAATTGCAATATAATATACTTTATTTAAATGCTATCAGAATATTTACGAAAATTTTATTTGAAAAATCGCGTTCAATGAGCAAATGAAAATAGGATTTAGAGCTTCCGGACGGGGACCTTGGCCGCTTGGGCTTTCCTCCCGAGTACAATTTAAAACATAATAACATTTAACATTTATTATGCTGAATGAACACTTATTAAGGCAATTAAACATGCAATTAACCATGTAAATATGCAATGTATCATGTTTTTGTTGAAATTTGTCTACCAACATTTTATTAATTTTTTATTTTTAAATGATTTTTAGCAGTTTTATTAACGATTAACATTTAACAAATATGTTTGATAATTCCACAAATTTTGGCTCCCAAATAGCAGCCTAGAGGCTATTTTACTAGCCTGAAACACGGGGTAGGATTAATTTTCCCAAACGAATTATTCTACGTTGTTTAGGCCTTAGATAAGCGCCCGCTATACTAGTACACTTGATTAATACAAAATCGCATCTTCAAGCGCGGATGATTTTCGCAAACTCCGAAAGGGGCCGAGGCCGAATAATGTTAAAGTGTAATATGCACTGTTGTATATTATAGCCCATTGTTTTTCAAACTTTTTTTGTTCTCGGAACCCCCTTTTTGAAATTCAATTTAATAGCAGACCCCCCCCCCCCCCTCCCCCAAAATGTCCAATGTAGTCCAAATTATGCATCAAAATTCTTTAATTTACCATAAATTTATACGAAACTATAACATACGTTGAAAAAAGCTGTATAGCTCAATGTTAGTTTCAAATCAAATTTACACACATGCGATCCACAAACCAGAAAAAAATAAATAAAGAAAATAAGCGATCCATTCTTTAGAAGAGAGCTCGGGCATGCGTAATCCACCGGGAGAAACCTCAGTCCTCTTGTTGCTTTGATACGTTTTCTTAAAAAAAAAGTTGTAGAATTAAAATTATTTTTTCAGTTGTTGTTGTTAGAATGCGAAGATACACACAACTTTCTGTTCGGCCACTCAAACAGCTTCTGTAAGCCCTCGAGTTAGTCGAGTGGTCTGGGTTTTCGACACAACTTTCTGTAGAATTGATAAGCTAATTTTCCTGTTTTGGATGCTGCGAAATAAGTATTAGATAACCTAAAAAATGCAATTTCGATGTATTTAAGAATATTCGTATAGCTACATGCTGGTAGATTTTCTGGTAGACCATTTGGAAAATTTTTTACGTCCGTGTATAAAACAAATATCGAGAAAATGAAGCAACGGCAACCCCTTATGAGTACTATAAATCATATCATATTAATTTCCTTTGGACAATGTATGTATGCTATTATGCATATCCTATATTTTACAAAGCTAATTTGTGGCCTAGAAACGCGCGTTTTTTATTTTTACCTAAAATGAGAAAATAATTTGGAAATGTGCAAAGTGCATTCGAAAATTAGAAAAAATTAATAAAGTTTTAATTATTTGCAAAAACACAATAAAACCCCAAATTTAGCAAAAAATAGACGCATGTCCTGCAATTTACACACTCAAATCTTGACATAGAAACTCGCGAGTTTTTAGAAGTTAGGCAATCATCTGGGAATGTGTCAAATGCATTCGAAAAAAAAATCATGAAATGTGCGAAATGTAATACTTTTTTAAATACATTTAAAATTCTGCTAATTCTTATCCTAGAAACTTGCCTTGTTTCAAATGGCATCTAAAGATCTGGGCATTTGCACAACACATCCGATAATTAAAAATTGTAAAAATATTTACAAAAAAAAAAAAACCTCCAAAACAGTCTCAAAACCAAAAATGTGGTTTTGAGACCGTTATATGATTTGCATGTACGACAAAACGCTAATTCTGAAGCAACAAACTCACGTTTTTTTTTTTAATTGGGGAATGATATGGACATATACACAAAACACTCGAAAATTAAAAAAAATAATTGCCGTGTAGACTTTGAACTGCACAATGGTCACTAAAACAGCAATGCACTCGCTCAAAAACAAAAGTTAACTCACTTGTTTGTACAGTCGGAAAATTTCAATACTAGTCGGGAAAATTTCCTTTTCACCCCTCCAGCCAAGATTACCCACTTACTTCTCTGGTTACAGCGAATTGTAGTTTAAAATCAGCTGATCCATGGAGTTAGAGTCCATTTATCTTCATGGATTGATCTCTTATGTAACATACAGGTATTTATTGCACGAGTTAAGATGTCATTTTATTTAACTTATTATTAAAAGATATTGTCCCAGATTTTAAAGCTTATCTGTTTTCTTTTTCATTTTTATAAACAAATGATCGAAATCGAAGTCGTAATCGGATCGAAATTGGGCTATCGCCGGTTCGTTGCTTTCTGAAAACAAAACCTCGATTCTATTATGACGACTGCACGAGACACATCCCCTGAATAAACCGGTTGTTAAAATTATTTATAGAGGGCAGGATTGCACTAGTAATGATGAAAGAAAAATAGAGCTAGAAACCTATTACATAAAATTGGCTCTAGGATAATTCTAAATATGGTAGTTTCGATTTATTAGTGTATGTTTCATATTTTAACCTGATTCTATAATGAAACGCTCCTTTAAAGTTATTCAAAAGAATTTTATGAATTACGTCAATAATTAAACTTTTTGAAATTTTATTTGCCTTTAAATCAATATGTTGGAATGTTGTTAATATTTTTTAGGTCTCAAAAATAGAGAACATTAGAGAACATTTCAAAGAAACAATATCTGCTAGAAATATAGAAACTCTTTTCTATAACTTTTCAAATTTCCTCTGTATAAGTGTGTTAATTTTGAAAGAAATTCATTAATTTCGTACTAATTATTAATACTGCAGTTTAGGTTAAATTATCCTATCATTCCATAAATAACATTAAACTTAGTGATTATACTACATTTTAAATTACCCATACAACGTCATGCAGATAATCCAGGGCTTAGTTTCAATTTTTATGACACACATGCATATACAATGATTTATTTTTCTGCTAAGTTTTCTACTAAGAATATTTAGTTATTAAATTAAAAGATATGATACGTAATATTTGCTTTATTTTGATTCGGCTCATCAATTTCTAAAATAAGGCACCTCAAGTAAGAACAGCCAAAAGTCATGTAAAAAATATATTTTCACCTAAAATACCTAGCATTCTAATCATGTTGTCCTCTCGCCGTTTCACTTACATTCAATTTAGCTGAAACAGATCTACATCGCTTGGTCATAGTTCACCTCTCCCATGCCATCCCAACCATTACCACTATTTGAAAGAAGGTGAAACTTTCCCAAGTAAATCATGTAAGTTTTATTGCATCAATCTGCACATAATACAAAAAGCCAACAATATCGAACAGTATCGAACGTTTCCATTAAACGGTTTCTAACAATTTGTAACAAAAGTTTGGATGCTCTAATGCGAAAACTTCCCCATAATACACTCTATTGCAGAATATCTATGCAAATGAGTAGATGAAACTGATATGCAAATGATAAGACTTTGTAAACAAAAACGTTTTATTAAGAAATGGTGGCAACAGGAAGATGAAATTTTAGTAAATGTAAAGCCTCCCCTGGCAGCTATACAAGCCGATATTCGGTGCAGCATAAAGTCAATTAAGTTGCTTATGTCCCTCTGCGGAAGATTCGGCCACAAATATTGCAACTGATCAGTGGTATTCTAAGAATAAGGTTATTATTAATAAAATTAAGAGGTATTCTAAGAAGGCTGCAATTGCCGTCCCGGCATGTCCCAGACGTGTTCTATTGGTAATAGGTATGGGGACCTGGATGACCATGGGAGGGTATTAAATCCTCGAAGACGTTGTTGAAAAAGTCGTTCAGTATGTGATCGAGCGTTGTCTTGTTGATAAATAGAACCTGGGCGGCTTCTCAGCATAAGCAGAATATCGTCAACGTACAAGCGAGCCGTCAGATTGGATTGCAGTACAACTAGAGAAAATCAGATTCATCGTTACAAACAAAATACCTCTAATCGGACCGCTGTCCAGACTGACCGAGCTCGACACCAATTCAGACGGCTCTGCCTATATTTAGGGGTCAGTGATAGGCGCCTTAATGGACGTCGACACTTAATCTCACATTCTACTCCTCTACACAAATCTGGGTAAGCGGTATTCCATAATCCAGACTATTCCAGGCGACGTGGGGACGGACTGGGCTTATTTATGGTATAAGCCTAAACCTATCGGCGGCTGGGGTCAAGATTCGACTGGATCATCTTCGGGCCCTACCTGGTGAATGATTCTGTCGCTCTTGCCTCCCTGACTGTGGCTTTGCTAGAAAAGAAAGTATACATCCGGAGACCCACATTTCCTAGGCCTCTAAACCCCAGTCGGTCATGCTGTGGAATTCTTCACTGAATTTCTATTATGGATACAATATTCATTGGTGAAACTTGACATTCAATCTAAAATGGTGGTGAATTCATTTGTGGAATACTAATCATATTTTTCAGGAAACAAGTTCATTTCGTTTGATCGGAAAGAGAATTTAAATCAAGATCACTATCAGAGTTAAAAACACCTGTATATTTTTCAGATTTCATGTACCTAATTATTTAAAAATTTCTCATTTTTAAGTTTGATTAAGCTGTCTATATTTTAAGTCTTAATGAAGCCAATAAAAAATTAATTTAAATGTAAGTCTCCGGAAAAAGAAGGTGCCGTGGTACCCACCCATCGCGGTCAGAGCTGCTTAGGATTTGGATTAAGAGAAAAGTTCCGATATCAAAAGGGGGTGACCTTATTGGTCAGATGAGAGTACAGAAACAAAAATTTATTGAAATGATAAGTTTATAATGAGGATTTGGAAACGTATAAATATAACTTATACAAATTTCATAACGGGAGGGGAGTTTTCGCTTATCGTGTATAGCATGCCAGGGTAGCTGATGACGCCATCTTAAACTTAAATCTTCGTTCATTAATTATCTTTTACATTAGAACATTGGTGGCCACAACCGCTCATTTTAATTTCCGGGCAACGTTGGGTAGATTTTCTAGTTTTTAAATTAAAAAAAAGTAAACGCGTTTCATATAAAATCCATTTTTTTTTTTAGAAATATTCAAACTTTAAAATCCATTTACAGTGGTGCTCAAAAAATTTGCATCGCACACACATTTCCATGACTTTGATGTAGGAAAATGATAATAACACATTTAAAGTTATATTTAAAGCGTTTAACATTGCCGACGCAGTGGCTGAGCTGTCAAGAAAAGCGTTTCCTCCTACTGTCGGGTTGTGGGTTCGAGTCCCCCCTGCGAGCATGGGTGTTGTGTTGTTCCGTCCCCACTGGTGAGCTGGGGTAAAATCTCGTGACAGATAAATGGGTCACGATTTTGGCCTTAGATTATTCGCCAAATGTATCGCCAAGCGTTAAACAGACAAACAGAGAGAAAGAAGATCATATTTTATGTACTAGAAAGTATGTCCGTCATATGACGGAATTTAAAATTTGCAAAACATTACCTCACACTTAGCTTAATTTTTATCAATTTGGCAGCATTTAAAAAAGTCGCCAAGTTGGCGACATCCCGCCGAATTCGTCGCCAAATTTTTCACAGACTGTTACAGACGGACGGACGGAGAAATATGTTATTCTTGATATAGATTCGTATATCCTTTCCATGATATTAAATTTTCCTCAATTAGTTGTCATTTACATTTATTTAGATTCGCTTTTATTAATTAAGCGACATTTTCATCGATTTGGCAACATTAAAAAAAAGTCGCCATATTGGCTATATTCCTCCAAATTCGTCGCCGACATTTCGCAAAGCGTTATAGACTTATAGACGGAAAAATAGGTTATTTTATATAGTTGATTCTTATATTCTTTCCAAGAAAATGAATGTAATCGGTTAAACGTCATTTTCATTGATTTAGCGTCATTATTATTAATTTGGTTAAATTTTTATCAATTTGGCTACATTTTCGTCAATTTGGCAACATTCAAAAATGTCGTCAAATTGGCAATATTCCGCAAAATTCGTCTCAAATTTCGCCAAGTGGTACGGGCGGAGAAATAAATTCGTAATAAATGATTACTCGCAATTTGTCAGGCGTCATGATAAAAAAAAAACTATTAACCAGAGCAGGGGCGGCAAATAGGGGGCGCGGTCGCGCCCCCAAATTTTTCCTCATCGTCTATCGGCTTCTCCTTTTTTTTATCGACTGTCCACTGGTCAGTTTTCTCACACTATGGAGCTTCAAAAGATCCAACCTCCACAGTGAAGTTCCCACTTCCGGCTGGAATGAATCCTTTTCAACTTGAAAAAATTGGGGTGATGTTATCCTTTTCACTTAAAAATTTCAAGTGTCCGATTAAATTTATGTGTAGTTAGCGCATGCTCATCCTTTCCTTCCGCTAGAAATGCATTTCAGCAGCTCAATGCATTATATTCTTTCATAGAAACATCATATAAAAACATGCTATTTTCGAAAATATTCACTCATCAACAAATACTTTTTCTGGAGGCTCTTCAACTCTACAATCACTAAGTGATACGAGGTGGTCTTCCAGAGTTAAAGCCATAAAAGCACTACTTAAAAATTTTGAAGTCGTGATTTTAACACTGGAAGAATTATCTGAAAACGATTCTCTCAATGGAAGAGCCGAAGCCCTTTTAACATGCATGACATCGTTCAAATTTTTGTTCATTTCGTTTGTATTGAACAGTGTTTTTGATCAATGCAATACTCTCTCAAAGCATTTTCAGTCATCTGATCTTAATTTTCAGGCTGTGCAAACTTTAGCTAAAGCTACTATTGAAACGGTTAGTCCTTTTCGTACTGATACATATTTCAATCTAGTGTGGAAACCCCAGGTCGTCCGACTCATCCAGAGGACTTGAGTAACCATTTGCTATTTTTTTTTTGCTATTTTTGCTATTTTTTGCTACTTTTTTGCTATTTTTTTGCTATTTTTTGCTATATTTCAATTTGCTATATTTCAATCTAGTGTGGAGTTTTGTGACATAACTTTGCGAAAAAATTCTTATTCTGGACCAAAACTGAAAAGGCGTAAAAAAATTCCGAGCGAATTCGGAGGCGGTGAAAAAAATCTCCATGATGATGTTAAATCATATCACAGAATCAATTTTCAATATGAAATTGTAGATTCAGTATCTAATGAAATTGAGATAAGATTTAATGAGAACAATATATCTGCTGTATCTGCCCTTAGTTCGGTATTATCCGGGTCAGATGTCGAAAAAGAAAAACAAAATATTTCAACCATATGCAAAATATACGACTTCCAGAAAGAGGGATTGCTGTGTGAATTGCGACTGTTTTATTCAATGGTGAAGAATAAAAACATAGACCATCCCAATTTTAAAAGTCGTCTGGATTATTTTAAAGAGCGGAATTTAAAAAAATTAATTTCCTGTCATAACATTATTAGTTAACTTATTTTTGACTGTGCCAATCAGCTCATCCAGTTGTGAAAGGTCTTTTTAGTGTCTTAGGAGGCTGAAAAATTATTTTCGCAGTACAATGGGACAAGAAAGACTTTCATATTTAGCTGCTTTAGCTATAGAACAAGATATACGACTGGATTATGATGATATTGTAACAAAATTTTCTCTTCTTCCAGATTCCAAGAACCGGCGTTTAAAACTTCGATAAAAAGTAAATAAATATAGATATTTGTATTTAGAAAAATTATGTTAACAACAATTATGTTAACATAATTATGTACAAAAATTATGTTAACAACAATTATGTTAACATAATTATGTACAAAAATTATGTTAACAACAATTATGTTAACATAATTATGTACAAAAATTATGTTAACAACATTATTTTTCTCAACATCAATTCAATTTTGTGATCCCCCCCTCCTATTAACAAATTTTATTTATTCCATATTGTGGATTTTCATACATACAAATCTCGCACCCCCAAATGGAATGCTGAAATGCCGCCCCTGAACCAGAGTATATTCTCTCTTGAATAGAACGAAATTCCTTTAGTATAATGTATAAAAAAAGTATTGCAACGGGGTCTAAAATTCGAATTGGAGTTTTCGACGGAAGAGCATGTTTCAAGCAATCCTGAACACACACGAATCGAACGTTTTTGAGGTGGTGTGTGTGTCAGTGAGTCTGTAGAAACGATATCTCTCGAACGAAAAGAACGATTTGAGCGAAATTTAGTATAAAAATTACAATTAGTGAATACTGGAAGCCTATTGTTTTTATACGCAATCGAATTTTCGGAAGACCTCCCCCCGCCCCTTCCCAAATTTTCGATTGAAATATTTAAAAAATCATCAAAAAATTAAAACCTTCAATAAAGTTACTTAAATAAACATTTCTTATGTAATTTTTTATTAGAAAACGATTGACATAAACTTTAGAACGCTAGGCTGAACTGTTCCTGAGATATTGCACATTTTTTAAATCAATTTATCAAAAAATCACATAAAATCATAAAATTAAAAAACAATTATTATCTATTTTGAAATATGTTCACCTTTTATATGTAATATTATGTGATCGAAAAGAAGTTTTATCTACTATAAGAATAGCCTATTTATCCGCCCATAACGCTTGACAACGAATTTAGCGGAATATCGCGAAGGAGATTTTTTTAATGTTGCTAAATTGGTAAAAATGTCGACAAATTGATAAAAATGTCGACAAATTGATAAAAATGATGCTAAAGCAAGGAAAATGACGACTAGTTCATGAATATTCAATATCTTGAAAAGAGCATAAGAATCGACTATAAGAATAACCCATTTTTCCGTCCGTTCATTCGTAACACTTAGCAAAACATTTGGTGGTATGTCGCCATCTTGGCCATTTTTTAATTGTTGCCAAATTGACGAGAATTATACCAAATGGATACTAATGTCGACACATTGATGAAAATGACGCTAAATGAGAAGTAAAGTTTCGCAAATTTTGAATTCCGTCAGATGACGGGCTTACTTTCTAGTATATAAGAAATGCTCTTCTCTCCGTTTCTCTGTAACATTTGGCGATACATTTGGTGAACTTGAAGAATAAGCTAGTGAAATATCTCCAACCTGGCGATAGTTTGCCTCAGATTGACGAATACACCGTCAAAATTGCAAAAATGAAGCCAAATAAATGAAAATGACGTCTTATTAAAATATTTTAACATATTCTTTATTGAGGATGCTATCAATATTGATAATTTTTAATTTAGAGTTGCTTGAAATGTATGTTAATTGGGTACTTCAAAATAGTTTTATATGTTGTCATCCTGAAAATCGCCAAATCTGCAATTCAACATTGAAAATACTGTGCCTTGGATCTTATACATCACTTTTTCACTGTAAAAGAAGTAAATTCGTTGAATTGAAAAAGGAAAATCATGTGCTGCCCACATCAGATATTTTAACAATAGTTAATACTCTTTTTAATTTTATGTGATTTTTTGACAAATTTATTTGAAAAATGTGTAATATCGCGAGAACGATTCATGCTAGCGTTCTAAAATTTATGGCAATAGTTTTCTAATTAGAAATTGCATAAAATGGTTATTTACCTAAATTTATTGAGAGTTTTGATTTTTTGAAGATTATTTTTTTTATTTCATTCGAAAATTTGGTCTTCCGAATATTCGACTTCCAGTATTCACCGATTTTAATTTTTGTACAAAATTTTGTTCGAATCGCTCCATTTGTTCATGAGATATCGTCTCCACAGACTCACTGACACACACACACACTGAAAGAGAGAGAGAGAGACATCACCTCAAACACGTTTGATTCATGTTGAAGAATGCTTGAAACGTGCTCTGCCGTCGAAAACTCGAATTCGAACTTTCGACCCTGTCACAATACTTTCCTTATACATTATACTATATAAATATATAAGAGAAGTAATAATAGACAAAAATTCATCCCCATTTTTCCATGAATAAGCTATTTTTACTTTCCTTATATGCATAGTATAATGTATATGGAAATTATTGTGACGAATTTTTGACTCGAGAGCACGTTTCAAGCATCCCTGAACACGAATCAAACGTTTTTAAGGTTATGTCTGTCTGTGTGTGTGTGTGTGTGTGTGTGTGCGAGTCTGTGGAGACGATATCTCACGAACAAATGGCGCGATTCGAACGAAATTTGGTACAAAAGTTACAATCCATGAATACCGCAAGTCTATTGTTTTTAAACGCAATTGAATATTCGGAAAAACCCCAAATTTTCGAATGAAATTTAAAAAAAATTTCAAAAAATCAAAATATTTAATAAAGTTACATAAATATTCTTTTATGTAATTTTTCACTAAGAAATGATTGACACAAACTTTATAACGCTAACATAAACCGTTCTCAAGATATTGCATATTTTTCAAATAAATTTATAAAAAAATCACATAAAGTTAAAAAAAGTATTAACTATTGTGAAATATGTTCACTTTTCATATGTAATATTATGTGATAAATGTGTATCATTATTCCCGTAAATCTAATTCGTTCCATTCACAAAAGAAGATACTTTGGGTAATGCTTTTGCATTTTGACGCCTAACAATGGGCCAATAGTCATTTATCTACTGTAATAATAATCTATTTCTCCGTCCGTAACGCTTGGCGAAATTTTGGCGACTTATTTGGAGGAATATCGCCAACTTGCCGACTTTTTTAAATTTAGTAAATTGACGAAAATTTCGCCAAATTGAAAAAATGACGCTAAATCAATGAAAATGATGAAATTGATGAACATTTAATATCTTGGAAAGAATAAAAGAATTTACTTTAAGAATAACGTATTTCTCCGAAATTTAGGCGATGAAGGTGGCGGAATATCGCAACGACGAGTTTTTTAAATATTGTAAAATTGACGAAAATGGCGCCAAATTGACAAAACTGAAGCTAAATCAATGAAAATGGCGACTAGCTGATGAAAATTTAATATTTTGAAAAGGATATAAGAATCTACTATAAGAATAACCCATTTCTCTGTCCGCAACGCTTGACGAAAATTTTGGCGGCTGATTTAGCGTGATGTTGCAAACTAGGCGATATTTTTAAATGTTTCCAAATGGACGAAAATGCCGCAAAAGTTATAAAAACGTCGCTAATTGATTAAAATGACGCTAATGGGGGGGGGGGGTAGTGTTTTGCAAATTTTGAATTCTGTCCTTCAACGGGCATACCTCCTAGTATATAAGAAATACTCCTCCCTCAGTTTGTATGTCACGCTTGGCAATACATTTGGCGAACTTGGCGAATAACCATGCAAAATATCACCAACTCGGCAATATTTTCTCCAGATTGACAAAAATTTCGTCAAATTGCAGAAATGACGCCAAGTTGACAAAAAGGACGCAAAATTGATGAATGAATTTTTAAAATATTTTATTACATATGAACTATATTGCTTATTGAGGATGCTATCAATATTGATAATTGGCAATTTAGAGTTGCGTTAAATATAAATTAATTGAGTACTTCGAAATAGTTTCACGTGTTGTCATCCGGAAAAGTGCCAAATGCACAATTCAACATTAAAGACACTGTGCCTTGGATCTTATATATCATTTATTCATTGTAAAAGAAGTAAATTCATTGAGTTATATAAGGAAAGTTATGCGCTGCTTACACAGATTTTAGTTAAAAATAAGAGATAAAGACCTCATGGACATTTATTGCATTTTGATTTGTTACGTTTTAATGTTCGTTAATTTGGTAATTTATATAAGAAAAATATAAAAATTATTTTTGCTCTCATTACAAATTGTTGACTATAAAATTATAAAAATGTGTGACATAATTTTTTGCTATATAGGACAACGTTCAAGAATTTTTAATATCTGTATTTTTTTTTCCTGCACAGTCGAGTAGTCAAGGGGGTTGGGAGGGGTTATGAGTTATATCATCTACATTTAGGTTGCAAAAGCACATTAACTCGGTATTGGGTCTCTGATTAAATGTTATCTTCTATTATGAATCCCTTCAGATCGTCGAAACCCATCTCAGCCCCATCCAATTTGAGATATTGGCTTCGTTTATGCTATAGCATTTGCATACATAATAGGTAATTAAAAGCGAACGTTCTATAAATCAAATATATATATTATATATCAAGACAATATTGAAGGTATAGTGCAGATTTCTTTGTGGAATCACACAAAGAGGTTAGATAATTTCAAAATGCGAGAATAAAATAACTATAGAAGCGTGATTTTTTTTTTTTAAAAACTGAATTAAACATAAATTAAAGATTAATATTTTTCGAAAATGTATTATTCGCAAATCTAATTCTGATTTGTGACAATTATAAAATACTTTCTTTAGAATATAAAATATTTAACACTTTAAATATTGAAATATTTGACCTAGCGGCCTTAGAAAATTATGAAAAGTACCATTTTCTTTTTCATTCAGACTGCAATAGTTAGTTTGAATTTTAAGAATTATTATGCATACTCTTAATGTTTACTGAGCTATTCCTAATTCACACACATGGCTTGATCCTCTGACTGCATTTATTCTATTCAAAAATTGCTTTAACAATTCTGGTATAATATAATAACATTAAAACAAATTTAATAATTTATCTTACCCTATTTATGATTCGTGGAGGATACGCATGTAAAAAAATCTGATGTGAGCAGCACATAACCTTCCCTACGCAGTCAAATTAATTTTCTCCTTCTTTCATAATACAATAAGTTTAATAGCACAAAATTATATGGATACTTTATAAATGAATAATATCACCCAATTAGTTTTGGATTGAACCCGGGTTGAAAAAATGAAATACACTAAACCCTATGGGACCTAATTTTTCAAATATTTTTTAAGCGGATTTAAAATTCGCAAATTACTTCAAAAATTTTAGGTAATATTCAAATTATTCCATAAAATATATAAAAGAAATTTCAGCAAAATATATTCAGTAGTTTTTTAAATAAAAATTTAAATAATAATTACACCTTTTATATGAAGCGATCACGTGACCATGATATGAAAAGATCACATGACCCACTTCAAAATGAAATATGGCATCCATCTTGTCTCAAAATCGTGATTTTTAAAGTTCTTTTTAACCCTTTCGCGACGAGTTTTTTTTTTTTACAACAGAACAATTTTAGTAGCATAAACTATGAGTAGGGCACACTAGAATGCTAAAACTAAGATGTTATATTTTTAGGAAAATTTTAAACACTGATTTAGGACCGGGACATATATGTCCCATCAGTCCTGACCACTGGGACATATGCGTCCCAGTAGTCTTCAATGAGTAATTTTGTAAAGAAAACCAATGATTTTCTAGTCATAAAAATTTAATTATGAATGGTATGGTTTGAAACAATCAATGCACAATGGGACATTACACATCGTGCACATTATTTTAGTGCGCGATTCCTTCTTTTGTTGTGCACATTTACGGCACCTCCGTCGTGTTTTTGTTGTTACTGGCAATGGTCACCAACATTGAGTAAGCTTCGTGATGTTTTGGATGGGCGTCCAGTTCCTCTACGGCGTTGATACTGTGCGTTGAGCTTTCCGGACGCCATCAAGGCTTCTGCAAGAGGTACAATGAAATCAAGAAGTGGGGTTTTTCGATGTTTGAGTTCGGAGTACGCAATCCATGAGTTGACCACTGCGCTCATCAATAGGCGAAAAAATACTTTTTTCCACCACTTGCAAGATTTTCGATCTAATTCATAGACATTTGCCATTTGGTCTGCAAGGTCTACACCTCCCATGATTTTGTTGTAGAATTCGATTGCCACAGGGCACTCAAATTCTTCTTTGCTTCCATCTTTCATGGTGCGATTTACTTTTGCGTATTTAGCTTCGTGGCAATTACTTAGCATCATCACTTCCTTTGAATCAAGCCACCTCGCACACATTGTTCCATTTTTAGTTACGAGAAACTCAGCCTCACCCCTTTTGCTTAATTTTGTTGCAAAATTAGGAACATCTTTGCGTGTCTTGATGCACGTACCAACAGCAGGAAATTTCAGGGTTTCCATCAGGTGCACGCTTGTAAAAAATCGGTCAAACGCAAGCATCACGTCTTTTCCTCGGATTGTCTCCGTTAGCTTTGATACTACCTTTATTTTATATATTTATTCCCCGAGTGTGCCTTGAACTTCACCCGTTTCTTTTCCGGAATAAATGTTCATGTCATATACATATCCTGTTTTTGAATCACATCGCTGCCAAATTTTTATCCCTCTCTTCACAGGTTTCATCGGCATATATTGTTTGAGGGATGAACGTCCCTTGAATTTCGCCATTGATTCATCAATAGATTGATATGAGCTTTCGCTTCGGCACTGTTTGAAGGTTTGTTTCAGGCACGAAACAACCTCGTCAATGTAATATGTTTTACTTGCATTTTCTGGCTTTTCTGGTTCAGCAAAATATAGTTTCGACAACAACGTTTTACATCTGTCTCTTGAAATAACATTTTTTATTGCTACGTTTCCCAAAGAAGGATTAGATGACCAATAATGAGAGAATTTCGGCACCTTATTGTAAGACATGACAAGCATGCATCCAAGGACAAGCATAATTTCAGAGGGGTCTGTAGGGTGAATTGTTTGTCCTAACTTTTCGAGTCGTTGGTTTGTGCATTGAGAGATCCAAATCATAAGACTTTTTGGAAATATCTTGAGAAACACGTCCAATTCGGTAGCTGAACGATTTAAGTTGAATAACAAACTAGGCGATGACTCTGCTGGAATTGTCATTCGAGGTTGGAAAGTTGAATCTGCATGAAACCATAAGATTGGTCTGCAGCCTGAAGCATTAGCTGATGGTATCTCATCAACTGATGAAAGTGATGCCGTATCAGTATCACTCAAAGCATCGCTGTTCTTTGTATTTTGGGGAATGGTATCATGATCGATATCCATTTCACACTCGTCTGAATCGGATGAGTACTGCAAATTGTGTGCTGGATCTTGAAAATCGGGATCGTCTATTTCATCATCCAAATCAATATCTTCGTCATCTGACTCTTCTAAAATTTTTTTGATTTCTTCATTAGTGAGTCCGCGGCGTCGAGTCATTTTAGATTGAATTAATTTGTGCCTAAATTAAAAATAATAAGCAACTATTTCAAAAGTAACCAAAAATATAATATCAAGAGAAATGATCACATGGGACTGTTGGGACAATGTGTTCCCACTATCCAAGACGAGAGGGACACATATGTCCCGATAATAAAAACGGAAGTAAAACTTTGTCACTTACCAGTTTATTAGAGGTAATCCGCTTCGTGAGCAACTTATCTGGCCTTAGATTTATGGATCAATCAAAATTTAATCGAAAATAGGCGGTATTTTCCAAAACTAAACTATTTACGTTCGTACAGCATGGAATGAGCTGCTAGAACACTTCAAAAACGCGGGAATTGCGTTATGTACGGTAGTGCCATCTATGTTCTGTGAATGAAAATATCTTCAAAAATATTGGAAGGACTGGTGGGAAAGTCTCCCATTAGACAGAGAAGAGTTTCTGTCCCAACAGAATTTTTTGAAATTTGCTTGGGACGTATGTGTCCCGTTAGGCGCGAAAGGGTTAATTCATATTGAGTGTTGTATCCGTCCTAAAATCGCTTTATTTTTGGTTAAATTCTGTGCATCTACATACTGAAACAACGCAATTACAATATATTTCAGTTTAAATGATCATCCAAATTTGTTTATTTCTACAACGAAGCCTATTTTTCACTTATGTAAAATGTAAACAGCAAAATATGTAGAATGAGTTGTATAAGAATTGATGTATTTCTTTAACGCAAAATTATTTAGCTCATGGAGTCTGCATAGCTGATATGAATGAAATATTCATTGATTTTACAGAGAGAAGGACGATTTTTTTTCGATGAAGTTTTAAGCATAGAGTTTAATTCCTTGTAGCTCCATGGTCTTAAGTTTTTAAATAAAATAAATTATTTTAATACTGTGATGAATGACATGAATGGGAAAATGTTTATGAATGAAATGCTGCTTTTATAGAGAGCCAGGCGTGTTATTCTTTCTATGACGTCATTTGAATGAATTTCAGTTATTTTCGATAAAGTTTTCAAATATAATAAATTATTGTAGTATTATGATAATTTTTAAAATATTACCGAGGAATGTATCGCATTTTAGAGATGTTTAAACTAGGTCATTTATATTTGAATGAAGTTCATTTTTTTCGATGAAGGTTTAAATTTTCAAATATAATAAATTAATGTATTATTGTGATAAGTTTTAAAATATTACCGAGGAATGTATTGCATTTTAGAGATGTTTAAATAAAATTGCATTGAAGTTGGAAAGTGTTTCATAATCAATGCTTTAAGCATGATTGATCTTTCTTGTTATTTGTTGACTGGCCGTATTTGCAAAAATGTCAAAACCTAAAATATCTCGAGAACGATTAATGTTATAATGACGGAGCTGGTTAATTCTTTTCTTGGTAAAAAATGATGTATAAAACATGCATTTAATCAATAATCAATACGTTTAAGTATATTTAGTTTCTTATTTCATATTTTAACGATTGGTGAGGGCCATTTCGCAAAAATTCCATTGCTTTCTGAATCGTACCAAAATCTAATCAAAACCAGGGTAACCCACAAGAGACTGTCTTACTAAATCTTGTGAAATTTCGTGAAATAGTTTCTCAGTTAGAGTAAATACATACATTGCACAAACAGACAGACACACCCACAGACGTCTCGTTAAAAAAGGGTTTCTCCTATTCTAGAAGAGTGCTCGAAACAAGTAGATTATCGAAAACTCGAGTTCCTATTTTTGACACGATTCCAATCATTTCTCTATACATTACCATCTATTGTGGGGAAACATCTTCAACAAATAGTTTAACACAAATTGCAAATTATCGATGAACAGTTCAATTTTATATTTGGCATTTATTTAGTTTGCATTGCATTGAAAATGAAAACCGTAAATAATTGCTTTAAGAATTCCAGGTAGATGTTCCGGAAATTAAAACCCTTTTTGTGTAAGATGCCAAAATTGTTGATTGTGGATTTGTAGCATGTTTTCATATATTCAATCTAATCTCAATAATGTAAGAGTAAATAACTGTTTTATTTTTAATTTTGTCTCTCTTTCTTTTAATTTTACATACAATATAAATTTCAGTACCAAATATATGAACACTGATACAAAAGGTTTTATGCTGTAACTTGCTTCTATGTTTCCCAATTTTATTAATATTTTCGCATTTGTATATGAACATCAGAAATGTTTCGAGAGCGAAAAAAATTAATTATTATTTTAAGAATATGGTGCATTCTTATTTTTTTTTTTTACGTGCCTAATTTATGATGTTGGAAAAGAATTTTAATTTTCAAATGTTCGTAAACTTTAACTTTGCGAATTCTGAATTTGTTTATTTCGCATCCGACAGATGGCGTCACTATCGAGACAAGGACTCTTAGACAAAGAATTTCTAACCGTAATTTCTAACTGTCTTAGAGAAGTAGGAAATGATCAAATATCCAACAAGTCTGTATTTTTTTCAGAAGAGTAATTCTACTCTAAAATGAGAAATGCCCACAGAGGACCTGCAAGGACGGACTGGCCATAAACCTACCTGCAGGCTGTAATCCTTGGGCTGTAGGGACATAACCAAGAGGGGTCTACGGACCCCAAAAAAATTTCCTTGCCCCCCCCCCCCCAGTGGTGTAGTCGTAAAAAAAAATAGGGGGACGCTCTTTTTTTTGAAGATTTTTAGCCAATACTGTATAATTTCTGTGATTGACATAGGGCTGGGAAGTATCGCGATACAAGTATCACCCATATAAAATGTCTTGAGTAACGACTCTAGTCTCTAAATGTATCGTGGATTTTGTATTGAGATACTTTTTCAATTGTATCCAATTTTTTTTTTGGTTGTTGTTTTTTTTTTTTTTCTTTTCTTACTTTTCCAACTCGAACTCTTAACTTGTTGATAAAATCAAAAGAATAATAATTATTTTAATTTTATTTAGTTATTTATTAAAAACCAAAAATTGTGCTCCAAAGCATATGATTCTAAGCTCAAGAAAGAAAAATCAATTAAGATTCTTGCATTTTGAAATGAAATTATCTCAAAGAACTTTCCATATAGAGATACTTTTTCATTGATTACTCATTGAATACATTGATTACATTGATACTTGTCATTGATTTCTCTAATGATTTTTTTAAAGCTTTTTAGCTTTGGAAAATTTCTAAAATCCGAATGTAAATAAAATGTAAATAACATTTTTTTGTCTACAAACGTTTTTTTTTTCTAAAGAAAACCGAAAACGGTTATTTTTGTAATAATCCCTATCCCTATCCATATGTTTTTTCAGAGGAAGAGTGACCAACGAATAATAATCTGAGGCCATCGACCAAGCATTCCATCTATGCCAAGCTGCAGAGGGGTTATATATGTATATATAAATTTAAAAAAAAAGAGCGTCCCCTTACAAAATAAAAAGTGGGAGTACGCTTGAGATCAGGAAAAAAGGTAGGGGGTCTGCGTCCGCCCGGGTCCCCCCCTCCCTCGACTACACCCCTGCCCCCCCCCCTGAAAATTTAATTTCACATAAATTGAAATTCGACAAAAAATGTAAAAAATAAAAATCCGATAATTCAGGAATTTTAAACTACAATTATTTAATATAACACATTTTTTAATTTTCCTATTTTTTGATCATTTTGAAAGATTCATCCCTGTCATATTTCTTAAAGAATATTCATTCGGAGGAAACTGTTGGGGAATGATGAGAATTTGATTGATTCACTTTATTCAGTACTAATTCTCTGAATCGGAACTACTTTTTGTGAAATGGCACGCTGTTGCGTGCGCGCGCGCCCATAAACTGCGAAACTGTCAGCGCTAATAATATTATCGGGCTCATGCAACGCGCATAAGAACGGCGCATTGTACAGCAATTAAAACGACCGCTGTTCTCACTCATGGGCAATTGGAACTAGATTTTCTGCTTTGTGCAAGTTGTGTACAAAGATGCCTTTGAGATGTGCTCGCGGCGAGACGAACAGTTATCGGATTTAGAGAGAGGTCGCACTATAGGGCTAAGGAAAGCTGGTTGGTCCAACAGACGTACTAGTCGTCATCTTCATCGGAGCGATATGATAGTTGATCGGTGTCGGCAACAGTATATCAGAGAAGGCACATGTAACCGTCGCAGAGACTTAGACAGCCTTAGATAGACAACGAGAGGAAAGTGCAGTCTGGAGAGGAGCCACGTCCACACTAATGACGTCGCTTTCAGCCATTCGCAGGCATTTGCCATCCTCCATGCATCTTGTGTCAAGGGATACTATTCGGAGACGATTTGCAGAAGGTGAGATTAGGTGTCAACGTCCATTAAGGAGTCTACCACTGACCTCTCAATATGGCTAAGACGCCTGGATTGGTGTCGAGTTCGGTTAGCCCGGATAGTGACCGTTTGGAAGCATGTTGTTCTTAGCAACGGATTCACGTCTGTCTGGACCGCTGTATTCGTGTGTAAAGGGTGACAGGCCAATATTCCAATCCTACATTTGTTGTCAAGCGGCACACGACCATTGCACGTGGTGTGACAGTCTGGGAAGAAATCTCGTGGGACAGCCGATCTCCTCTAGTTGTGCTGAAAGCCAATTTGGCGACTCGCTTGTGCGTCGACGATATTTTGCAACCGATTTTTCTGTCTATGCTGTCATGCCTCCCACATACCATTTACCAACAAGACAACACTCGACCACATACTGCACGACTTTCTCGACAATATCTTCGAGGATTTAATACCTCTCCTTGGCTATCCAGGTCCCCAGACCAATCACCAATAGAACACGTCTGAAACCAAATTTTTAGCCCATAAATACATATTAAATCCATTTCAGTTGCAGGTCAGTAAGTCAGATAGATCATTACGGTAAAGATAAAATTGCCGATAATATTATTAAATTAGCAGAATTTTATTCATTGCCAATAAATATTGAAGGTGAGGTTACACTATGGAAACAATTGCTATTTTTTTCAAAGAAAAACTCCAATGTACCATAGATGCTCTTGCTCTTTCTAATGAAAATCTTTTCCGCCGGTTCATCAGCTTCTAATTATTCTGGCCATATTACTTGTGACTACATGTAGTAACAAGAGTTCATTTTCAACTCTCAAACTTTTAAAGACTTATTTAAGAAATTCCATTTCTCAAGAGAGACTAAATGGTATTACTTTAATGTATATACATAATGATATACATGTAACTGAAGAGGAGGTTTTAAATAACCTTTCAGAAAAACCAAGGAAAATTAATTTAAGATTAAAATTAAATAGCAATCAATAATAATGTACTAAAGAAAATACCTAGATTTATTATGCCTGTCATTATATTATTACTTTATTTATCTTTGTTAGTTAATATGAAATACAGAGATATGGTAATTTAGTTATTTTTAATTTCATATACAAAAAGGGTTGAATATTTTCATTTCTTCAGCCAATGTAATATGACTTAAATTTTAAAACAAAAATGTTTCCTCATTTAGCGTTTCAAAAAACATTTAAAATATTTATTCTTAAGATTAGAGCATTTTGAAAGTTCCTCCCCCCCCCCCCCCCCCCCTCACCACACACACACCCAAGAAAAATTTCTGGCTGTGCCACTGCCAATAGTCTGAGTATGCATCTAACCCAATTGAGAAATGTAGTTACTATAAAGCACAAAGCTTAGACTACTTCTAAATAAATTAAAGAGTTAACTGTGATTTTTGTTCCTTTAAATAAGGTAATAACATTAAACATGTCTTTTAAATGAATTGTATTAAATACATCTTTAAAATCAAAAGTTTGTAAACATTTTACATTATTAATGTGACCAATGCCTTTAACTAATTTATTACTATTTTTATAATTATCCTGTTAATTAGTACTATTTAATAGAGCTGTTTCAACCACGTGGCACTCTCTTAGTAACGAGCCTTAGCAACGGTTGCTGGTGGTCAAACAACTCATAGATAGGCCATTGCTATACACGTTGTACTGTTGCTTCAAAAATATTAATTTAAACTTTAAGTAATAATTATGTCATCTAAATATTTTCAGGATATGGATGATCGAGCTAAAGCTCGATATTCTTTATTTGTCATGATATTAATAATCTTAAAATGTTTTATATTTGCGAAAATGTAATGTAATGCGAATCCAAATTGTGAGTTGGATTTTCATATGCTTACACCTCATAAAGAGCTAAGACAATATTGGAAAGTCTTGAAAAGTATGTGTGTGTGGGGGGGGGAGGCAACTGTTTAACATTTGCTTATGCCAGGGTTATTTTAAATGTAAAATACGCATAGCATTAAAATGTCTTGAAAAGTGTGTGTGTGTGGGGGGGGGGGGGGGCAACTGCTTAACATTTGCTTATGTCAGGGTTATTTTAAATGAAAAATGCGCATAGCATTAAAAAGTCTTGAAAAGTGTATGTGGGGGGGGGGGCAACTGTTTAACATTTGCTTATGCCAGGGTTATTTTAAATGAAAAATACGCATAACATTAAAAAGTCTTGAAAAGTGTGTGTGTGTGTGGGGGGGGGGGGGGGGTTCACTGCAAACTTTCCTGTGCTTCAAATTTTCAGTATTCCAATCTTTTCTGTTGATTCTTAAAGGCCATTCTTTGCTTCTTTTAACAGACAAGTCCTTGATTTTATTCCCTTTATTTTCAATTATTCTAGGGAATGAAAAAAATGATACAATTAATTACGGCACAAATCGCCATTATCAAATTCAATTACTTTATCTTAAAGAAATTATGATTATATATGATATCGGCCGGATATAGTTTTAATAAAACGACTTTTTAAAAAAAAATTCACACCAAAACGTATCCCGGCGCTCTTCACTAAGACGTCTTTTTGACTCATTTCCTCTAATTAATAGAGCAGGGAGTCTAAAAAAAGATTTGCTGTCTCGATCAGGACGATTTCCGCATTTGAAAACACCACAAGCGGTAGGCATAATGACAAATATAAAATTTTGTAACACTATACACGGCAGTATATCTACAATTGACTCAAACGCAAAGCCAGCAATATTTGACCACCAGCAACGGTTGCTAGGTGGTAGCTTGGCGATGTGACGTCAGGTGAAAAAGCTCTATTATGTATGCCATTAAGAACATTTAGTAAAAGCTTATTAGCAGTATTAGAATAGGGGTATTGAATCCACAAGTACCTAACTGACCGAAAGGTAAGAGGGATTTTATGAAATTTTGGGATTAGTTTATTCTTTAACTTTTTATATTTTACTAAAATTAATTTAGAAGTGGTATATTGATTTTGCTTTGTTAATTTAAATATATTGGAATGGTTAAGTGTAGATCTTAATCCTTAACATACAATTTTTTACAAATTATAGCATAGTTATTTGCTGCTTTATCTATAAGTAATGACAAAGCTTTTGTGGGTTTTTGCTAATGCTACATAAATCTTATTTTTATTGACAAGGTTTGCCTGATTTTGATTTATCATAAATTGTTTATTTATATCGATAAATATACATTTCTGTCCATTAAATACCTTAAGGCATTACAAATTACAGACAGTATCATACATTCATAGCCATAAAAATTTGCGCACCAAGAAGTAATTGTGGGATCGTAACGAAACTTGGCATGAAGGTACGCGTCAGGCAGATGCGCAAATGATTAGAAATACGCCGTGATTGCTCATTGCGTAATTCCACCAGAAGACGTTGAACTTCGTTTTCCCTGGCGCAGAAAAAAGGTACACAGAGGCTTTTGCCTGTACTTAATCTACTGCAGAGGGACGCTTTTTCATTAGGGATGCCGTTACACCACCATCGAAGACAATATGATCAACTGTCGGAGTTCGGGAGGGCAAGAATCATTGGGTTGATGGAAGCCGAGTGGTCAGCTCGCCCAGTAGCCCGTTACTTAGGCCGTTCTGACTTTACTGTGAGGAGGTGTTGGGACCAGTGGACGAGAGGTCGCATACACGGCGACCCGGCTGAGGACGCCCTCGGCAGACCAATAGCTGCGAAGACCGTCACATCACCTGACACGCACGCACAGTGCCAACTGAATCATTGTCCGCCATCCGGACACAGGCAACACCTTTACTACGGGCCCCTGTGTCTTTCCGTACCATCGTGAGGCGCCAAGCTGAAGGACATTCGGTATCGCGGCACCCATTACATGTGCTGCCAATGACACCCACCCACCGTCGCCTCCGTTTGGAGGGGTGTCGCGCTCGACGGGATTAGACCGTAACCGAATGGAACCAGGTCGTCTAACGACGAATCGAGATTCAGTTTGGGCAGTGATGACAACCGTGTACGTTTGTGGAGGCCCTGTTGTGAAAGCTTCAATCCTTCCTCCGCTTTACAGCGGCACACCGCTCCCACAGCTGGGGCGCGTCGCATACGACACCCGGTCACCTCTAATATTGATCCACAAAACCATGACAGCCCAGCGGTACGTTCGTGACATCCTTCAGCCACATGTGTTGCCACTCATGGCAGGGCTCCCAGGAGGCATTTTTTAACAGGACTATGTTCAGCCACACACAGTAAGGGTGTCACAGGAATGCCTCCGTCACATTACCACCCTTCCCTAATCCCTGGCCTGCTGTCCGTGTGTGCATGTAATCCACCATTTGCTTCACACAACTCAATGTCAAAATGCCCCACACCTTCAACTCAAATTTCATCTTTGTTGGCAACTTTAACACTCGGATCTATTTTTCTGAAACTTGAAAATTTTTCTCGGTAGGATGTCATGTGGTCTGTGGCACCACTATCCATATACCAAACTAACAGATTTTCCACTGTTCCATTCTTTGCAGATAATGCTGAATGTACAACTTTCTTACTTCATGTTTTCCATTTTGTTCATTTACATCATGGCTGTTTACTGTACAGTTGTAGCCTTCAGGGCAGTTTCTTGCAATATGGCCAAATTTATTGTAACAGAAACATTTTACACGTCTTCCTTCTCTGTGGGATAAACCTTTATGCCCCAGAGTAGTTTTTTCATTTTTAACTTGATTTAAATGTTTATGTTTAGCTCCACTCCTGTTTTGTATAAACATAGTCTTGCAATCTGTTTCTTCAGCAGTTTCCTTTTCTTCATCTCGGTGATTTATTCTTTTCTCTTCCATCAAAAGTCTGGCCTTCACCTTTTTAGTCATTAGACTTTCTTAATCTTGTTCAAGATTGATAATTAGGACTTCATACGTCTTAGGAATACCCACCCAATAACATCACCAATGCAACTTCTTTATCATTAAAAGTGTAACCACTGCTGGCTAATTTTCGATGAATATCCATTAAACGTCCAAGATAATCTTTCATCTCTTCATTGTTTTTCATTTTCATGATGAAGAAATCCCGCATTAATTGTATAATATACATACAACAAACTGCATTTGGAATGAATTTCTTCAAGCGCCTTCCATGCTTCTCTCGTGGTAGTGCACATCTCAATATCATCTAAATACATCATCAACAACAAGAAATAGAAAAGTTAATGTTCGATTATTCATTTTCTTTTCGTCAGTCATCATTTCGGATCCAAATCCATGATCAGTGGCTTCCCAGCATCCCTTCTGAACCAAGACTGCTCTGGCATGAATAGCCCAAGGATAATTATCACTCGACAATTTAAGGATTCTGAATTCGTCATTCATGGTAGCCATTCTTCTTTATTTTAAAGTTCCGATTATAATCCGTAATATTCAATAACTTTTAAGTGCGTCTACTTATGTAATTTACCATAGAACAAAAAAATTCTCAGCATTTGCGAAAAAGAAAGTACGTCTTCTTACCATTTCGCAGATAAACAATCTGGGCATGCATAAGATTCAGCAGGGACCTGTAAGATTTAGCAGAGATAGTGGATGTTATGGTAAATAATAAACATTATGATTATATTAGA
Source organism: Amaurobius ferox (assembly GCA_951213105.1). Lineage (NCBI taxonomy): Eukaryota > Metazoa > Arthropoda > Arachnida > Araneae > Amaurobiidae > Amaurobius > Amaurobius ferox. The sequence goes on along the minus strand of OX578141.1, from coordinate 30,124,971 downwards.
CAGAACTATATTTAAACGAAGAGAAATACATCACATAACATCTCACACAAACACACAAAACAAATGTGCAGCTACATAAACATTGTGCATAAACAACACCTGACCATTGCCATTAAGAAAGAGTGTTGCCATCATAAACATAACTAATGTTACAATATGGGCTTAGGCACAACTAATAGCCTATTTCTTACATACCTAATGTTCATACTGGAAATTATACTCTCCACACACTTTCAGAACTCCACAATGATCTTAAATATTTAGAATCAGCAAAGAAGTTTGTAACCTATAGCTGGGAAACTGGATGCCAGAAAAGAAACATTTTTTTGAGGGGGGGAGGAGAGGGGTATAACCAAATATTTTTGTCTTCCATTTCTCCCTATATTATTTCTTCAAAATTTAATAAATTCCACCCCCTTGGTTATATCACTGCATAGAATTACAAAATTAAAAATGGGAAATTTTGTAAGAATAAAATGGTAGATTTACTGTCGTGTTATCCTTTCGTAAAAGAATCCATTAATTGAATCTCAATTGAAAGATAAATTTCGATGCCTTGCTTTGAAAATTTTTGGATTCTTCCTATAACAGCCAAGCAAATTGCTTCTGAAACATCCTGTGACTCTGCTCTGTCATATATTTTTCACTATGGATGAAAGGATTGATAAAAGAAAACCCAGATTACCTCAAACCATGTTATTTGAAGGGTTGTGAATTAACAATGGAACAACGATGTATAGTAGGGCATGAGAGTAGTCATGCAAAGGAAGCTACATAATTGAATTTTGACTAAGCTTCTCGACAGCCATCCTGGAATTGCAAAAGTGAAAACCTTGACTAGACAATGTATTTAACAGCCAGGCATGGATTCAGCTATTGAAGATCTTATAGCAGGGTACAAACATTGTATTGCTGGGAAGAAGAATCATTTCCACTCACTTTTGCATCTTTGGGAATGGCCAGCAAAATCATGGCAGTACATACTGTGGATTTTACTGAACCAATAACAAACACAAATGTATTACTTTTGGTTGAATCTCATAGCAAGTGGCCTGAAGTCATACTGATACAGTGTACAACTGCTAAAGTAACTATCATGCAACTGAAACAGATTTTTGCCCTGTTTGGTCTCCCAGAGAAAATTTTCACAGATAACAGTCCTCAGCTTTCCTCTGATAAATTAAAAAACTTTACAAGAAATGAGGGCATGCGACATAGTTTTTAAGCCCCATATCATCCTGCCACTAGTAGAGCTACTAAAAATTTTATTGAAACCATCAGAAAATGCATAAAATCCAGTCTTTCTTCATGTATCAATATCAATGAATCCATCATATGATTTTAAAGTTCTCATCAATCTGTATCATATGCTACTACAAGCATACCTCCATGACAATTGATGTTGGGACGGCAGAATTATTTGAGATTTTATCTTTTACATCCTTAAGATTTATCATTAGTAATTACAGACAAGCTAGAGACATAAGTCTGCTATAGAAAAGGGACACTATGAAAAATAGAAATTGGAGACTACAGGCTTACAAAAGATTATATAAAAGGGAAAATGTGCCAAAGAGCTATTGAACATTCTCATTTTGGAACATTTTCATTTTGGAAACAAGAAATGGAATTAAGCTCAAATGACATATGGATCAAATTATGCATTTTGGTCCAGATCAACAAGATCAGTATAAATATAGAACTTCTGAACTGTCAAGAACTTACAGTCCATCACCACTTCCTATAATCATCAATACGTTCACATTACACAATGACTGTCACAACAATGCAAACACCTGTCAACATTACGAATGTGTTTCAAAACCAAGAAGTCAAACCACCTACCCTGTCAACTGATGATCTAACTTTAATAGTCGATCCACAAATTTCAGCACCTCCTGTACCTGTGAACATAGTTCAAACTCAACAAATAAAAACTTTGTAAATACACCATAAATACAAAAATAAACTGACCTACTAGTTTCATAAATAACAGCGTTCTTCAGGATCAGTAAGTACAACCTCACTTACTCAAATTAGGTCGGCAACTGAGAATAATACACATGACTGAAGCTAGGAGAAAAGAAGTTGCTAAAGTCATAGGAAGAAATGAAAAAACAAAAGCAACAAGACAAACCAAAGAGATGAATAGCATAATTCATTCTGCTATCCTTACTGCCTTACTGTCTGCTGTGATTTTGTCCACTCATTGTTTCCTGCTTGTCATTTTGGTTTTTCTTTTATTTCTTCCCATATCATTGGCAACTTTTATTCTCCTGCTTTCATATGTGCCATGCTCAGTTACTGACCTGACTTGAGTAAGGTTGTGCTTCTTGTCTAACCTGAAGAAGAAGGCTGTAATTTGCCTTTGAAACTAATAGACCAGTTTATTTTTGTATTTATGCTGTATTTGCAAAGCTTTTATTTCTTGTATTAATATTTCAGCAGTTTTTGAGTGCTTATTTTATTTGGTAGTTTAAACTGTTAGACTTCCTCTCTAGTTGGACATTCACCAACAAAAGTCAACCTTTAAACTCTATAAACTTTAGGAAAGGTGATATAATGTATTTGGCAATGGCATGCAATGATGCATGGGATTTTGGATTCTGACAACAAAAGTTGAACTGATTGTTTACAAATCGGCAATGATTATTATGCATTGTATTTTATATAAAAATTAGGTTCCATTAAAATGTTTGGTTTACTGAAACTTCTTATTTGTATAGATGTGTTTAACCCACTTCCTTAATGCCTTAAATCTCACATAATGGTTATAAATTGAGGTTTGTGTAAGTACTACTTTGCTTTGAAAAATCTGACAAATTAGAAGTAATTTTAATGCATATATATCAGTGAAAATGTAGAGAAGTTACATTTTGGACATTTAGGAATGAAATATATAAAGAAAACTGTACAGAAATAACTATAAATGTTTTATTCATTATTCCAACTACAGTAATGAATATATAAAATGGATGAGAACTTCAAAGAGCCCATTAGAAAATCTACTATTTTCAATATTATGATGTGCAAAATCATTATTGTAGTTACTGAGTGATGAACTACAAATAACAATGTTTCCAAAATGTTTTTTTTAAACTATACAAAAGAGATTGATAAAATTGTTTTTAAATGTACACCACATCAAAGCTTGATGAATATCTAAAATTTGAAACAATATTCATCAAAAGGAGTAATCTTTTGCAATATAATGTAAAGTAAGAATAATTACTTCACATTGGTAGCTCAAGAGATATGTTGCAATAATAACAAAAAGCAATATGCAAAATTTCAAAACTAGAATCAACATGAATGAACAAAGATGCAGAAACAAAACCGAATGCATAAAAATATGAAAATATAAAATAACTGAAAAATGAAATCTATATAAAAATCTACATGAAATCTATATATAATTAAAACAAAATTTAAGTATTACAAACCAAATTCTCTCCATAATACCAATGTACACTTAAAGTATAAACAAAAAATTCACATATAACAAGTAGAAAAGTAGACAAATTGATCCAACTAAATAATAGTAGACTGCAGATTTATATACATAAAACTTTATACCTGCATATATTCTGAATATACATTAAAATTAAAACATATATGTATTTGTTATTTGAAAATCCTTTGTTTTAATATGGACTTTCTGCTTTAAACTTTACTTGCATTTATTTAATTTGTTTGTTAAATTATGTAAATTGTGGTTAAAAAATATATAACAGGACTAAAAATGTAAAGTGATATAAAAACATTTGAAAAGAAAAAAGCATATTATTTAATTCATAAATTATGAAAGCAAAATAATATAGACAATTAAAATTATTTTTTTGCAGACAGAAAAACTCAGGATAAACATTAATGAATGAAGTCGTTTTTAGGCATAATGTATATGCAATACAAATATGCAATACCATAGAACAGGAATCTAACCTAGATTACTATACAGCATATAAAGCAAGCTGAGAACTAAATATATACTCAGGATGAATAATAATCCTATTAATTGTGCTAAGCGGCAATTGCATTCTAAAAGAACAGCAAAAAAGAGAGAAAATGTTAAATCAAAGAAACTTTAAAAGAAATAACATCACAACTTAGATCTAACAAATCAGTAAACATTGAATGTTATTTCTTTAGCCATGGCTACATTTTACTTCATTCCTTTTCTTTTGCTTTTATTTAAAGTTTTACAAAGAAAAAAAATAAAATGTTGCAATGTAAAATGCATGACATTTTTATAGCTACACAATAACAAAAACAATAAAAGATAACACCATACATCAGTATACATGCAACAAACAGTAAATTAAGCTTTCTGTCATGAATATGATTACAGCTAAATACAAATATTTATAAATTTATTTACTTACAATTATAATTCATGATAAGAAATGTAAATAGATAAAAATTGAGAAAACCCTGGCAATGTTACAAAACTTGTTACAGAAAATAAATAAATAAATAAAAAATCAGCAAATTTCTTAATTTTTTTCAAAAAATTTAAAGGCACAAAAAAGAAAGTTTCTGGTAAGTTACTTAAATATATACACAAATATAACCCCATTGTAACATTATCAATTCATATAGTTAGAATACATTTATATATACATGACAAAGAATATGGTTATTGTCAATTATGAAACTCAATACTGAATGCTATAATTCAATTTTCTGTATTATTTTCTCATAAGCAAAATATATAATTGTCCATGTGTACACTGATGTGCATATATGATATGACTACATATATTTACAAAACAGTTTTGCAACTATGTAAAACAAATTTTACTATCTACAATTTTTTAAAAGAATGAAATATATAAAGCTTTTAATTGCCATGGCACTTGAATATGCATTTAGTGAAGCTTATTTTCATGCACTATTCTGTTCTCTACTAATTTGAAATTAGTCAATAAAGATGGATCAGAAAATTCTTATAGTATTTTAATTAAATATACTTATATATTAAAAGAAAATATTAATATATGGGCAGAATATTGTTTGTGATATGCATTTGCTTCTTATTGCTAAAATAAATCAATAGATTTGATTGAAAAAATCAAATCAAGCCATGCTTTTTATTCTAAAACTCATTCTACTATTAATATATACAACCATTAATATCTGTTATGCTACATGATCAAGCAAAAGACAGCTTTAATAATGTTCAAGCTACATTATGCAATCTTGGATTCATGAAGCTAGATGAATTATACAAAATTTTCTCACATAGAGTAATAAAAGGGACAAAACTGGATGTATAATACAAAATATAGTACTATTAATATTATTGAGCATTTAATTTTGCAATTCTTTTTGTAACATATAAAAATTAAACAAAATCAGATTTTAATTTGTAAGTTTTCTTCCATATGGCGCATAAACAAACTGTTGAGTGAAAACGGAAGTATATGGCAAGGGGTGTAGTAATATGAGTAATAACTGTCCATGTCCAAAAGCCATAAAATTCTAACTGTATTGGATTAGAATCTGGTCTCTGTGTTTGCAATGTATTCATGGCCCACATGGCAAAATTACAAACAAGAAGAAATGTAACTAATTCTCTGCCTGGCTTTCTTCTCAATTGGTCAGCAGTGCTTGCATAGCAATTAGAAGCATCAAGAATAAAAATGGTTTGAAGTGTAGCTTGGATTATGCATGCAGATGAAGTCAAAAGTACTAATAATGTGTTCTGATCAGATGTAAAATGGCCACCAATAATACTAAACATAGTGAAAAGGTAAAGACCACTTTGTGCCACGATAAGAAGAATTTGATCAAGTTCAGTATCCTGACTTGAGCTGTATTTCAACTCCCGAACTTGTATTAAAGCTACAGTGACTGCTACTGATGTCAAAAGGTATAAACCTAGCTCTGTTATCCTGGCTTCTGTAATAGCCAATCCTTTGTAGTTTGGTTTACTTATCAATACATAAAATAATATGATACTTATGATAGATAAAACAAGGACTAATATGCCAGTAAATAAACCTTTGTTTGCTTTAGTACAATCAACATGATAATACTGTCTCTGAATTGTGTTAAAAGATGTATTGTTCACAACATTATCATTGGTTATTTTTATTTGGTTTAACTTTCCAATATTTTTCCACATAATATATAATATAGCAGAACAAATAAGACTGTACTGTATAGTGCATGGAAAGAGAAAATGACTTGCTTCTTGAACAAGTTCTCCCATAATATTTGATCTTCGACATTCCAGAATAGCTTGTGGAAATTGTTCATGAATTGAGCGGTCTACTCTTGACACATTTTCAGGTAATTCAAATATAAAATCAGTAAAGTTCACACCATTTGTCACTGAAATAAAACAAATCAATGATATAATATGTTTCTATATTATTTTATGATTCTGTACACACACACATACATATATATAAAAATTAATTACCTCCAGCTAAAACATTCAAAGGGATAGAAGAAGCTATAGGCACAGTTAGATTGACATTAATCAAGTTAAGAATACCATGCTTTGTTTCCTGAACTAAGACATGCAACCAAATACAAATATTTGTTGCTATCAAATGCATAAGCCCAAATCTTGCTATTATCTGGTACTTTTTTATGCAAACCTGTAATAAAAAATATTTAAAACTTTTAAGTTTTAGGTTTTATAAGGCAATTTATATCCCATAAGAAAATTTTTAAAAAGATATATAAATCTTTAATATTAATTTCATATTTGAATTCAAAATAAACTTAAAATCTAAGAGAGAATATTTTTAAATTTTATTCAGTTTAAAAAATAAAAACATTAACAGCATTTTTGTTTTCACTCAGCAGAACATAACATACAGTAATTTTTGCTATATTTTTATATGTGCTGGAAATATTTATAATGCTTTGAACTTTTTAAATAAGTAATACAACCAACTTTAAAATAATTAAATCACATATTAAAATACAGCATAAATTGATGATATATTAAAAAATCTAATTTAATAAATGTGTATTAAATTTCTATAACATATGGCAGTTAATCATATGTATTCTATATTGTTCCCTTGCATAGCAGTATCCTGTAACAAATAAATCACAGCAAAATCTATTTTAACCATTAAGTAATGAAATATAAAGAAAATGTTGAATAAAAATTTATTATATTATGGATTGAAAAAGTATTATCCATAATTTGTGTGATGTTTGCAGAAGAAAAATAGTATAATTAAGACTCTTTTAACTCTTTAATTAAAAATATTTATAATTTATATCATGATTTATACAACAAGTTTGTATTTTATAACAAAATTATATAAAGTATTACAAATAAATGTTTGTCATTTTTAAACCATGAATTTTACAATAAATAAACAAGTTTTTGTTCAAAATATTACTTCAGCCTGTAACAGATGACATAAATTTTTTGACATAAATAGACAAGCAACTTAGTTATGACTTGTTTGGTGATGCAGGTGAAGCGCTGCTTCACTTAAAAATATTGGTTGAATGAGTTATTATTATTTGGTGAATTTTTCAGACTCATTTAGTTATTTTTAGATAACATTCAACAACACTTGCGCAGTAGTGTGGTGTGTTTTGATGATGTCCATTGTCAAGGAGGAGAGCAAATCCCACCACTGAATCTGCTTCACCCATTCCTGAAATCACAAGCCACCCCTAATGTGAATTTAAATTTTTGTAACAAAAATCATAGAAGTTTCAGATTTATTTTTTACATTATGTATCTATTATATAATAAGGAAGAAATATTTTACACAATTTCTTTATTATTTTTGAAATAAAATAATTTATTAAATACCATAGTTTTTTAAAACAAAATATCACCAATAGAAAAAAGAGATAGAGAGAAACATAAATTATATAAAAGAAATTCCTACTTTGCATAATATAAACCAGTGGAGAAACATCAAGGCATACAAGGGAGACATTGTCTATCCAAATAATTTATGATCAAGTAACTTTCATTTTAATTATATATAATATCATAATAAATGCATAAAATATTTTCTGAATAAATAAGCAAGCATTTTTTCCCCATATGGCATGGAGCTAGCTCAATGCCAGTGCCTTTATTTTTTCCTCTAAGCAGAATTTTCAGACGAGATGAATTTCTGTCTATCCACATCTAAAGAAATTCCATTCAAAATGAAATCAAAAAGAAAATATGCATGATTTTTACCCAACCTATGTGCAATTATTTAATAGGCCTGTCTTTTAGGCTGCAAAGAAGAAGTTGGGTTGCCATATTGTCATTTTTTAAGCGAAATTCTACAAATCTGGTGTTTTTTCTTGGCATATTCTTTTTTGGTTATGCATTTGGCACATTTTTGTTATGGTTGAAAATATTAACTATTTCCCCCATTTCAAAGGCATTTTAGCATTTTTTTTTTCTGTAAAAATGACGCATAACATAAATCCCGCTCCCCTAAATTTTTGGCAAAAACTGAAATTATTAATTTTCAAGTTGTGATCACTTTTTGTCAAAAATGCAAAAGTTTTTCTGGAAATCTGAAGCATTTTGGTGTGATTTTTATTCATATAAATCTATAAATACCTTCAAATCAAATGTTTATATTTACTACTTTCCCCATATACATAGTATAATATATAGGAAAAGTTTTATGCATAAAAAACTGACCCTTCTACTTAAATTTATTTATGGACATTCTGATCTATTTGAAATATAGACTTAGTGGAGGAAAATTGCACAAATGTGATGAATAAATAAAAATATATTTATGGACATTCTGATCTGTTTAAAATATTGACTTAGTGGAGGAAAATTGTACAAAAGTGATGAATAAATAAAAATATATTTTTTGAAATAAATTACAGGAAGTACCACAGCCTGCTGTACTTATACACAAGCCACTACTGGATGACTTTATTATATGGGGATGCCCTCTGAAGGAACATCAAAGTGGTTAGGCTACCTGCAAGTGCGGTTGTGGAAACGATGTAATTTGGCTGGCGTCAAGTGCGGACGCGCATTGAGCTACCTGCAAGTGGGCTACCGTCAAATTAACCGGATACTTGTTGTCTTACGGTGGAAGATAACAAATTATATTTCGTTTACTAACGTTAGACGACAGTGTTATTTAAATTGTAATTCTTCAAATATATTTAAAAATGAATTACCGATAAAAGAGTCGAATTTTACGGTTTCTAGCTCCTACAAATGTATATATAGCATTAAAATAGAGCTTGAAGAATGGAGCGATTCCTCTTTTCCACTTCTATTTTTCTGAAAATAAAATATAATAATCTTTCCAAACTTTTTAAGGAACTTGACAAGAAGTATTTGATCATAAAATTGTCTAATTAATAGACCTGAGCTGGAGTCCCCCCCCCCTCCCCCGGTGTGCAGGGGAACCCGGCCCGAACAGGAAAAATTAGGTACAAAAATGAGGGGACGGGGGCCCGAAGAGGCCCCTTCCCCCCTCGCTTTCCACGGGCCTGCATGTGTGTGCTTTATTTTGAAGAAAAAGAATAAGAGAAAGGTACAAGTGACATTTTACTCCTTCTCAGAAAAACGCTGGTAAAGTTGTGAAGGAAGAATATGAAATATTTAAGCAAGTACTTCTAGTGAAGGAATATGATTTAATTGCACTAAATTTATGCTTAACTTATCTTTCAGCAAATTTTCTCTTCCATTTCATAATATTATACCATTCAATTACAAGCAGCTATTCTTTTTAATATTATATATAATAATATATTCTTAAAAAATATTTAATTATAAACCGGTTTTTCATTTTTTTAATTATTCAATAATGCATTTTTTATGTATATAATAAAGAGTAAATTATGTTTCTTTTTTTGTTATTAATTTTATTTTTTTCATAAGTGGCAAAAAGGTTTCCCATCGGTAAGTATTTAAAACGAATTCTAATATAATATTTAATAATATATTTTTCAAAAAAAAATCGTTTTTAAATTTGTTCTTATAATTTAATAATTTACTCTTATTTATTATATTTAATAATTTACGTTTTAAGAATTTTAAATTATTTTTTCCTGCTATTCCTTTTGTGCAATGTTTTAAATTTATCATTAAAAAAAAAATCCTGTTATAGATAAAAAATAATTATTTTATGACTTTTCTTTATCAAGAAAGAAAATATTTAAAAATAAACTACTTTAAAAAATTAAAAATATACTATTTTTAGATCTCACCAATTCATATATAACATCAAAATAGATCTTGTAAAATGGAATTTTTTCCTCCTATATACATATAGGAGGAGGGAATTGGGGGGGGGGCTTTGATTTTATTGAAATTATTTTCATTATTACATGTTAGCTGGAATAATATGTCCAATGACGTTTTAAAGTATTTATTTAAAGTATTACAGCTACAGTCAAACATATATTACACAACATAGCTATAAAAAGGGGTTTGAATTTAAAAAATATATAAAAATTTCTTATACTTATATATTGCAGTCAGCATAATATCGACCTAAACGGAATATAACGCTACTTTCCACCGGAAGACAACCATCCGACTAATTTGACAGAAGTCCACTTGCAGGTTTCCTACTACAACTCCATCCGCGACCGCACATGCAGGCAGCCTAACCACAGCCGAGGAACATAGCATAAGGCTGATTGCTTTTCTTAACAAAGTACACACATCTAGTCCAAAATTAAAAATAATACAAGTTACAATTAGCCAAAAGAGAAGTAAAATACTGTGGACACATACTGTCATCCACAAGTCTTAAAGCAGATCCTGCAAAAACATCAGCTATAATCAATTACATAGGACCCACTGATCAAGCTTCTGTCAGGCGAATACTTGGAATGGTAGCATGTCTTCAATAGTTCATTCCCAATGCTTCAGAGCTTACAGCAACCTTTTGCAGACTTATTAAAAATGACTAAAAAATTTTCTAGGATCAAAAGATTCATGAATCCTTTAAAGAAATATAAAACGTTCTATCAAATTCATCCATATTAACCCTGTATAATATAAATAAAAAAATTAATGCTGTTGGTTTATGTTAGCTCCCATGGTTTAGGAGCTGTAATGTCATGGCTGTAATGTTAGGAGCTGTAATTTTGCACGATAACAGACCCTTAGCTTACTCAACTCATGCACTTACTCTAGCTCAGATGAAGTATGTGCAAATTGAGGAACTGTAAGCTGTTTTATTTGGCGTTCAAAGATTTTACAAATATCTGTTTGGGAAAACTATTTTCTCAGAAATTAGAGATCTTCGATAGGGACAGAGGTGTCATATATAGGACAACTTCTGACTTGCTGAAGTACTTTTCATCCACCACAGGGCATATTCTATTTGAGGTCCATAGGAATAGCATTGGACGAGTTGACAATGTTTAAAAGAATTGATAATTCTTAAATTTAAAGGCATGTAGCTATTTTTAATAACTGATGTCCTCTTTAAAAATGTATAATATTTATATGAAATCAGTTTTAAATACTTATAATTGTAAAATCAGAGAGAAACAATATAAAAATCAGAAAGTCTTGTGCTTGGCATGATTTGGCTTGCACTTGGAGACGTAGTGATTGACAATTGACAGGTAGTGACCCTTTAATTTTTAGTTTCAAATATGTTGGCAAAGTTTAATGTTACATAAAAATTGATAAAAATATAGTATGCAAATTATGTGACTGTTATGAAGATTAAAAATCAAGATATAATTAATTGAATACAGTTATTTTTTTAAAACAAGCGAGGTAAATGTTTTGCTTTTCATTTTCTCTTGACTCTTTCCATTTTTTTTTCACTCAACTTGACTTTCTCACACCAGAATCCATTTTTAAGTAGATTATATATATTTTTTTGCAAGCAAACATTTAAAAAATCTGTATTGTTGATCCAAATGATCACAGTTATAGCATGTTACCCTTTATCGTAAAGAGCTGGAAAATTCTTGAAATTGATACAAAATTTGACAATGTATCCCCATCCGAGGAGTAACTCCCCCCCCCCCTTCCAAGAGAGCTAATAATGTTACGAACACAAAAAATTGTGTTGTGGCTAGTTTCCACTAAAATGATTGAAACTGTAAAGTTTCATGGTCATTGAGCCATAATTTATCCCTTTTATGTATAATTATGTCAAAATTTCGCCCTATACTATCATGTTAAGGAAATATCAAATTTCGAAGTTTTTACTCAAATTTCAAAAAATTCTATCTAGTTTTAGATTTTTCATTAACAAAACCAGATATAAAGTTTCATGAAAATCCATTGATATTTGTAGCATGGCAGCTATCATGTACACAAAAAATTGACCACAGATGAACATCACTCTAAAAATAGTCAAAACATGTTCAAAAGTTCTTAAAGCATGTATTGGCATCAAAATCTCAAAATCAATTTTTTCTTTTAAAACAATGCCGTATGTATTATATTCAATAGTACAGGAAGTAAAAATGGTATATCTAAAATGGTATGTTAATTCACTTACTAGAGTCAAAAAACATTTATTTTTACAAGTCTAGGGTGAAAATTATAAGAGATAATATATACAGTTAATAAGCCACTTTAGTTAAAGTTATTTTTGTATCTAAAGTGAAGTTTTATAATTGCTTAATGATATGTAGTTTATCATAGCAAGAATATTTTAAAAAGTAAACAAATTGAAGTATTACTAAATACTTGCTTAAAAATCACTAATATTTCATATTATATAGTATCTGTAGCTTCTATTTAAGAAATTTGTTAAGGGTGTACTTCAAAAGGATTACAGCAATGGTATTTTGTAAAATTTTGGTTTTCAAATACTTAATATAACTAAATTTTCAAAATTCAGATATAATGTATATAAAAGAATGATAAATTATATGGGTGAAGAACTTGGCTAAATAGTTGTAAATATGTCAGAAATATTGAAATATTGATTTTGCGACAAAATTGAATTCTGCACAAATGTTCAAATAATAACTATTCAGCATTATCACAATTGGTTTCTCAACCTCATTGAAGACAATTTTGTGCTTAGTTAAATAAAAATTAGAAGTGTATAAATTGTTTTCTTCTATTTTTAAAGTTAACTGTTCAATATAATTTAAAATTTTCATATTTTTTTAGATTTGTTATTTCTATTTTTCGAATACAGGTGTCACTGCTAGTCATTTTTGGACTTTTTAAAGCAGGGGTGGTTTCAGAGGCTGCTTCTTTTCTGACTGACAGATGTTAATCACCAACTTCCTCTTTTCCAGGGAGAAGGGTGCTGTGATTAACTTAAAGTTGGTTTCAGCATTCGAGACTGGTCAAAATACCCCTTAGGGGTTTGTGACACCTCCCGTTCAGGATATGTTTGAGGTTTGGAATATGTAGAGTTTGACTTATCTCTGGGCTAGAATCATCATACATGTAAAATATCTTTCTTTTACATTCCTGGAAATTATTATGTAGTTTCAATAATTCAGCTTTGAGGGTTTGATTGATTTATATGTTTTGAGCATCTCTCAAAACGAATAAACTATTTTTGATTAATTATTGTGTGTCTGTCTGTCATAGTCATAAACTACGATATCTTTTGAGCAAATTGAGAAAAATTAAATAAAATTTAGTACGCTTTTTTAAGTCGAAGAACTTCAGAGGCCTAATCACTTATAGGCTGAATGGATTAGGATAAAACCTCTAATTTTTTAAATTTATGTATCTGAAAATTAAAAAAATAATCTAAAAGCACATGTAAGTTAAAAAATGATATTTAATTAATGATGATGATAACGTGCTTAAAAATAAAGAAATTTAAGACATTAATAATATTTGATTCCAAAGAATAAAGAAATTTTTAAAAGAACAACTTTCTAAAGAATCCCACAAAAAGATTCAATTCTTCAATTTAATACTAATTGTGATTCAAATAAACGTAGAAAAGTATAGAATAACTCAAATAAATGTAGAAAAGTATAGAATAACATCTCATGTGGGCAGAACATGACTTTCTCAACATAATGCATAGAATTTACTTATTTCACAGTGATAAAATGTATAAGCTCTGCAGCACAATATTACTAACGTTCAATTATACATTTGGCATTTTCTCAAATGACAACATGTTAAACTATTTCAGAGTGCTCAATTAACGTATATTTTGCGCAACTCTAAATTGACAATTATCAATAAGCAATATAGTGCATATATTAAAATATTTTAATTGACATCATTTTTGTTAACTTGGGCGTTATTTTTGCAATTTTAATGATATTTTTGATAATCTGGGACAAAATATCATCCAGATAGCGATATTTCACTAAATAAGTCACCAACTTTATCACCAAGCATTACAGACATTGCTTACATATACAGGCATTTCTTATATATAATGAATGTTAACAAATTGTTAGGCATCAAAATACAAAACCATTACACAAAGTATCTTCTCTCTCGTGAATAGAACAAAATAGATCCACACGCGCGTGCGAGAATGTGCTCAACACACGCGTAGAGCCACGGCGGTCGCACTTGGTAACTAGTTGCCGCATGCCAATGTAGTAGACCTTTTAGTCATTTTAGAAAAGAAACGTTTCCAGGGTGCACCGTATGGAGGTAGGTCTACTGTCGCACATAAAATATGAAAAGTTTTATGTTTTTATGATATACCTCAAAATCCCAATCATGAGTTTCGAGTATATTACGACATCTTTCAATATACCTCAAAATCCCAATCATGAGTTTCGAGTATATTACGACATCTTTCAATATCTTCGATGCCAGTTAGATCTTAAATATTCAATTTAAATAAACAAAAGAGGAACTTGAAGGCTGGATATAGATCCAAGATGAAACAGCTTCAAAATATCAGATTAATTCTTCCATATCATAATGCGTATGCAGGAAATTCAAAAGTTGAGATTCAAAATTTAGAGAAGTTCCATAATAAAATGAGATAAAGGAAGATAAGTGCAGAGCTAATACTTGTAGAATAAAAACTTTTATATCATATTGATGGGCAGAAAGAGTTAAACATAAAGAAATAAAATTTTTTTAAGAAACAATGAAAATCATGCTGCAAAGGCGGAAAACACACAAGTGCGGAAAAAAGCAACAAACCAAAACAAAAATGGTGTTGCCAAAAAGCTATTGGATCAGGAGCTTGTCCAATCTCCGAGGAAATCCTTGAATGCCAAATTCTTTTGGAGAAATTGAGACTAGGGGGTAAAGAGATTGTCTTACAATGGATCCCTGGACATTGTGACCTTTACGGAAATGACCAGGTTGATAAACTTGTAAAAAAAGGTACACAAATAGTTCAAAAGATATCTACAAATTGTTCCTTCCATTCCATGAAACTATATATTCGCAAATTTTTAAACAAAATGGAGAGGAGAACTTATGATGCATGTCTCCAATAAGTGCTGGAGGAATATCTTGGAAAGGAAAATAGCAGACAAACCACGGGAAAAAGCAGTGGCCAATTTTAGGCTCGAAATTGGTCACGATTAGCCATATCTATCGTGTTGGTACTTTTTCCAGCCCAAATTGCCCACTTTGTGGGTTAAATGAAGAAATGGACAGGATCCACATCGGAAGGTGCCCGGCACTGGTTGGAGCTTCTGAGGTGGAGAAGTATTGGAACGCTAGAGGCCAAATGATGAGATATTGACTTTTCATGTTATATGAGTCCTGTTCTGCCTGTATAATGCATGTCTTATTCTCTGCCATTGGGAAAAAAAAGCAAAAAAAACTGATCCACTAGAATTAGGTTTGGAGATTGTACAAGCGTTTGAAGTGTTTACATTTTTCGTAACACTCCGATTTCAACCAAAAATACCCCAAGCATAAATGTGATTCACATAAAATAAACTGTAGCTCGACTCAACTTTTCCATACCAAAATCGATTTTTAAACAGCTTATGGGTTTATTTATTTTTTTCAAATTTTACAAGAAAAAATTTGAAAAATTAGTATTGTTGGTCCATGTGATTACAATTATAATGTGTTACTTTTCACTTTAAAGAGCTTGAAAAATATTTCAAATTTTACAAGAAAAAACTTGAAAAATCGGTATTGTTGTCCATGTGATTACAATTATAACGTGTTATCTTTCACTTTAAAGTGCTTGAAAAATAATCTTTCAATTAATACTATACTTAACAATGTATCCCTCTAGGGTAACATGCCCACCAAAAACTCGAATACGAATTTTCGACTCCGTCACAATACTTTCAACATGCATTATAATTATACTATGTATATAAGGAAAGTAAGAAGGAGTTCTAGTTTTTTACAGAATATATCTACACTTAAATTTTAAAAGCATTATATGTTGAAATATTGCGTCCACAAATCACAGACATATTTATGCACACTACAATCTTTTCAAATGTGTAAAATGTATTTAGGAGGTGTGAAAATATTTGTCCATTAAAATGTCAAATTTAGATTTTTTTGGAAAAACAATTATCAACATGTTTAAACTTATATGAGAAATTGTGCTGGTACAGAGATTCTTCATTTGCTATATCATTTAAGCATTTATAAAAATGTTTCGTAGAAATGTGTTCAGAAGAAAATGTATTTGAACACATATTGAACACTTTTTGAATGATGTTATCGAGATGTGTTTGGGAATTTATTTACAATATGTAAAAATCTGATATATCCCAAACGTGAATTTCGTAACAAATTTCAATATTATGGGACAAGAAAAATTTGAGCCTCCGTGTGAGATAAATTGAGCATCTGTGTGAGAAAAATTAAGCATCTGTGTGGGAAATAATGTTTAAATGTAAAGTTTAAACTTATAATTATTAATTTCTTTTTATGAAATTTAAATGTATCTCAAGAACAGCTCATGATAGCTCCTACACAATACTTTTTATTAATTTCTTAATAAAAGTGAGTTACTTGTACTTACATATGATTAATTCATTGGATAAATATAAAATCAATTAAGGCTTTATGATTTTTTATATTTTATATACAAAATATGCTATATCTTGAAAAAAAATGCATGTTAGCATCCTATAAATGATGTCATTCGCCTATAAAAATCTTATGTAAAATACTTCCGTAACTTTTTTTAACACAATCATAGTTTTATATCATTTTTCAATTTAAAAAAAAAAGAACAACTGCATCTTTCTCTAGTCCGTTCATCTTGAAAATCAATCCTGCTTTTCTAATTCTCTAAGTCTTAGTGCCAAGAGTGTACTTTTGTGTGCATATTGATAGTCAGTCCTGCCCTGCCATGGGGCATACAGCTTCCTTGTACCATAAACAGGGTTGTAAATTTAACACAGCACCCATCTGCACCAAAGAAAAGTTCCGCCCCATGAAGGATTCCAATCTGGATGCCATTATGGAAATTCCTTTTATGCAAACTTCGGCAGTACTTTATTTATCAAGACCCCCTAAATTTTTTGGTACATCTAATGTGCAGTTTGCTTTTAGATGTTTTATAGTGAGGATATTGTTGGAATGATAACATATGTACTAGTTGCGGTGGCTTGAGCGATCCAATGTGCGAAAATATTTTTACAAAGAAAATGTTGTAGTTTCTTGTGTGAATTTTTTTCACAGTTCCTTCAAAAGTCAAACATATTGCTCGGCATTTGCACAACTTTTTTTTATTGCACGATTTTTTCAAAATTTTATTTTAAAATTTGGGGATCTTTCGAACATTCGATTATGTTTAAAATCAATAGACTTCCTGTATTCATAAATTGTAATTTTTGTACCAAATACATTTGAAACGCTCCATTCCAGACTTGCACAGACATTATCTCAAAAATGATCGATTCAAGTTCAGGGATGCTTGAAACATGCTCTACCATTGAAAAATTAAATCCAAATTTTCGACACCATCACAATACTTTCCCTATTCATTATAGTATGTATATAGGGACAATAATTGATATACTAGTTATTTATTTATTTATTTTTATTTTTATTTTTAATACAAATAGAGAGAAAAATAAGATAAGTTTGTTCAGGTATAGATTTTAATTTTATATTTTGTGAAGTGTTTTGTATTTTTGACAATTTTTTTAATTTTAAGACAGGGCGGAATTATTACAGAAAAGGTGACATCAGAACAGATTATTCTTGGTTTTTATATTTGTACATACTATGGACAGAAAATAACTTTCAAATAATGATTCCCACAAAATAAAAAAAACATTTACGAAGAATCAGAAGCAAAACGAAATAGTTCATTTAAACTACAAATAAATTATATATTTTCATAAAAATTTGAATGCAAAACAAGAGATTGAAATATACAAATTTGAAGAATGTGTAAGCTATTAGATAAAAGAGAGAAGTTTATACATCAGAAGTACAAAACTAAATTGCTCTTTTAGTGTTCAGCATGCAGCAGAGGACAATTTATAAAATTATTATCATAACATTGATAAGTGAATAGTTTGTTATGAAATGATAGTACATATTGTTGTAGGAAATATGATATACTCCAAGAAATCGGAAT
The DNA here is from genome assembly GCA_951213105.1 of Amaurobius ferox. Lineage (NCBI taxonomy): Eukaryota > Metazoa > Arthropoda > Arachnida > Araneae > Amaurobiidae > Amaurobius > Amaurobius ferox. The sequence goes on along the minus strand of OX578141.1, from coordinate 30,106,555 downwards.
CTAAGAAAATCACGTAAATTATAAGACATGCAGAATTATGTATTGCAGAACAATTGACATCAATACAAACCCACTACGCTCTTTCATTTTTGAACCTCTATGGGCAGAGATGTTTAAAGCATCCTTGAATTAATCTTATTATATACCCAACATCTAGTTATATGCACTTATAGTGCTTTCAAAGAACTACAAATTCTTGTCTATTGTTCATAACTAGCACTTTTAGTTTCAGAGATTACAAACATTACAAACTTGGAAAAAGGAAACTTTTCAAACTTCTTCTTGACAAGCCGATTACTCAAAAACTATATGACCTTCTAAAATGCAAACTGTAGATCTAGAAACTAGATTTTCTAATACACAGTTTTCTCCTTTACTATTTACATCAATCTTTTACAGTTTCAAAGATATTTTGAATGTAAATAAGCAAGAAAAAAAATTGCTTGGAAAAAAAAAATTTTTTTTAAGTTTTTTTGAAAAAGAAATGTTTAGAATATTAAAATATGGAAATTATTTTTATATATTCATAATTTGTACCCTAATTCCGACAAAACAAGGAAAAACTGCTTGCAGTTATATCTATTAGGTTCAGAGATATAAGCATGTTTACATTTTTCATAACACTCCAATTTCAGGCAAAGATACCTCAATCATAAAGGTGATTCACATAAAATTAACTGGAGTGTAGCTTGACTAAATTTTTCCATACCAGAATCTATTTTTAAGCAGCTTATGAGTTTTTTTTTTTTTTTTTCAAATTTTACAAGAAAAATTTTGAAAAATCGGTATTGTTGGTCCATGTGATTACAATTATAATGTGTTACCTTTCACTTTAAAGTGCTTGAAAAATATTCGATTAATATTATACTTGACAATGTATCCCCCTGGGGTAACTTGCCCCCCCCCCCCCCCCCCCGAAGGAGGCTAATGACATCGCAAACACAAATCATGGCTATTTTTCACAATAATGATTGCCATATTATTGTTTTGTTTTTACTAATAATTCTTCTTTTAAACACTTGTTTCTCGAGATATGATAGAACGTGAGAAACAGCTGATTATGACTGATATGAATTTAGCCTCAAATTCTGAAAGAGGTAGGGGAATGGATATTAAAAACGTCCTTTCAGGTTGGTTTTCCATTTTCGGTTTTAAAAGTTTTATTTTCCTTGAAACATCCATTTCTCCAGATTTTCTATAAATTGAGGTTAGATAATAAGTAATATAGATTCAGCATCAAATTTTGGAAATGGTACAGTGGTTCACAAAATATTTTCACTTTTGGTTCCTTTTCCACTTCCGACTCAAAAATTTGTCTTGAAACATCTATTTCTCAAGATCTGCTTGGATCAAGATTTGATCATAGAGCTTAGACAATTACTGATATGGATTCAACATCAAATTCCATAAGGAGTTTGAGGTTCCCTAAGAATTTTCACTTCCAGTTTGGGAGAGGTAACTTTCGATTAAAAAATTCCCATTTTCTTTGCAACATCTATACTTAATAGCATCAGAAACAAATATAGCTGAAATTATGATTGATATGGATTCAGTATCGAACTTCGAAAGGGAGTAGGATGGATTTCTAATGGATTTTCTCCTGCATCCCCCCCCCCCCACTTCTGGTTCAAAACTTTCCTTGCTTGAAGCATCAATGTCTTAGTTTTCAACATAGCTTAAATAATCATTGACATAGTTTAAATAATGGAATTCCAGAGGATAGACTATATATAGATAGAAAGACTAAATATGGATATAAAATAAAATTCAGCCTTTCCTTTTGAACTTCCTTTAGTGAATGATCATTACAAGATTTCTATTATTAACTAGAAAGAAGAGCATAAAATGAAATGGATTATCTAAAACTTTTTCTTGATTTTCTTACTACAAGAGCATAAATTTTTAAATGAAAGCAAAATTTAATTTGTAATAAAAATGTATAGGTATTTAAAAGTTCAAAAATTGGAGTTCACAGAGATGATATTGGGGAATTAAAATGTATGAATTATTTCATTGTTGACGCACACCCTTGCTAAATTATTTTACAGACATCTTTCCATCCAATACGTCTTTTCATACAATGGCATCATAAATTTTAATACAACTCATACAAATATCAAAATATATCCATAGATATTTAAATATATCGGCATAATAAGAATTACACAGGCTCAGAGAAGGACGTGGTAGCCCATTGGTTAGCGCGCTGGAGTTGCACTCGGTAGGCCCGGGTTCGATTCCAGCCACTGCCAAAACTGCCGCCGTGTTCATGCGGAGTACGATCACGTTAAACATGTGGGTCCGAAAGTCCTTCCGAGAGGTTGGTGGTAGGGGAAGGAGGGTACGGTCCCTGTGGATGTCTCCCCCACTGGGTTCCGGTCTAAATTGGGTGGCACTTCCCGACCATCCAAACAGTTACCTTACACCTTTCTGGTAGGTCGGACGGTCTGGGTTTCAACAACAACAACAACAGGCTCAGAGAAGAGTTAAAATTCCTGTGAATACTTTGATTGGTTGAAATGCCATCTGTCTCAGCCACTGACATTGAGTCATAAACAGGGCCGATCCTAGCAGGTGTGCAGCGCATGCACCGCACTCGGGCGGCCAAGACAAGGGGCGGCCGCAGGCCGCTTAAAGTTCTATCAATCCAGCAAAATTTTTTAAAACTTATAATAAATCGAATAAATATGCTGAATTTTTAATAGTTATTGAAAAATTAAAATAAGTCCCATAGTTTAAGAAAAATAGAATGTTAGTGCACAGTGTGTTGGTCCATTGTCCATTAATGTCTACTCTTTACACACATCCTTCATTTGATAGCAAAATTCGTGGCAGAGCCAGCAATATGGCATAGAAAAGGATACCAAATTTTAAATTTATATCTAAAAAATAACCAAAGGGCATATTTTTAAGACGCCTAAAGATGTTTCGTTCCACTGTGTGGCAGCTTATTTATGTATACCACGGTTGGCACGCGGCTCGCAGATCAATGGTCAAAAGAAACTTTATTTTAGCGGTCTCCTCTGTAGATTAGAACTGAATTATTTCGGTAAAGTTAATCCTTTCGCGACGGCGGTACTCCGGAACTGCGGCGGCCCAAAGGACGGAGCGCTTCTTTTTCGTACTGTTTCCAGGAGACGGCAATTTTATAGCGCTAAGCCTAACTCTCCAAAAATATTCACTAAAAATCACCCGTTCAACACAGCATTCTACTATTCTCAGGAATAAAGGACATTCTTATTTTCTGTTTGAAGTATATTTTTCTTTCAAATTTTCTTTTATCAAAATATTAAAAATTTTAGCGTATTAAAAATGATAACTTACCTTCAATAAAATAGTTATCAGTTAATCAGGAGTGTATATAGATTTAAATCAGTTATCAGGAGTGTATGCAGATTTAAATTTTGAAACTAATGCATCTAAAATGTGTTTCAATTTATCTAGCTTTTGGGAATTACTATCAAGAGTAAAATGAAGGTAACGTAATATTCTTGGCCTAACATTTTAACAGAAAAAAATATTGATTTATTGGTAGAACATGGTCCCAAACAAGTAGCAAATTTTAAATTTCAGGTTGATGAGAGTGGCAGGAAATTTAGCTGTTCATATTATAAGAAAACTTTAGTGAACGGGGAGAAAATAAATCGTGCGTGGCTCTGCTATTCCATAAAACTAAATCGTATTTTTTGTTTTGCATGTAACTTGTTTGGTAAAGAGAGTTCAACACAACTTGTAAGTACTGGCTTTTCTGATTGGCGTCATTGTTCGGATTACCTTAATAAGTATGAAAATACTCTAAAACACGTAAACTCTATAAGATCATGGTGCGAAATAAAGACGAGGCTGGAAAAAAATTGTACTATTGACGCGGAACAACAAAATGTTTACAATCGAGAGAAAAAGCGATGGCGCGCCATCATTGAAAGAATGATTGCTGTAGTACAATTTTTAGCCAGTCAAAATTTAGCATTCAGAGGAACTAGTACGAAGTTGTATTATAGAGATAATGGGAATTTTCTAAAGGCAGTGGAGATGTTGACCAAATTGGACCCAGTTATTTCAGAACACCTTAATAATGTCAGTAAATACAAAGATAACAAAACACATATTCCACACTACTTAGGGTAGCAATTTCAAAATGAAATAATTAATATTTTAGCCGAATCTATTCGTAATGAGATAACACGCATTGTCAAAAAAGCCAAATATTACACTATAATTTTCGACTCTACACCAGATATTAGCCACACAGAACAAATAACGTTTGTAATTAGATGTGTGAACACTACTGATGGTAAGGTAGATATTTTAGAATTTTTTCTAGGATATTTTCCAGTAACTAATACCACTGGAGAAGGTCTGTGCAATTTTCTACTAGAGAAGCTATTACCTAGTCTGCAGCTCGAAGTTAAAGGTATACGGGGTCAGGGCTACGACAATGGATCGAACATGAAGGGGAAAAATATAGGGCTTCAGAAACGGATTCTCGATATCAATCCTAGAGCATTATACGTGCCGTGTGCGGCTCATACATTAAATCTCGTCGTTAATGACGCTGCCAGCTCCAGTGGTGGAATTTCTGGTTTTTAACGCTTTACAACAAAGTTGAAAAGTGTTTATGACTTTGTTCATTCTGTCTGTCTGTCTGTCTGCCCGTTAGCATGATAACTGCCGTAAAAATGACTTAATCAAAAAGAAATTTTAGTATGTTGTTCAGACGGTCTGTAGGACCTATGCGAATATAAATGAATAATATCACCCAATTAGTTTTGGATTGAACCCGGGTTGAAAAAATGAAATACATTGAGCCCTATGGGACCTAATTTTTCAAACATTTTTTAAGCGGATTTAAAATCCACAAGTTGCTTCAAAAATTTTAGGTAATATTCAAATTGTTCCATAAAATATATAAAAAAAATTCAGCGAAATATATTCAGTAGTTTTTTAAATAAAAATTAAAATAATAATAATAACACCTCTTATATGAAGCGATTGCGTGACCATAATATGAAAAGGTCACGTGACCTACTTCAAAATGATATATGGCATCCATCTTGTGTCAAAATCGTGATTTTTAAAGTTCTTATTAATTCATATTGAGTGTTGTATCCGTCTTAAAACCACTTTATTTTTGCCTAAATTCTGTGGATCTACATACTGAAACAACGCAATCACAATATATTTGAGTTTAAATGCTCATCCAAATTTGATTATTTCTACAACGTAGCCTATTTTTCACCTATGTAAAATGAAAACAGCAAAATATGTAGAATGAGTTGTATTAGAATTGCTGTATTTCTTTAACACAAAATCATTTAGTTCATGGAGTCTGCATAGCTGATACGAATGAAATATTCATTGATTTTACAAATAGCAGGACGATTTTTTTCGATGAAGTTTTACGAATAGAGTTTAATTACTTGTAGCTTCATGGTCTTAATTTTTAAATAAAATAAATTATTATAGTATTGTGATGAATGACATGAATGGGAAATTATTTATGAATGAAATGCTGATTTTATAGAGAGAGCCAGGCGTGTTATTAACACTTTACAACAATGTTGAAAAGTGTTTATGACTTTATTTATTCTGTCTGTCTGTCTGTCTGTCCGTTAGCACGATAACTGCCGTAAAAATGACTTAATCAAAATGAAATTTTAGTATGTTGTTCATACGGTCTGTAGAACCTATGGGAAATATGAATGAATAATATCACCCAAGTAGTTTTGGATTGAACCCGGGTTGAAAAAATGAAATACATTGAGCCCTATGGGACCTAATTTTTCAAACATTTTTTAAGCGGATTTAAAACTAACAAATTGTTTCGAAAATTTTAGGTAATATTCAAATTGTTTCATAAAATATATAAAAAAAAATTTAGCGAAATATGTTCAGTAGTTTTTTAAATAAAAATTAAAATAATAATAACACCTCTTATATGAAGCGATCACGTGACCATGATATGAAAATATCACTTGACCCACCTCAAAATGATATATGGCATCCATCTTGTCTCAAAATCGTGATTTTTAAAGTTCTTTTTAATTCATATTGAGTGTTGTATCCGCCCTAAAATCACTTTATTTTTGCATATATTCTGTGCATCTACATACTGAAACAACGCAATTACAATATATTTGAGTTTAAATGCTCATCCAAATTTGATTATTTCTACAACGAAGTCTATTTTTCACCTATGTAAAATGTAAACAGCAAAATATGTAGAATGAGTTGTATTTGAATTGATGTATTTCTTTAACACAAAATCATTTAGTTCATGGAATCTGCATGGCTGATATAAATCAAATAATCATTGATTTTACAAACAGAAGGAAGATTTTTTTCGATGAAGTTTTACGCATAGAGTTTAATTACGTGTAGCTCCATGGTCTTAATTTTTAAATAAAATAAATTATTATAGTATTCTGATGAATGACATGAATGGGAAATTATTTATGAATGAAATGCTGCTTTTTTAGAGAGAGCCAGGCGTGTTATTTTTTCTATGACGTCATTTGAATGAATTTCAGTTGTTTTCGATGAAGTTTTCAAATATAATAAATTATCGTAGTATTATGATAATTCTAAAATTATTACCTAGAAATATATCACATTTTAGAAATGTTTAAACCAGGCAATTTATATGTCACTGCCATCATTTGAATGAAGTTCATTTTTTTCGATGAAGGTTTAAGTTTTCAAATATAATAAATTAATGTAGTATTGTGATAAGTTTTAAAATATTACCGAGGAATGTATTGCATTTTATACATGTTTAAATAAAATTGCATTAAAGTTGGAAAGTGTTTCATAATCAATGCTTTAAGCATGATTGATCTGTCTTGTTTTTTCTATGACGTCATTTGATTGACTTTCAGTTGTTTTCGATGAAGTTTTCAAATATAATAAATTATCGTAGTAATATGATAATTCTAAAATTATTACCGAGGAATGTATCACATTTTAGAGATGTTTAAACTAGGCAATTTGTATTTCAATGCCGTCATTTGAATGAAGTTCATTTTTTTCGATGATGGTTTAAATTTTCAAATATAATAAATTAATGTAGTGTTGTGATAAGTTTTAAAATATTACCGAGGAATGCATTGCATTTTAGACATGTTTAAATAAAATTGCTTTGAAGTTGGAAAGTGTTTCATAATCAATGCTTTAAGCATGATTGATCTCTCTTGTTAACACTTTATAACATAGTTGTAAAGTGTTTATGACTTTAAAGTGTTTATGACGTAAAAATGACTTTACCAAAATGAAATTTTAGTATGTGATTTAGACGATCTGTGGAACATATGGGAATGCACATGAATAATTTTACCCAATTATTTTTTGAATTGAACCCAGGTTGAAAAAATAAAATACATTGAACCCTATGGGAGCTAATTTTTCAAACATTTTTTAAGCGAATTTAAAATTCACAAATTGCTTCGAAAATTTTAGGAAATATTCAAATTATCTCATAAAATGTATAAAGAAAATTTCAGCAAAATATGTTCATTAGTTTTTTAAATAAAAATTAAAATATTAATTGCATCCATATTATATGAAGAGATCACGTGACCCATTTTCAAAATAAAATATGGCATCCATCTTGTGTTAAAATCGTGATTTTTAATTTTTTTTTCATTTATATTTAGTATTGCATCCGTCCTAAAATCACTTTATTTTTTACTTTTCTCCTGTGCATCTATATACTGCGGCCAACGCAATTACAATTTTTTTTTTTGTAGTTTAAATGATCATCAAACTTTGATCGAACTACAACGAAGCCTAGTTTTCATGTATGGAGAATGTAAACATATCAAGCTGTAAGATGAGTTATATAAGATTTGCTGAATTTCTTTAATCAAAACTATTTAGCTCTGGAATCTGCAATATAGCTGATATGAATGAAACATTCATTGATTTTACATAGAGAAGCAGATGATCCCATATTATTGCTTTTTTGATGAAATTTTAAGCGTGGAGTTAGAAAGTAATTTTAACCTTTACAGATTTACGTTTTAAGTAATATAAATTATTATAGTATTGTGATAATTTTAAAAATATCGCCGCTGAATGAAAGGAATGAAAAAAGTTTATGAATGAAATATTCACTGTTTTTATTTAGAGAGCTAGGCGATTTATATTTCGAGACATTATTTGAATAAAGTGCATTTGTTTTCGATGAAGTTTTCAAATATAATAAATTATTGTAGTATTGTGATAATTTTAAAAATATCACCGGTGAATGTATGGATTTTCAGAAATGTTTAGATAAAATTGCATTTCAGTTGGAAAGTGTTTCATAATCAATGCATTTTGCATGAGTGATCTTCCTTGTTTTGATATGGTACAAGAGGTATATAACTACTTTTCTGCGTCCCCATATCGATGGGATTTACTAAAAAAACACGTGAAAAGTCTAACTTTAAAGCCGTTAAGTGAAACAAGGTGGAAAAGTCGTATCATTGCTATTAGATCTCTAAAACAAGACCTAAAAACCATTATTACCGCATTAAATGCCTTAATTGAAGATACCCCCAGAGACACGAAACCAAAAATGGGTGCTGAATCAATAATTAAAAGTCTTGAAACATTTAAATTTTTGTGTTCAATTTTAATTTGGCATGATTTATTATCAAGAATTGATGTATTGAGTAAAATGCTTCAAAATTCTAAATTAAACATCGCGGAATGCTTTGAAGACTTAGATAATCTTAAAAAATATTTAGTTTCCCAAGGATCTGACGATAATTTTAAAATATTTGTCATTTCAGCAACAGCACCTGCTAGAGATTTAGGTATTGATCCCGAATTTCCCATCTCGAAGCTCAGGAAAAAGGTCCGTTTATTTGATTATGAGGGCAGTGATGAACCAGTTTCAAATCCCTTCCAGCAATTCAAGACTGCTTTCTATTTTGCAATTCTTGATCACGCGATCTCTTCGTAAATGAAAGATTTACCTTATTATCTGAGTGCCATTCAATATTCTGCTTTCTGTATGAGTTTCACAACATTTCCAATGATGATCTCATGAAAGCCTGCATGGACTTAGATATTAAGTTATAGGTACAGGACGAAGGAAGTATTGGGAAAGATATAGACGGTATACAACTCTTTAATGAAATAACTTCATTCAAAGATATTTTTCCAGGTAAAAAACAGCCAATTGAGATATTAGAAATTATAGTCTAAAATGATCTCATTCCCTGTTTTCCAAATTTTGCTCTAGCAATAAGAATTTTTTTAACCTTACCTGTTTCTGTGGCTTCAGGTGAAAGAAGTTTCAGTAAATTAAAAATTATTAAAAATTACTTAAGAAATAATATGACACAAGAAAGGCTTTCAGATTTGGCCATTATCTCTATTGAATCCCAAATCTCTGAAAAAATTGATTTCACCGAAATTATTGACAAATTTGCTTCTCAGAAAGCCAGAAAAGTTATTTTATAGTTAATTATTAGGTAGTCTTTATAGAAGGACTGATTTATATACTTTTCGTTTCACGAGATTTATGCTTTAGTATTTTTTTTTATTAGATTATATTTTCTGAGTAAATACTGTTGTTTTGCATTTCTAATTATAAAATGTCTATTTTTATTTCAAAGGTAATATTTTTGTTTGTTTATTATTTTGTTAAAGTATTTTGTCGCTATTATAACCTATTAGCTGGCCAAAAAATAAAGTTTTACACTTCAAATTTTATTTGCATTTTTATTAATGTTTTACTTTTTACTCTTATATAGGTAAATGAGTTTATAATGTCAACGTTAAGTATTAGTCAAAATATGAAAAATTCTCTAGAGGGGCGGCGCATTAGGTCTTTGCACGCGCGGCCGACACCCTAAGATCGGCCCTGGTGATAAAGATTGATTGTCTCCCTTTGTAAATTGAAGGAGACTTCTCAGGAGTTCGGATACACCTTCTGTGATTTTCTGTGCCATCTATATTTTTTAAATCAAACCTATACTGGCCTCATTTCATTCAAGTACAGACTTAAATTGTAAAGAAACATTTTGAACTTCATGCTGATATAATGAACTATTATAAATCTTTAGAACTTGATACTCCACAAATTTATAAGATTGGAAAATTAATAAATATATTTAATATCTATTAACAATAAATAATAATTATATATACAATGCAATTATCAATACATAAGATTAAATTTATATTCATTGAAAATAAAAGAAGCATGCTACAGAACAAAAAAGAAATTAACTGGAGTGTGGCTCAACCTGACTTATACCAAAATCCATTTTTAAGTAGCTTTTTTTTCTATTTTGTTTGCTGTTTTTCAAATTTTGCAAAAGAATTTTTTGAAAAATTTGTATTGTTGGTCCAAAAGATCACAATTGTGACATGTTACCCTTTATTTTATAGGGCTTGAAAAAATATTTTGATTAATACAGCCGAACCTGTCTTAAAAGGAATTTGAGGGATCAGAAAAATTGGTTTCTGTTTCATACAGGCCATTTCAGGAAAAGCTAAGCTTAAAAATTTAGTTGAAAATGCTGATAATCCATATGTAATTGCTCACCTATACATCAGACTTTAAAATATCTGGAAAGTGTATTTAGATAAATCTGATTAATATTATATTATACCATAATAGCTAATCCAATTATTTAAAATATGTATATACATACATTTTTGCATACTGCGATCACAGGAGTATATGTAAATAAAAATATAGTGTACCCCGTGTCTTTAACAGTTAACTTATTACCATACCTTAAAACCTAAATGAATTGACTTACAGGCAAAATATTATTGCTTACCATAAAACAGAAGAATACATTAAAAAATATATGTGAGATGAACTTTCAAAATAATTCTTCATGATTTTTTGGACATGTGTCTTACTAATGATGCGACTTTCAGTTAAAAGTCATGTATTGATTAATATTTCTAGCATTTCAAAGTCTTCCCGATTAATGGAAAATGCTTGAAGTTCTGAAATGGCTTTCAGGAAATTGTGATGTAATTTAATAGAAAGTTAAAAATGGTTTTCATGGAAATAAATGGTGAAAATAGTTGGATGATGTTTTCCATTCTCAGTTCATTACAACAGGCGCTTTTAATAACAGAATATTTTAAATTGACCATTCGTTTCAACATTGTACAGGTTCTGTTTCACACAGGTGAAAATAACATGAATTTCCTATATTTTTGGACAGGGCTAAAAATATTTTCCTCTTATTACGGTTCTGATTCCTACTGGTTCTGTTTCAAACAGATTCGACTGTACCAAGTTTGGCAATGCCCACCCTTGGAGATAACTTGCTCTCCCCACCCCCTTCACACCCAAGGGGGTTAATGACATCACAAACATAAAAATTGTATCATGGCTATTTTTCACTACAATGATTGAAACTGTTAACCCTTTCGAGATGATTGGCACGTCCGCATGTTGGCTGCAAACTTACATTCAAGGACGGACAGCATGCACTTGTGACGGAGGAAACTTTACCGTAAACGGAAAGTGGCACACATGCATGCTTTCACATGGAACATCTTAATTTGTCTACTAGATGGCGTTAAATGTCCGTGGAACTAACTTCAACTTATTTTGCAGATACATGACCTTACAATAAGGAGGATCCAATGAATTATTTCTCCATTTGGAGTGGTGAAACATGATTTAGTAATATAAACAGACAGAGCAATTCTCGAAGCATCAACAATTTTATAATTGAGTTTTGGGGTTTTTTTTATTTCAGCTTTATGATTTTGTTGGTGAATCATAGGAATATAAGAGAGTATTTTTTTTGTTTGGGTTTTAGAGTCAGTGAAATTATTCGTTTATTTTGGATAAAAGAATGGAAGCAACTAACGAGTATTTTGTATTCAGATTTGTATGAAAAATATACATCAAATAGAAAATACATATTTCTTTTATTCCTGAAAATAGTAGATTTCTGTGTTGAATAGGTGATTTTTAGTGAATTTATTTCGAGAGTTAGGCTTAGCGCAAAAAAGTTGCCGTCTCCTGGGACCAGTTCGGAAGCGAAGCACTCCGTACTTTGGGCCGCGGCAGTTCCGGAATGCAGCCGTCACAAAAGGGTTAAGTTTCATGATCATTAAGCCATAAATAACCCCTTTTATGTATAATTATGTCAAATTTTGTCCTATGCTGCCTTGTTAAAAAAAAAAAAAAATTCCAAGTTTTCACTTGAATTTAAAAAAATTCTATATAGTTGTAAATTTTTCGATAGCAAATACAAAGCAGGATATAATGTTTTGTGAAAATCCCTTAATATTTTTAGCAGCTATCATGTACATAAACATCAACCACAGACAAATGGGCACTACTCTAAAAATAGTTAAAAAGTGTTCAGGAGGTCCTAAGGCATATATTGGCATCAAAATCTCGAAATCAGAAATTTTCATGGATACAATATATACTCTATACTGTATAAAATAAACACAGAAAGGGGAAGTTGTCTAAAATTTACTAATAAGGCCAATTGATAATGCATTCTTGGGTAGATCTGTCTAAAAATATGATAATGCTGGATCAGGGCTTCTCAAAATTGAAAGGCAAAGGTATGACGATCTCAAAGTTAGAAAAGTTTTAAAAATAACTGAAAATATTAATGGTATGCAAGAAACTTATCAGAATTGTTTGATACACAAAAGTAAGCAGTATCTTGAGAGGGAGGGGGCCAGATTGTATGAAGAGTTACAATGCTAGATTTCTTATGTGGACTCCATGCAATTACTCAGCCAATGAAAGGGGAATATGATCTGAAATACAACCTTTGCCAACACCAATGATTTAAGATCTCAGTAAAAGTATAATATAGGACAATCTTATATTATTTTATTGGTTTTAATTATTTATTTACTAGTGGCTCCCTATAGACAAAATTTTAAAATATTTAGTAAGGCAATCCAAATCCAGCTAGGCTGTTACTGAATATACAGTCTTTATTAGCATCCATGAATGACTTATATAAGAATCAATTATTCTTCAATTAAAAATAATACTCATATAGTGTAGAAAAAAGTGATAAATTCTATGTTATATCTGGTATTTGTTTTGTAAGCAAACAAGACAAGCAATGAGACAAGCTTGACAAGCAGTGCAAATACAGTTAGAATACAAAACAGTTTGACAAGCAGTGAGAATACAAGGCAAAAGAAACAGACAAATGGAAAGATTCAGTTATCTTAAAGAAGCTACCAGAACCAAGATTATATCATATGAAGGCAACTAGGGGAACAATATACAGATGCAATTGCCAACATCTAGTGTCATGTCACTCCATAGGCATAATCACTGCATTGACAGGTCCCCACAAGTACTGCGATAATAACCATGAAAAGCTTCATTGCAGTTCAGAAAAATGGCTAACTCTTTAGTGCATATTGGATTTTGATCATGATTCTACAGAGGATTCATCCATAAAAGCAGTTTCATTTTTGGCAGCAGCTAGTACATCCGCAAAAAGCAGCATGCCCAAACCAATAACTGTAAAGCACAGTGGTTGAGTATTGTGTTGTCCAAATTATTTAAAGGTCTATGTCACTTAATTATAAGACATTATCTCCTTGTTCTTTCCTAATTTATGATCATCTTGCAAAAAGGGGATGTTATGAAACATTGTTACTATTTACATGCTGGCAATGCCCTTTCTGCACTTCAACTGCCAATCATTGCTATGGTTGGTTACAGTACCCACACAGCATATTACATCCAGATTTTTATCTAGATTACATCCAATAGATGTAATGAGGATCATATAAAACCAATTCAAATTTCAGTGATTGACATCTAATGGATATCCAGATGTTATTCCAGATACCATTTATAGATATCCAATGGATAGCCATCTGGAAGTAAAATGGATGTGCAATAGATGTATACCGAATCACCCATATTATGTCTACTGCTCATTAAAATTATATCCAGATTGACATCTAATGGATATCCATATAGACATATAATGGATGTGCAATGGATGAGAACTGGATTATTCAAATTCATATATCCATATAAATAGATTATTTATTTTATATTCATTCTAGCGTGTTCTTAAAAAATATAGACCTTAAAAAATAATAAAAGTATGCTAATTTTTTTTAATATAGCAGATGTAATGTGTATTAGATCGTCCATAACACATCCATATTATATCCATCATGGATGAAAATTAGAATAATACTGTGTTCATCATCCAGAACATGTAATTTTTAGACGTAATATAGACATAAACTTTAGATGATCCAAATTATGTTACTTATGGATATCTATTAGATGTATCTTTTTATACATGGAAGTGTTTTGGATCAATGGGATGTAATCTGGATATGATCTGGAACTTGTGCTGTATGGGTACGCAATTTGTTGTAGATATTATGATAATGCTGTATTGTTGAGTATGTGATTATTAAACCTATCTTAATATGATTCTGCATATCGTTATTGATATTGCAAATCCCCAACTTTAACATTGTGCTAAATGAAGAATCACATAATATCCTCACCATTAGTACTTACAATGGACTGTGTGTGTTTAAAATAAAATGCTTACCATTTAGAATCACCACAGCAGTAGAAATTTTCAAAGGACCATTAAAAAAAATACTATTGCCAATTGATACTCTTGGTGCAATGCAAGGTATTGCGATAGTTACTGGTATAATGAATGTGGAACACTTGGCAAATTTAATAAAATTCTTGGATGAATTAAGAAATTCTGATTAAACAAGGAAAAGTGCCAATTCATGATGGATTTAGAATTTATTGAATTTAGAACCAGCAAAAAAAAAATGTGTACCCTCTGGCTAGAAAGTTAGATATTATTGTTCAAGCATCATAACCCAAATAGAATCCCAAAGCTAAGAAACTTTGGTACTTACGTATTATCGCAACCATGACAAAACGTAATTGATGTATCGTCCAATAAAGGTTCCGATCGATTCCAAGGACAACATGCAACAAAGTGATCTGTATGAGGACCCACGTTCGAGCGGGCTCGAACTGGTTGGGGGACGTACGCACCGCTGGGACTGTGTCGTCAGACAGGCCGGCTTCGCCGGACCAAGTCACAGAGCATACTAGACTCGCTTCTGGGACCGTCGCACGGCGCAAGGACCATGACAACATGCAGCCAAGTGATCTGTATGAGGACCCACGTCGAACTGCTTGAGAAAAACCCAGAAGCGTATGTCCCCCAACCAGTTCGAGCCCGCTCGAACGTGGGTCCTCATACAGATCACTTTGTTGCATGTTGTCCTTGGAATCGATCGGAACCTTTATTAGACGATACATCAATTACGTTTTGTCATGGTTGCGATAATACGTAAGTACCGAAACTTTTTAGGCCTTTAAATTTTTTTGGGAAGCTTATTCTCAATTTTACAACTGTTCTTTATGATTTATTGAAATTTTATGTTAACCTTTAATATGATAAATCAGACAATTTCAAGGATATTTTTCAATATTTACCTGGGAATTCAAGAAGATAAAATACATCTGAATAAATGTAAAAGCCATTCTAGCTATTGGGCTAATCCCAAAAAGCACATTGTAACAGGATGATCCTGGTTGCAATTCAAAGAACTGACCAAACTCCAAGCCTGAATATATCATACTAGCTATTCCAAATGCTGCAAAAATAAAAAAAGTTACATGTTATTATCTTATTCAAAATATCATAGAAATGACAGTTCTTAAGCAAATTAGCATTTAAAATTTCCCCTTAAAATAAACATGTTCCAAAAATTACATTCAATGAGCCTAATATAAAACATGCTCATATTAAGAGGAATCCTCAGTGTTTTAAGCTTTGATTCGCTATCACTAGATGGCGCAACGTATTTGGAGATGAATCCGTTCAAAATTACAGAAGAGCGATAATTCATCAATTCTATCTACCTCTGGCTCTTGGTGACATTCAAAGCATGCCAACAGATTAGTCCCATTTTCTCTATTGAGGAGGTGAGGTATTTTCTGGGAAATCTCAGAAACAAGTTTACCAACCTCACCGCTGTGCCTGGGGGGTCAGGGAAGATCCCTTTGTGAATAAATAACTTGGGATCATGAGAGGTGAAGGCTTTGGGATTCAGTTCGGATGCTTATGGTATGAACTCGTTATTTTGAGCGATGTTGCTTACTAAAGAATATAGTAATGTGTGTATATTAAAATAATAAAAACGTGAAATATGCAATTCTGTATATTTTAATATTCCTTCCATAAATAATTAAAAATATTAATTTAATATAATTTGCAAATAAATAATACAAATTTTAAAGAATTCGATTAAAGCCTTATTTTCTATGGAAAACAATGATAATTCTACGAACAGTATCATATGGGGTCAAACATACAAACAGGGTGGTCAAGAAAAGATGGAAGCCAGATTAATTTATGGAGAGGCCCTAGTCCCAAGGCGACCTCAATCGCTTTCCACGAACTTGTATATGAAATGTGTTCAGGAGTACGTATACTTTTCACCAAAATCTCAAATACAAAATATCTCGGAAAACATTATCTTATACTTCGATTTTGACTGGCAGGGAAGTGTTCAGGAGTATATTTATAATTCACTTTGTTTTCATTATTTGTCCCTCCACTAGCCAGTAGACAGTTCCAATGGTGTCCATAGGTAAATATTATCACCATTGTCAGAAACTAGCTATTCTATTGGTTTTAATTCGAATTATATGGCTGTCCTGACGAGAATGCAATTTCGAACTAACTGCCGTTTTTTGTGTAGTTTCAGTTGATTGTTTTCTGTGTCTTGATCTTCAATCTTAAGCTATTTATTATTGCCTTTTCTCATTTTTGCCATGTTTGCTTTTTTATTTTATATATATTTATATATATATATATATATTTATATATATATATATATATATATATATATATATATAATATATATATATATATAATATATATATATATATAATATATATATATACCTTTTTAATTATGATTTTTGTATACTCATCTTCCACTCATCCCCTTTCCATTATAGTGATAAGTTACCTTCTATTTTTATCCTTAGTCTTGGTCTATAGTTACTTATTTGTAACAGAGATGCTAGAGATGGGTTTTTTTGTACTTTTCGTAGTTTATGCATAGTTTTCGATTAAAATATTTCAATTTTTATTTATATATATATATATACATATATATATAGAGAGAGAGATTATATATTTCTTATATGTTTCTTATATGTTTATTATATATTTCTTAGAGAATATATATTTCTTATAATGTGATCCCCCCCCCCTCTCCCCCATCGAATATTCAAAATATTTTTGCATAGCTGAAAATAAAATCTATCTATAAATTCCGCTGATCAGCAACCTCAAATATGGCTAAACTATTTTTCATCTAACTAATCTTTCAGATGGAGGGCCACAAAAATATAACATTTCAATCCTGGCCAGTTGGATTTTTTTTTTTTAATTTTCATTAATCTGACATACACATGACGAAGGTACACTCTGTGCTATATATATATATATATATATATTTACAATGTAAAATTCCCTCCCCCATCCCTAATTGAATGTTAGAAATCAAAATTCATGTCTAGCTGAAAATTAAAACAGTTGAAATGTAAAGACTTTTAGAATTTGAGTGCTTTGAATGTGAAATGGTCTCACTCAAAATTAACAATTTTTGATCATAAGACAAGTTCTATTAGTAACTGTTCATGTCTTATCATCAAAATATTATATACTAAATTTCTCGGAATAACTATACCGCTTGCCCAAATTTTACTCAACGGATAAGCAAAAGGTCAGGCATACAAACAGGAAGGACGAGGGGGGGCTGAAGTCAGCTCTGCTCTTCGAGGTGTAATCAATGAGTAATTGTGATTCTAGCTCTTTGGCTCTGCTTACAGGGAGGGCCCCAGGGTCTGCAGTCACTTTCCATGGGATTGCAGATGAAATGTGTTCAGGAGTTCGTATAACGTATATTTTAACCAAAATCTCTAGTAAAACAATACCTTAGATTGAGTATAATTAAAACAATACAAGTATATATTAATACAATACCTTAGATTAAGTATGTTTCCATAACTCCTAAACACATTTCAAAGACTCAGATGTCTATTTATCTACAAAGAATGGTATCTTATGAGGTCAGACAAACAGGACAGACGAGAGGAGGCTGAAATCCAGTCTGATTAGGGGAAGGAGAAATAGCCTTAGGGTCTGCAATCACTTTTCATAGGACTGCAGCTGAAATGTGTTCAGGAGTTCATATAACGTGTTTTTTCAATAAAATCTCAAATACGAAATATCTCGAAACTGTATCTTAGATCTTGACAGACTGTTACGTATATTTCTATAATTCCTTAACATATTTCGAAAACATTTAGAGCCCATCTGTGTTGTATGTTCAAGAGTTGTTATAACGTGTTTTATCACCAAAATTTCCAATACGAAATTTCTATGAAAAATCATACCTTATACCCAAATTTTGAATGACGGATAAGTAACAGTGTACAAAAAGTTGTGTACACTATGTGTAGCATAGCACAAAAACTATTGAACATGTTGAGTGTAGCAATTGTTCAGTAGCATAGGCAGGAAAAAATTGGAGGGGGGGGGGGGGTTGCCAAATCTTATGTATTACATTTTTCAAACATATTTTTTAACTTCTTAAAATTTTATATAAAATTAATTTGCATAAAAATTTGAAAACGAAGGATTGGGGGGGGGGGGGGGGGTACTATTTAACCAGGGTCAGAAACTTAATCTTCATTCTTCCACAGTAAATTCACCACTGAGTAAAACATCTAGGTGATATAGTAATGATGTCAAATTGATGGCCTGATCAATCTGAAAATAAAAAAGCCTACGATGACTTTCAGTGGAAATAATCGTATCAAGTTTCTTTCAATTTGTTCAAGAGATATCGTGTCTACAGACGGACAGACAGACAATATACACAGACATCATTGAAAAAGTGGTTGATTTCTGGATGCACAAAAAACACAGATCCATCAATATTGAATGGGCGTTTTTTTCTTGTTTTTCTTACTCTTTTTACATATATCATGTGTTGTATGGAAAATATATGAAAGGAACATCTATTTTTATATAATATGTTATTCCAAATAGAATGATTCTATTTATATGTTGCCAACTAGGAATGGTAATCCTTGAATCATAGTCAAAATGTTTATCCCACAATCTAGAGTATAATTTATGAAATGATTTTTTCTTAGTTCTGAAATTATATCAAAAGCATTGTAGTGAGCGATGCCAACAATGTAATAGATCCACCAAAAAAGTAGTAGATATTTTTTGAAAAAATTGCCGATATCATATAATATACAATTAATATTAGTTTTAATTCAAATTAAATATCCTCATGCAAAATTAAAGTAAAAAAATCTGATGTGGGCAGCACATAACTTTCCTTATATAATGCAATGAATTTACTCTTTTTATAGTAAGAAATACAATGTATAAGTTCCACGGTACTGTGTTTATAACATTGAATTGTACATTTGGCGATTTTACGAAAGGACAACATGCAAGACTATTTCAAAGTACCCAATAAACTTATATTTCATGCAACTCTATACGTATAAACAATTATCAATATGGATATCATCCTCCATAAGCGATAGAGTCCATATATTAAAATATTTTATTAATTAATACATCAATTAGGAGTCATTTCACTAATTTAGTGTCATTTTTGCAGGCAACATTTAAAAAGTCAGCAAGTTGGCTGATAAACAAGCAATTCTGACAAACACTTCACCAAAATTTTGTCAAACGCTACGGACGGAAAATTAGGTTTTTTTTATAGTAGGTTCATATAAAATTCTTTTCAAGATATTGAATTTTAATCAATAAGTCGTCATTCTCATTGATTTAGCATCATTTTAATCAATTTGGCAACATTTTCGTTAACTTGTTAATATATAGAAAAATCATCAAGTTGGCGATATTCCGCTAACTTCGATGCCAAAATCCCGCTAAGCATTACGGATGGAAAAATAAGTTATTCTTATAGCAAATAAATGACTATTGACTTTCAAATAAAAAAGTATTACCCAAAGTATTTTTTCTCATGAATGGAACGAGCTAGATCCATGAGAATAATGTCACCTAATTAATCACATGATATTATATGAAAATTGTTATATATTCACATGATATATTCACATGATATTATATGAAAAGTGAACATATTTCACAATATTTAATAATTTTTTGATAAATTTATTTGAAAAATGTGCAATATCTCGAGAATGGTTTGTGCTAGCGTTTTAAAGCTTGTGTTAATTGTTTTCTAATGAAAAACTACATAAGAAATAACTATTTGCATAACACTTTATTAAAGGTTTTGATCTTTTCAAAATTTCACTCGAAAATTTAGGGGCATTCTGAACATTAAACTGTGTTTAAAAACAATAGGCTTCCAGTATTCACGGATTGTAATTTTTGTACTAAATTTCATTCGAATCGCTCCATTCGTTCATCAGATATCGTCTCCACTGACTCATTGACACACACACACAGACATCACCTCAAAAATGTTTGATTCATGTTCAGGGATGCTTGAAACGTGCTCCCATCGAAAACTCGAAGTCGAATTTTCGACCCCGTCACAATACTTTTCATATACATTATACTATGTATATAAGGAAAGTAACATGTTTTAAAATTTTATTTAATATTTCACTTACTAACTGTTTAGTTTGACTTATTAAATGATCAAAAGAAATTTAATGCTGAATATTATTTTACTTGATACTGTTGAAATTTAGGGATTGACTGCTGAAACTGATGAAATAGCACTGTATAGCAACATAAAATATATTCGCTGAACTTGCTGTCTTAAATAATCTGAAATTAAAAATATTTCGTTATTAGTTACAGCATAAACATTTGGTTGAATATATCAATCAGTTTCTGAGCAACCACACCAGCAAAGAACTTCTTGCCTGAAGAAGGAGCGTATTTTTTGCTTCTGAAATGACTGATATATTTAATCAACTATTTATGCTGTAACTAACGAATTAATTTTAATTTCAGACTACAGAAACATTTCTTTAATCGGTAAAAATATGTTCTTTTATGTATAGAAAGTTTGCTATGGGAAGAAATCTATTATGTTATTATCGTTAAAAATATACCAAAGGAATATGTTGATCCAATTCCCAGTAGCGTAGGCTAGCGCAAGAATATCCCCCCCTCCCCCAGGTAATGCAGAAAGCAGAAACACAAGTTATCTGAAGCTGAAGAACTGAGTTTTGTGGGAGGAATGGAACAAAGCGAAAATGACTCGACTCTTCCTAGGACAAACTTCCACCTCTGTGCTTCCTACCATACCCATTACCTTAGGATGGAATGAACTTGTCGATGTATTACTGCTTTGGCGGTCTAGTGGGTTGCTATACCTTAGTTAAACAATTGGCGATTTATAAAACATAGTTACTCATTTTATTTCTAGATGGCACCACCACACAATGAGCCAAAATTAGGAAAGATGCCTTTTTTGAAAATTAATTTAATATATTTACTAACTATAAAGAGTGTTCTAATTGTATTAGAAGATTCAGAAAAGCGTATTTTACAAGCAAAGTAAATTTCAGACTTTCATATTCAGTATTTTTTTATTACTGCTCATTTTTATAAAATTGCATTGATGGTATAGGGAGTCAATGAGTGAGACTCCACCTTAACATAATGCATATTAATATTAATTTCCTTAGCTACTGGAGAAAAATATTTGAGATGTACGGTTGCATATATAACTTTTTATACATTAATATATTTAATTGACTAAAAAAGTGTTTACTAGAAGCAAAATCATCTTACAGACGTTTCAATAAAAGGGTCACAGCAGGGAAATTACTGAAGAAGTAAAATGTGCAAGAAAAATCGAAAATGGAACAGAAAAACTGCCCTAGTGTAAATGTACATTTTAACCAAAAAACAATTATATCTTCTATCATATTCCAGTATGTTTAACTTTGTATAACAAATGTAGGTTGAGTTGATATTTTGATTTGCAAACATGAAAAACAGTCAGAATCTTTCCTTAGAAAATTTTGTCACTTTTATTCAATCCAGGTCACTATCTGTGTGTATACTACAGCATTATGTGGATCGGCATGGTACAAATTAAACTACTGTTAAACTCTGAAGCTTTGTGGGGTTTTTCATGGAAATTATAGTTTATGGACAATAACCATTTACAACAGTTAATACAGCAGCATAATTTAGTTTTTAATATACACAATATTTTTAAAACATACTGTGCTGTGATACATTTAAAAAATGAAATATTTAAAATCTAAGCTTGATTATTATTTGACTGGTTAGCTCAATGCTCATAAAATTTTGAGAAATTAATAATGCATCAGGCATGGGGTATTGCAAAATTAAAACCAAATAATAAAATAATACATTTAATAAATCAAATAATAAAATAATTAATTTAATACATATTTATATTTCATAATAATTCATCTATCCTATTTATCTTATATACTAGAATGAGTACTTGGCATTGCCTGAATTTAAGATGCAAACCTCTGATTAAAATTACATAGAAACTAAAAGCAATCTGGTTCATCCAGAGCATGTAATTTATAGACATAAATTAGACAAGAAACACAGGATCGGTTCATTTCTCATCCTTGGTAGATATAATATGGCCTAAATCACCCAAAACATCCATATTACATCCATCGTGGACAAAAAATAGACCAATACTGTGTTCATGATCCATAACATGTAATTTTTTAATGTAATATAGATGTAAATTTTGGATGATCCAGATTACATTATTTATGGATATATCTTTTTCTGCATTGGAAATAGATGATATCTTTTGGAAATAGATGAAGTAGATAAAACTGAAGAAGGAAATGGGTGTAACTGTACATCAAATTCCAAGTGGGATTGCAACAAATGCTCTTAGTCAAGTTAGAAAAAGTAATCGAACTTGGAGACCTGCATGATATTTGAAAGACTACATTCTGTACAATGTAAAAAAAGATACCAAAAATGAAGTAGTTTTAATAATGATAAAAAAAAACCCTATAAATTTATAAGAAACGAAAGAATCCCCATATGCAAAAAAATGGAGACAATGTCAATGAAGAACTGAACAACTTAAAACAAAATCAAACTTGGGAATTGGTCATAAAACCACCAAATACCAAAGTTATCAGCTCAAAATGGCTATCCAGAAGGAAGTAAAATATAAAAGGACATGTCTCAAAATACAAGGCAAAATTATTTGCAAAGAGCTTCTCACAAATTCCTGGTATTGAATTTAATGAGACTTTCTCACCCATCATCTAAATAAAATCTAATCATATTCTATTTGCACAGGCAGTTGAAATGGACTATGAATTGCATCAAATAGACATCACTTCAGCATACCTCAATGACATTCTGAGTGAATACATAACTCATTACTGAAAAAGAGAAAGAGCATCTGATTTGTCACCTGAAAAGAAATTTATACAGCTTGCAACAATTAGGGCTTGAATAGAATTAGTGTTTAGATAAATGTTTTTAAAGAATTTGGACTAGAATATTCAATTGCAGATCTGTGTGTCTATTATGACAGCAAAAAGTAAATCGTAGAAGGAGTATATGTGGAAACCCTAGGCCGTCCGACTCATCCAGAGGACATGAGCAACTATTTGGACGACCGGCTAGAAGGAGTATATGTGGACAACCTGTTTATTCTTCAAAAGAAGAAAACAAAAATTGAAGATTTTAAAATTAAAATAAAGAAGTGCTTTAAAACTAGACTAAACAAGACATATGTTATCTATAAGAATAGCCAGAAAGTCAGTTAGATCACTAATGTTAAACCAATCCTCCTATACTACAGAAACCCTCAACACATTAAGAATGGAAAATGCTAAAGGTGCATTGACTCCATCAGATTCTGGCTTGAAATATTGTTTACCATCAGATCCTGACATAAAAAATGTGAATGTGCCCTAAAGACAAGCAGTTAGAAGTGTGTTATACTTAGCCTCTCTGGTACATGTCCAGATATATTGTATCCATTGATGTACATGAGCCAGTTTAATGAAGATTATTCTGAATAGCACTGGAGAGGAATCAAGTACATGCTTAGATACCTAAAAGTAACTAAAGACCAAGAGCTAACTTTCAAGAAAACTGGAGAAAAATTGAAGATATTCTCTGATGCTGATTGAGTTGATCCCAAGTCATTTAGTGCGTAGGTCATAGTGTTGACAGGAGCAGCAATTTTGTTTTTTTTATAAGAAACAAAATTGCACTGCACTCACATCTTCTTAAGCTGAGTGCATCACTAAGTGCCAAACTGCTAAAAAACTTTTGTGGATTCAAAACCTACTGGGTGAACTGCAGATAACGCTTGTAGATGAACCATAATGTATATTCGTTGACAACAAGGAGCAAAGTGAATTTCTAAGAATCAAAAACTCTTAGAAAGGAGTAAGCATATTAATTTAAGATATTTTTCCTTACAAGAGTGGAGTTTTGACTTTTGTGTACCAGTGGTGTAGCATTCATAAAGGCTAAAGCTCAGCCTCCCCAGTTTGAAATCTAGTTTGAGGAATTATATAAACATTTTTATTTATTTTATTTTTACATAACTTTGCGAATGTATATGTATATTTTAGAAAATGGTTACACTTTATTTGCTTAAAGTAATGCGTTTCAAAGTATTTTTTCCCATTAAAATGCATCTTTTAAAGTAACAGAGGCTCAAATATTGATTAGCATGATAATGAAACATCTGGGCTCTTCTGTGGCCGATCATCATGTGTAATGAGTTCACGAAAGCTAACCTTCAAGAAGGCATGGCTATTGCTTTTCCCTTTACAAAGAACAATGATTGGATGTGAGATGTGAAGTTTCTTACTGATGTGAGCAGACATGATGGAGATGAATGGGTCTGCCATTTTGAGTCAAGTGAAGTGTTATTTTTGCAGAAAATATTAACTTTTTGTAATGTTACATAATTTGAGCCATTTTTCACTTGACATTCACCTAACTTGAAACAAGATCAGGATGAAGAAATACACTAATAATAAGTGCTATTTAAACTTAGTAGTTAGTAAGTGAAGTAGCCTTCAGCATCAATAGTAGTTAGTAAGTTATTGTTGTTGAGACCCAGACCGTCCGACCTACCAGAAAGGTGTCTTGGCATTAATATGGCGAAGCATCGCTTGCGTATTTGGACGTTTTAGAAATAATAAATCAGATTTCGTTTTGGTAATCACCTGTTACATGAGAATGATTTTACAAAAGAGATTGATAATATTTCTAGTAGATTTTTAGCATATTGTTACTATATGATATTAAGTTCTCATAGTATAGTATTTGTCAATAATTAATATACAAAATTGTTTCAGGACATTGTTGATTATATAGATTTTCAATTAAGCTTGTTACTTTCCAAATTTATTTTTCATCCATTTTCAGTACACTCTTGAATTGTTCAATTTTGCTAGTTCTAGCTGTTTGTATTTACAAAACTGATATATCTTTTCTGTCACTTATTTATAACATTCTAATTTATATCTACATATTTAATATGATGGTTGCAAAGGTTGATCTAATTTAGAAATATGAAAACATTTCAAATGCATATCTTGTATGCATTCATCTTACATCTATAACATTTTAAAATTTTGTGCATTTCATGCACTTTTTGCATTTTTATGCTACATTATACTATTTTACTTATCAAAAGAATAAGAGCGAATTCAAATATAAATCTCACTTATAATAACACAGCAAAACCCTTTCCAATTTAAAAAGCCAAGTGCTCAGCCTCCTCAGTCAAAAATCTTACGCTATGCTACTGGCATATACTATTGAAGGATAATGTTGCTGATATACTGATGAAGTCCATATCAATACATTTTATCTTAAGGGTGAACTGTTTCTTAACTGTATGCTGAAATGAACATATTCTCTTCATTTACTATAATGAAGAGAAAAAAAGATTGCAATCCTCTTGTCTGTGGGAGGCTCTGCTAAAATCTTATTACCAAATGACATTTTTAATCAAATCCCAAATTCCATTTGAGATAACCTTTGCTTAAATGCTAAGAGAAAAACATTAGTTTATAGAAAATGTGATTTATAGCTACTTTTTGATTGACTTCACCAAATACTACACTCTAACTAAAGCAGACTTTTGGTATTCACTGGATGCAAATTTGTTTTGTTAAAGTTTTCTTACATTTTTTAATGCTTTGCACATAATTGCATGTTTTTACATTATACAAATATTTACAAATTAAAATTGTTTCATTGATGCAAAAAAATCTTAATTCTCACTTTATTTCTTCTCTTAAGTCTTGAAAATCTCACTCATTTTCTGCTTAAGTGAGAAAATCACTCAATTTTTTTAGTTAGTAGAAACCCTAATATTGTTAGATTGATTTTCTACTAGAAGCTCAGTTGCATAAAAGTAATGAATATAAAATATCCTCACTCATTTTAAAATGCATCAAAGACTTACCAACAACACCCAATCTTAGGTAGCAATATGTATATTCATATGATTCATAAAATCTGTTATATTTTGAAGATTGGTTTATGCTTCTGGAGCTGCTATGATGACTGGAGCTACAATCTTCTGATTGTTCAATTGAATTTTCAGATTTATTAAGAACCTTGAAGCATAACAAAAATCTTTCTTTGCATAAGAATCGTTTATGATGTTTTTCTGTTCGTAAAATAAAGCAGTACATGAAGAAAAGGTATCCAACGCTTACACCATATAAGTATAAATAAAATCCCTGAAAAGAGAAAATAATATCTATTAAAATAGTTTTTGTAGTTAAAACATTGTTTGAAATTTATGACAGAGCAAAATACAAAAATTCATTTCTTTGAACAAGGTTAGTTGCTCAAGTAACAAAATAAAGACAATAACTTGATAGAAAGTTAAGAATGTGCAAAATCATTGGGAATCACATGTACTCTTGACCAACACACACACACACACACACACACACTAAAGTTCTTTTCATTATCCCTATTATTATGCACAAAAAAGCTATTTTGTACCCCAAAGAACTTGAAGAAATACAATTAAAATAAAATAAAATAAATTAAGAATTTAACCACCATTAAAAGATAAAATTGAACATAGCCACTTACCGGATTAGAATTACAACCAATTTTAATTGTATACTAAATAATATTAGGTTTTTTTTTTTTTAAATTATATACTATACTAGGGTCTGGTGGAGTCAACACTTTTGAGATAATTTCAGCACTGAGTATTTCATAAATTAAAATACAAAATAAATTTTGGGATTATGGGGTAAACTTTTAGGTTGTGATTCAAAGATTAACATTTATAGTTAACAATATATAAAGTTATTTGTTTTAGAATAAAATATTACACTCATGGAAAATGAAAGTTGCGCACCAAAAAGAAAACATAGCACAACCACGAAATGATGTCAGTGGCCTTATAAACTGGTATGCAGTTGACGCCCCATCAATACGAGAAGCTTTGACCGATGCAAGCACGAGTACGACATGAAAAGAATGGTGGAAAAATACCAGAAATGTTGATGTATGCAACTGACAGACTTCAAAAGAGGCCTGATCATTGGGCCAAAAACCGCAGGGTAATCAGTGCGCAGGATAGCCTGTTACATGGATCATTCAGACTATATCGTCTGACGGTGTTGGGAGCACTGGTCACAGGACACCACCCAGACACGGAGGACTGGCTCTGGATGGACCAGGAATACGACAAGTAGAGAGAATCGAATGATCATGCGGCAGGCACATAGTGTCCATGGCGATCCGATCTGTGATACAGGCACACATATTGGTCCTGTATGCGCACAAACCATATCTAGATGCCTGAAGGAAGCGAATCTGTGATCCCAGTGTTCCTTACATGTGCTGCCGTTAACACAGGAACATCGGCGGCTCCGGTTGCAGTGGTACCGGGCCAGAGCAATGTCGAACGCTACAGATTGGCGATGTGTGGTATTTAGCAATGAGTGCCACTTCATTTTGGGAATTGATGATTAGAGTGTCTGGGTGTGGAGGTCCCCTGCACAATGCCACAATCCCAACCTCGTTATCGAGTGCCAAGCAAGCCCCACTGCAGGCATTATGGGCTGGAGAGCCATAGCCTACGACAGCCGATCCGCTCTAGTAGTGGCACCTGGAACTTTGAGGGGAAGCGGTGCATGGATGAGATTCTACGACCCCCATGTTCTCCCATTCGCTGCTGGGATTCCAGGTACGTAATTCCAGCAGGATAATGCCCGGTCGCACATGGCTCGGGTCACCCAGACCTGCCTGAGTCATGTCCAGACACTTTCATGACCTGCCCATTCCCTAGACCTGTCCCCTATCGGCATGTGTGGACCACTGAAATACCAGCTGCCTCGTTGCTGCAATCTTCAGGATTTGGAACATAATGTCTAGCAGATGTGCACTCATCTGCTGCAGGATAACATCAGGCATCTGTTCGACACCACACCAGACTGTACTGCTGCTTGTATCACAGCATGAGGTGGTGCAACATGCTATTGAGGATGACCGGACTGTATGCCATAGCTCCCTTTGTACGTGTTCTGCTGCGCTGTTTTTGTGATCATGTATATCATTCATCTGTATCCTTCCATCAATAAAATTTCAGGTCCATCCTATGCTTCCTTCTTTGTGCATAACTTTTATTGTCTGCGAGTGTATATAAAATAAATAGATCCTTTCACATATTTTTGCCCACAATACATAGTATATGTAAAGGGAACATATTCCCACACAGCACATTACATCCAGATTCTATCTAGATTACATCCAATAGATGTAACTTGGATCATCCAAAACCGATCCAAATTTCAGTGATTGACGTGTATTGACATCTAATGGATATCCAGATGTTACTCTAGATACCATCTATGGATATTTAATGGCTAGTCATCTGAACGAAAAATGGATGTGCAATAGATGTATGCTGGATCATTTATATTATATCTACTTCTCATCCAAATTACATCCAGATTGACATCTAATGGATATCCATATGGATGCCTTATGGATGTATAATGCAAGTTAACTGGATCATTCAGATTATGTTCATACATCCATATTATTGGATTATTTTTTTATATTCTAATGTGATCTTATAAAATAGAGAGCTTAAACAATGATAAAAATACGTTGAAATTTTTTTAATATAGCAGATTTATTTAGCAAAAAAAGAAAATGTCCTTATTTTGCTATGGCTAATTTTTTTTATACCCTTCTGGATTCGAAATGGCAGTGTTTTATGTGTGTGTAAGTGTGTTGAAGGGAACCTAATTCTTTAGCCCCTATACACTTATCTTTTATATAAGAAAATAATAATATAACTTGATCTTTTATGAATCTATTATGCTGTATTTCTAGATCAAATAAATTGAAGTTATTTTTTATTTTCCAAGATATCAGTATAAGAATTAGGGCTAGTTAGTAGAAATTAATACTCAGATTATGCTTTGCATAATACTTTAAATAAAATTCTAATACTATATACTTTATGATTTTCTTCTCATCAGCCTAAGTTTCATTTTTAGAAGTACTACAATAGAAGTTACTTGGTAATTATTTAAATGCCACCACTGCAGATGTTTATAACATAGCTGTAATGATGAAAATATGAATTCATATTGCCCCCATACTACAACAATATGAATTATTAAAAATATCAGAAAGTTATAATAAATTTCAGTAACAGTATAGTAAAATTGATAGCTTAATTATCATTTTGATTTTAACAAGTTTAAACTTATAAAAATCAAGTATGTGATTCAACATGACATTAATAGTTACCGTATATACTCGCATATAAATTGAGAAATTTGTGATAAAAAAAAGCTTCAGAAAGTGTGTGTGTGTGTGGTGGTGGGGGGGGGGGGGGTCGACTTATACGTAGAGTCTAAAAAAAATCGTAAGTCAAAGAGTTCTTTTTTCGAGAGGCAATCCATCCAAAAATGATGCGGTAGTAATTAAACAATTGAGCATCCAGAATTTCTCTGAACTTCAAAACTACTCTCCTGTGAGTGACTGTCCTCCCGATTCTCAGACTACTGGCGTATTGCCACACCATAAAAAAATATACATAACATACAACTGTTAAATACAACTCGTTCATTTTCATTCGATGTTTATGTCTCACTTCTTCGATTATGGCTGATCGTCCTTGACAAAAAATGGCTCTTTTGCAAAGGGTATCTAATAACTGTGTTGCTTTGAGTCAATTTTGGGTTAACGAAAAAATTGGCTCAAATAATGGGCAGAAGCCAGACATGGTTTTGATTGCTTGGTGGGTTAAGGACACTTAGGTTAGAGATGCGATAAATAAGTAATTTGGTATCACGTCTGATTTCAACTAAATAAGATTAAAGACACAACATTAGACAGAAGGTCTTTTATTAAAACTTCTTATAAAGCATACAAAGTATTAAAAATGCTAAAGCGCTTTCGAGCGTTAATACGCTCTTCAACAGTGGCTACATGAAAGTAAATAAAGTGGTAATATTAGAGTAGTCACTCTAATATTACCACTTAATTTAACCATATTCGTTCTGATATACTTGGGGATATTGATAACTTTAAAAGCTATACTGGGGTGTATGTGATTCCCCTGTTGTCTCCCTATGGTGACAATAAATTTTATATTGGCAGTACCAAACATAATGTTGGCATCCGCGTTTAGCAGAGCATGCTCATGGTGTTAAAGGTGGTAAACTTTCTACAGCCCTTGCTCAATATGTAGTTAATGATAATTTCTTACCCGTTTTTGAGAAACTTTCCTTTAAATGAATTGTAATAACCCACATAATATTCTCCTTTATGAATCCCTTTTTATTTATATCTACAGTGTGTCAATTTGTAATTTTGATCCCATTCAAATTTTATGTTATGCTTGGTGACCTCATTCTCAACTCTATGCAATTTAAGTCTCTTCATAGTTATCTTTGACGTCATTCTCATAAAAATCGGGCTTGACTGTCCTTTTGAATTTTCATTTTTCCTGTAATAAAATACTATTTTACAATTGTACTTTTCTTGTGATATACTTATATTTTGAACCCGTTTAAAATATATTTTATATTTTCTGTGTATATTTCTTGGATAATAGTCTGTTCATTTACTAATTTTATATTTATTTATGCAAATTTTCTATGTTACTGGTCTATATATGAACAATCCATATTTACTTTCCATGTAGCTACTGATGAAGAACGTATTAACGCTAGAAAGCACTCTGGCATTTTTAATACTATGTACATCTTATAAGAAGTTTTAATTAAAGACCTTCTGTCTAGCGTTGTGTCCTTAATCTTATTCAGAGATGCGATGCCTGCAGGAAATGGTCACAAAATTGTTGAAGAAATGTTACTTTAGTAATGAATTTGATGGCATAAATCATAAAGTCAAATCTGATTCATCCAGAGCATGTAATTTATGGATGTAAATTAGATGAGGAATACGTAATTGGTCCATTTCTCATCCATGGTGGATATAATATGGACAAGTTCATCTAAAACATCCATATTACATCCATTATGGATGAAAAACAGACCAATACTGTGTTCATGATCCAGAACATGTAATTTTTGGATGTAATATAGATGTAAATTTTGGATGATTCAAATTACATTACTTATGGATATCTATTAGATATATCTTTTCCATGTGGATGTGTTTTGGATCAATGAGATATAATCTGGATATGATCTGGATAACTGTGCTGTGTGTGTTGGAAAAGAAAGAAACTGACTATTGAATATTAATGGTTCTGCACTTTTTGAGCATCCATAAATGTGAATCAACCACTTTTCAATGATGTCTGTGTGTTTTGTCTGTCTATGAGCTTGTAGATATGACATCTCTCAAACAAATTGAGAGAATTGAATGAAACTTGTGAAACTTGACATGATTATTTTAATCCTAAAACATCAGAAGTCTATTTATTTTCAGAATGCTCAGCATATTTTACTTATTAATTTAGGTAACCCATTTATGCCTTTTGTAATAATTTATATGTAGCAGACACTCCCATTACAATAGAAATATAACAAGCTGTTTTGCAGATTAGAACATGGGGACCTAGGATCTGTGTGTACTTTAAATTAAATTGAATTTTAATAATTTCATTTTCAAATATCTTATTTGTAATTGCTTTCTTTCTGCTTAAATTAGTGGGTTGCATTGGCATTACCAAGGACAGGGTTTGGGAGCAATGATATTTGGAAAACTGGAAAACATACTATTTGGTTACCAACCCCCTCTCCAACAAATTTTTATTTTCTGACGATGCTACTGAAGACCCTTGTTTTCCGTCTCTGGTGAAAATAGAAAAATTGAATCCATTAAGTTCTGCCCCATGGTCGATACTTTAAGTTGCTTTAAATGTGCAAGATTCAACTTTCCAAGTCACCAAGCAGGTTTCTGTTAATATGGAAACACTTTTGCAAAAAATTAACAATTTTCCCTGCACCATTGCTAGGGCCTCTCCAGGCCTCTCCACCCTGAGCAGGTCTGGCTTCCATATCTCACTGGTCCTGTTTGTATGTTGGACCTCATATGATACTATTGCTCATAGAATTATAATTGTCATTGTTTTCTATAAAAAATAACACTTTAAAAATCTTAAAATTTTAATCGAATTCCAATCATGTAAATTACTAATAATCATATTGAAATTTAGTTTTTGTGCACTGTTACTTACCATCGATTAAAATTTAGATATAAGGTATAGTTTTTCTTTAAAATTCCATATTCAATATTTTGATGAAAAGTCTTGTTTTTGATGCTGTATGTGTAAAAAAATTTAGTCTTCTAAGTCATCAGATTGGTTTTTAAGAGTATGGATATACTTTTCAAACTCCCTCCCCTACCCCATTTTCTATGCCACCGAGGAGGAAATGAAAAATCCAGCTCAATTAGGTTCTGTCCATTTCTTGATACCATTAGTGTGCAATACTTTAGCATTCTAGGCCACCAAATTGGATGGGTGTTGAAAGTATGGATACACTTTTCCACCCCTTCCCCTACCTCATTTTCTCTGCCACTGAGGAGAAATTGAAAACCTGATTCCGTTAGGTTCAGTTCCATTCTTAACACTGTACATGTGCAAAGATTTAACCTTCTAAATTTCTAGATGGGTTTCCACCAGAGGGAGAAATTAAAAATCTGCCTCTGTTTGGTTCTGTCTCGTTCTTGATACAGTAAGTGTGCAAAATTTTAGCTTTCTATGATGCTGGATTGGACGGGTTTCGAGAGTATGGATACACCTTTTCTACCCCCTCCCTCCTGCCCCATTTTTTTTTTTGCCACTGAGGGGGGAACTAAACATCTGGCTCCATTATGTTCTGTCCGATAATTGGTACTGTAAGTGTTGTTGTTGAAACCCAGACCGTCCGACCTACCAGAAAGGTGTAAGGTAACTGTTTGGACGGTCGGGAAATGCCACCCAATTTAGACCGGAACCCAGTGGGGGAGGCATCCACAGGGACCGTACCCTCCTTCCCCTACCACCAACCTCTCGGAAGGACTTTCGGACCCAGTTAACGCGCTGGAGTTGC
Organism: Amaurobius ferox; assembly: GCA_951213105.1. Lineage (NCBI taxonomy): Eukaryota > Metazoa > Arthropoda > Arachnida > Araneae > Amaurobiidae > Amaurobius > Amaurobius ferox. The sequence goes on along the minus strand of OX578141.1, from coordinate 30,072,982 downwards.
ACTCGGTAGGCCCGGGTTCGATTCCAGCCACTGCCAAAACTGCCGCTGTGTTCATGCAGAGTACGATCACGTTAAACATGTGGGTACTGTAAGTGTATAAAAATTTTGCCTTCTGGATCACCGGATGGGCTTTAGGAAAATATGAAGATACTTTTATACTATTCCCAATCTTTTTTACCTCCAAGGAAGAAATTAAAAATTTGCTCCATTAGATTTCTCAATACTATAGTGTCGAAAACCCAGGCCACTGAACTCACCCTAGGGTATGAGCAGCTGTGTGAGTGGCCGGCAGTACTATGTTGAAGACCCAGACCGTCCGACTCGTCCGAGGACTTAGAGCAGCTATTTGGACGGACGGCGGTACTATGTTGTTGTTGTTGAAACCGAGACCGTCCGACCTACCAGCGGAGGTACTATGTTGTTGTTGAGACCCAGACCATTCGACCTACCAGAAAGGTGTAAGGTAACTGTTTGGACGGCTGGGAAGTGCCACCCAATTTAGACCGGAACCCAGTGGGGGACGCTTCCACAGGGACTGTACCCTCCTTCCCCTACCACCAACCTCTCGGAAGGACTTACGGACCCACATGCTTAACGTGCGGTGGTACTATGTAGAAGACCCAGACCGTCCGACTCATCCAGAGGACACGAGCAACCATTTGGACGGCCGGCGGTGGTACTATGTTGTTGATGTTGAAACCCAGACCGTCCGACCTACCAGAAAGGTGTAAGGTAACTGTTTGGACGGTCGGGAAGTGCCACCCAATTTAGACCAGAACCCAGTGGGGGAGGCATCCACAGGGACCGTACCCTCCTTCCCCTACCACCAACCTCTCGGAAGGACTTTCGGACCCACATGTTTAACGTGATCGTACTCCGCATGAACACGGCGGCAGTTTTGGCAGTGGCTGGAATCGAACCCGGGTCTACCGAGTGCAACTCCAGCGCGCTAACCAATGGGCTACCGCGCCCCAGCGGTGGTACTATGTTGTTGCTGTTGAAACCCAGACCGTCCGACCTACCAGAAAGGTGTAAGTTAACTGTTCGGACGGCCGGGAAGTGCCACCCAATTTAGACCGGAACCCAGTGGGGGAGGCATCCACAGGGACCGTACCCTCCTTCCCCTACCACCAACCTCTCGGAAGGACTTTCGGACCCACATGTTTAACGTGATCGTACTCCACATGAACACGGCGGCAGTTTTGGCAGTGGCTGGAATCGAACCCGGGCCAACCGAGTGCGGTGGTACTATGTGTAAAAACTCTGTGTTTTAGAGTTTTTACACATAGTACCACCGCCGTGGCCAACGGCCGTACCGTGCTGATAACACCGGTTCTCGTTAGATCACCGAAGTCAAGCAGCATCGGGCGCGGATAGTACTTGGTGGGTGACCACCTCGGAACGCCGCGTGCTGTTGGCCATCTCGGGTGCGGTATTCCCGTGATTTGCGCGCTAGATTTGCACGCTGCCGCAAATGCCGCCGTGTTCATGCGGAGTACGATCACGTTAAACATGTGGGTCCGTAAGTCCTTCCGAGAGGTTGGTGGTAGGGGAAGGAGGGTACGGTCCCTGTGGATGCCTCCCCCACTGGGTTCCGGTCTAAATTGGGTGGCACTTCCCGGCCGTCCATACAGTTACCTTACACCTTTCTGGTAGGTCGGACGGTCTGGGTCTCAACAACAACAACATAGTACCACCGCACTCGGTTGGCCCGGGTTCGATTCCAGCCACTGCCAAAACTGCCGCCGTGTTCATGTGGAGTACGATCACGTTAACGTGCGGAGTACGATCACGTGTTCATGCGGAGTACGATCACGGTGGTACTATGTTGTTGTTGTTGAAACCCAGACCGTCCGACCTACCAGAAAGGTGTAAGGTAACTGTTTGGACGGTCGGGAAGTGCCACCCAATTTAGACCGGAACCCAGTGGGGGAGGCATCCACAGGGACCGTACCCTCCTTCCCCTACCACCAACCTCTCGGAAGGACGGTAGTACTATGTGTAAAAACTACTCTAACCCTCTAACTACTACTAAAACTACTACTAAAACCCTCCTTCCCCTACCACCAACCTCTCGTAAGGACGGTGGTACTATGTCGAAAGCCCAGACCAACCGACTCGTCCGAAGACTTAGAGTAACAGTTTGGGTGGTGTTTTAGTTTCATTGGGTTGGCTCCTGGTAGGTATGAAAACACTTTTCTATCCCCATTGTTAAAATCTTAAAATTTGAATTATGTGAGTTTTAATCAAGTGAGTTCTAATCTAATTCTGAAACTTTGGAAGTAAAATGATTCATAACAAAAGAAATGTCACAAGCATGTACAGAAATTAGTTCAGCCTTGTCTTGTTTTGAGAAAATGGACTCAAATCCCTCTTGTTTTTTAAAAGTTTAAATAATTGTAAATGATTCTGTTGCTATTTATAAAGACATTTATGAAGAAAAGAGAGATACTATCTAAATAACTCTGAACAGATTAATAATATAAGTTAAAACATCTTCCACCAATCACAAATTTACCTGTTGATTAGAGTTTCAGACCTGAAAATTAAGAGTTTTCTCATGACAATCACGTCACTTGAAAATCAATAAGCTTTTTGTAGTTACCATTTAAATTCAAAATATCAAAATTCATGGAAATAACTTGATTCTATTAAGAGACTGCTCCCTCAGAAGTGCGTGTGTGTGTGTGGGGGGGGGGGGATTCTGATATCTCAAGAACAGTTTTTTATAAATTTTAGATGATGTTGTCAGTTCATTTCTTGCTAAAAGTTCTTCCACTTATTTCACTAAGCATACATATATTTTTAAATTTCTTCCATTTTATATCAAAAATGTGCAATATTTCAAAAATGGTGCATATTAGCATCATATTATTAAGTTATTCACTTTCAAATAAAATAATTATATATAAAATGATTATTTCATTAACATGCTTAAGATAATTATTTTATATTTCTTTTTCACTAAAGGGGGAGGGGGGGGGGATATTTGAAAATTTAGGGTCTCATCGCAAATTAATAAATATTTTACATTAACCAAAAATAATGGTACCAAAATTTAGGCGAATCACTCAATTTATTTGCTATATTATGTTCACAAATTTAAAAATAGATGCATGTGCATCATTGAACAAATGGGTAATTTATATTCATAGATACTCAAAACTTGTAAATGCATCAATATCCAAGAGTCAAATTTTGACCCTATCACAATATTTTTCCTCTACATATACTTTGTATTGCAAGAGAAGTTAAAAGAGAAAGAGGTACTTAATGTAAATTTAAATAACTCAATTATAACATATTAGCACATTTTAAGTGCAAATAATTTACAAATGCAATTTTATGTCTGAAAAGATAATGCTATCAAATAAAGGGATGAGATTGGGATAAAGGCTTAAAACAAATATTTGAGTTAATTATATGCAAAATGCATTTTAAATAATAAAGCATGTGAGAATTTTGCATAACTAACAAAAATACTAAATTGGAAAAATAATGATTTATTTCATATTATATTCAGTATAAAACAAATTTGGCAATTGCATTTAAATACAGTGTTGCCAACAGTCTGCAAGAGTCATCAGGAGTAATTACTAAGATTCAGGAATTTTCAGAGATATTTCAGGTACACTTTGCAAAAATTCAATGTTGATGCATTCTTTCATATTATATCTAAAATATGCATATATATTTATAATTCGTGCTTTTTTTTTGTCAGTTTTGTAGAAATGAAATCATTACAATAATAGTTCAGGATTTATGAATTTAAAAAAAAAAAAATTCCATGATTTACGAAACACAAATAAATAAAGTTTTTTTTTAATTCTAAAATTACAGTATATATTTAAAACATTTAATATATTATTACATTAAAATGTGCATTATCTACACATGATTAAAATTTGGTACTTATAATGTTTTAAAAAGATGTTTCTTTTATTCAAAAATATGGGAAACAAAGCTTTAAAATAGATATTTTTATGAGTTTACTTCAAAGAATATTAAAAATACTCCAATTGATCCTAACTTTAAAATAATATACTGTTAGAAAGGGGGTGGAAAACAAAGATTTTAATTCAATAAAATCAAAAATTATTTTTTTATATCATTTTAACTTCACTCAGGATTTCTGATAGAGCACAAGAATTTTGTACAATAGAATTTGGTGTGCAAAGTTTTCTCATGGAATATAAATATGATACTTTCCTCTCTTGCAATTCTCCCACTATTTTCCCATTGAGTCCAATGATTACAGACTAGAGAAAAAATTTAGGACTTGCTTTTGATTCCTCTTCTGTTTAGGATGTAGATGCCATCATGGATTCCCACTGAGGAGCAATTAAAATAAGAGCTCTTATAACAGCTCTTTGGTTAAAACCCCCTTTTCTGTCATTCCCCATTCTTGAATCACCCTTCATTAACAGATAATTGCATTCTGAAGAGTTAACTGACCATGATCCCCATCCTCTAGCAGTTCATCTCCCAGGCAGTGGCGCACCCAGAATATTCCTAAGGGGGGGGCCATTGGTGCACAAAATTTTTATGAAGGAGGATGACTCCTCGATAAATTTTCCGAGAAAAAATGATCAGAGGCCATATCAATTAACAAGGCGGTTGTCTTTTTTTGTACATTTATTTTTATCAAATTACTAACAATTCTTTAGTGCAGTGCAAGAGAATTGAATGATTAGAAGAAGTAGTAGTAGATATTTATACAAAACAACACAAATTAAGAAATAGATGAAGATAAAATTATTTGTTCTGGTCTGCTTATACTGTATACTTGTTTTCAACCACTCTCTCATGATTACATATTGTTATATTATTCAATTATGATCTATACATATTCATAAAACGAAGTCCAGCCTCCTGTTTTTCTTTGTAGCCAGAGCATTAATTATCTGGTCTGGATCAATTTCCACTTCACGGTGAATGTTCATTGACGCCAGTCCATTCAGTCTGGTTTCACTCATACTGTTTCTCAAGTAAGTTTTCAACCTCTTCATTGTGGAGAATGACCTCTCAGCACTGCTTGTTGATACTGGGAGGGTGGCATACACTTTTAAAAGTTCAAACACAGTTGGAAAAGTCCTTTGGTCACAAAAGTTAAGCAGTTCGATTGGGCTTTTAGTTTTCTTGTTCAATGCAAAGACCTTCATGTACCACAGATGTAGTTCAGCTTTTAGAGTATTATCTGATCTGGGTCCTAAATCATCTGCAAATTTCCTTGATAAGGCAACAAATCTCTCGTTTTCTTCCAGTGTCGGCTGCCTTCCATTCGGAATGACAGATGCAAAACTTTGTAGAAATTCCTTATGTTTGAGAAATTTTTCATGGAGGTGAGTGATGAAATTATCAATCCATGGAATGAAAATAGAAAGTCTGTAGTATTCTTCAGGAGTCTGTACGTTGAAATTTGATCTATAAATTTGTCTGGTGGCACGGCGTGGTAGAGTAATGTTTTCTCCATGCTGTTCCAGCTTCTTAACAGCTTGTTCAAACAGATGGTGAAACTCGTTCTCTGCGTTCTCTCGAATTATAGATATAGCTTTCAAAACGTCTTCTACGTCACTCACAGCAGTTGCCAGATCAAGGTTAACTTCCTGCAGCTTTTCACTCAGACGAACACTGTAGCTGAGTAATCTGTCAGCTGAAACAAGTGCTATGACAAACTGTGATGTTAACATTGAACATAACAAGGTATGAGCCTCTGTTGATGTCTCCTTGTCATTCCAGGTAGTAATCTCCTCCAGAGCGTCGATTACTTGATCAAACAATGAAACCATAACTGTGACGGCATCATGTCTCTCCACCCAACGAGTAGGGCATAATTTCTTCAGTTTTTTGGCACTGATTTCTGTCTCTTCCTGATTAGCTGCATTAATTTTGCTGGTGAGAACAAGGTTTCGTTTTGGTGTGTTGAAAAAACTAGAGATTTTCCCTATTATTCCAAAGCTGTTTCGGATATCCGGAACTCTAGATGAATAAGTTATGGCTAAGTTCAAACAGTGTGATGCACAATGAACGTAGGGGGCTTTGGGGTGTTGCTCATATATAATTGCTTGGGCGCCATTGTACTCTCCACTCATTGCAGAAGCTCCATCGAACCCTTGTCCACGGAGGAAAGACGTATCAATGTTGCAGTCTGCAAGGCCTTTAAGAATAGCATCTGCAATTGCTCGACCTGTAGTTTCAGTCAGGGGCACAAACTTAAGGAAGTTCTCCACTATCTTAAATTCAATTTTATACTTATCATTTGTTTCAAACCGTTTCAAATAACGAACGCAAAGTGTCATTTGCTCTACCGTTGCAATATCTGTGGTTTCGTCACATAAAACCGCAAAACATTTGGCCTCATTCACCTCAGTTGCTATGTGCTTCACAATGGAATCATTGCATGCTGAAATAATCTCATGTTTGTATATTTTTTAGCGCTGTTATCCTATCTTCATCTGTGAGGTTAGATTTCTTGACATAATTAGAAATATCTGCAGCCAGAATTTCTATTTCAACTGTGTTTGGTATTGTGTTTTGTCCTACCTTTACCTCCTCACAAGCGTTTGAAGACAGCCCGGGGTCACGGCTGTTGCTTGCTTCGACTGCAGCCTCATCAATGTAACAAGAGCTCAGGGAAACGTCGTTGGGAACGTCACTATTTTCAATCTTACTTTTTTTTTTAAAATAATTTCCCAGTGTCTGTTGGCCTAGCCCTTTTCGTTTTTCACTCATTGTCTTTTTTTTTACCTTGCTCCTCAGTTATTCAAGAACAAAATTTGCTATATAGCCGAAATACGCACATAAACACACACACTGATCGTTAAAGATGCATTTCACTGTAAGATCAGTTGAAAGTTCAGGACCATTATTAAATTCAGCTATTCACCACGCAGGCCCTCGTTCCGAAACTACCAATTCACTGTTATCACCTTGTGTCGTAACGTCGCACTTTATTTCAACTCACAGCAACACTTAATTCGCGAAGCGTTGGCACGATCTATTTATTCACTTCCACAATTTTCTCACTGGGTAAACGAAATCCTCGAGTTTTCGAGCGAACAGCCGCTTCCCCGCCGTTCACTCTTTATATAGGGCCACGGAGGCGCCTGTGACGTCACTCTACACAGCACTGGTATAGTACGACTATAGCGAGAAGGCATTTGGGTCACGTGATTTTGGACGAGTCCATTAGTTAAATTCAATCACAGGTAGAAACGTCTTAAGAAGAACGGGTTTCCAGAATTGGCGCCTTTAGTGCGAATTAATTTATAATTTGTACAGTACGATAAAGAGCTTTATATGTATAATTACATTCAGTGTAAGTGTTGGGATATGCTGGAATTGTTTTCTTCACAATGATTAAAATTATTTATTACAATAATGGTTGTAAATGTTTTTTTTTTATACTTTCTCGAAGGCAGACCTAGTTCTCCCTTGTGCTGACAGCGCCCTTCGCGTTTTGCTTTGTCAGCCCAAGGGGGGGGCCAGGGCCCCCTCGGCCCCCCCCGTGGGTGCGCCACTGCTCCCAGGAGGAATGTGGAATCTCACATTGCAACAGTGTGGGTTCACTGACATACTTATGCGTGCAACATACTCAAATATAAGTACTCAAAACTAATCAAACATAAATAAAAAAATATTCATTTTTTAGGGAAGGTGGGGGTCATTTGATCTCCTTAAATGCCCTTATTCAAAGTTAGCAATCTTAAACTCCAATCAGACAAGCAGTCTATTTATCACACTGTAATAGAAATGATCATTAGAAAACGAGTTAGACTTAAAGAAAGCTTTAATCAACTAGAATGATGCATGACAAAATGGCAAAGCAGTATCGCACGCTAGTAGTTGGAACATCAAAACATAGTAGTGTTGCCATTCTTCAAGTACCTAAAGTTAGTGTTGCCAAAACAAGAACATAATATCACATTCACCCCTCCCATAGTGTTAGTCAATCACATAGTCGGCTAAATAGGAAGGCAGGCGTTTCGGTCTGCTGGGACGAAGTGTAGTAGGATCCTGGGACCTCTCCCCAGTATTCTTACAGAAGTTCTCTGATGAGGAGGCTGGACTGCTAGGATATGGTGGTACACTGTCTTGAGCTTCATCTTCTGTCATATTTTTGAGACTCACCGGTGGGGTTTTTGTATGTGCGTTAGACAATTCAGAATTCAGAATATCAGAAGAAGGCAGATGGCTGCTACAGCTGTCTCCGTCGTCATTGATAGGTAAAGGAGTTTCCCCTCTTGGAGCTAAGTGCCGTATAGAGACACTGGTTTCACGTCCGTCTGGGAGTCTAACATAAGCATAGTCTGGGTTTGCTTCAATGAGTTCTACTTCCTGCACAATAGGCTCATACTTATTAGCTCGTGTGTTGTTCCTCATTAGCACTGGACCTGGATGGGTAAGCCAAGTAGGTATGGAGTAACCATTGTAGGATCTTCTAATGTGGGAGAACATTCGTTCATGAGGTGTAGCATTTGTGGAGGTGCATAGTAGGGAGCGAATCGAATGTAAGGCAGGTTGTAAAACATTTTCCCACTGTTCAATTGCCATGTTTTTTGATTTTAGTGCCAGCTGGATAGTTTTCCATACGATTCCATTGTATCTTTCGACTTGGCCGTTTCCTTGCGGATTGTAAGCAGTCGTCCTGCTAGTCGCTATCCCAAGTGGAGTGAGAAAAGATTTTAACTCACGGGACATAAAAGATGAACCTCTATCAGAATGTATATAAGCCGGCATTCCAAAAATTGAGAAGATGTTTTGCAAGTGAGTTATAATGGTAGACGCCGAGATATCAGAACAGGGAATTGCAAAGGGGAATCTCGAAAACTCATCTACTACAGTCAGGAGGAAGCGGTTCCTGGAAACTGTTGGTAAAGGTCCTTTGAAATCCAGATTTAATCTTTCAAAAGCAGCAGTTGCTTTGATTAATTTTCCATCATTTTTACAGAATCGTGGCTTGACTTCGTTGCAACAGGGGCAAGCGTTTATGACCCTCTTAATGTCGTCCAAAGAGAAGGCTAAATTTTTAGATCTGATCCAATGATACATTCGGGTGATTCCCGGATGACACAATGCCTCATGTAATTCTCTTATATTCACTCCTGGGCTGGTAGCCGCCGTTATTCTTGATAGAGTATCCGCAGTTGCATTTCTGTTTCCAGGTCGGTAGATAATATCAAATTTGAAGCAGGTAAGTTCCAATCTCCAACGCATGATTTTCTCATTTTTAATTTTACTGTTATGACACTGATCAAACATGAATGTGACTGATCTTTGGTCAGTAAAAACTTCAAAATGTCTACCAATTAAGTAATGTCGCCAATTCCGTAGGGATTCAACAATTGCATAGGCCTCCTTTTCAATCGAGGAATGCTTCTGCTCAGATGCGTTCAGAGTTCTTGAGAAGAATGCCACAGGACGTTCAGCTTGACTCAAGGAAGCCCCTATAGCAAACTCAGAGGCGTCTGTTTCCACTCTAAAGGGTATGTTGTCCTCAATAGCAAACAAGGAGGCATTAGCTATATCGGTCCTTAATGAGTCAAAAGCCTTCACAGCAACTTCCGGAAGAGGAAAGGGACCCTTAGCCAAGAGAGGGCGAATCTTCTCAGAGAATGTGGGAATCCAACGACAATAATGGGCAAACATGCCCAGCGCACGTTGTAGAGACGCTGTGTCTTTAGGAATAGGTAAGTTCAACAGTGGAGCCAGTCTGTCGGGGTCAGGTTTTATAGTTTTGTTCTCGATAAAGTATCCTAGTAGTTTGATCGATTTAGTAGAAAAAACACACTTCTCATCATTCAGTGTTAAGTTGTATTTCTTAGCAGTAATCATGAATTTTTCCAAGTTGCAGTCATGCTCTCTTTGATTTTTCCCACATACCGTTACATCATCAAGATATGGAAAAGTGCCTTCTAAACCTTCATCCTTAATTATTTTATCAATGATTCTCTGGAAGCATGCTACCCCATTAGTCACACCGAAAGGGACACGTAGAAAATGGTACAGTTTACCTTCAGCTTCAAAAGCTGTGTAATGTTTTTCAGATTCTAATATGGGTACCTGATGATAGGCACTTTTGAGATCAATAGTACTAAATATTTCATATTTAGACACTTGTGAAATTAATTCTTCAATTCTGGGAAGAGGATAAGCATCAAGCATCGTGAATCTATTAATTGTCTGTGAATAATCGACAACCATTCTGGGCTTGTGGTGTTCTCCTTTCACGACAAATGCTTGTGCACGCCAAGGTGAATTACTGGGTTCGATTACACCTTCTTCTAGTAGTCTGTTTACGTTCGCAGCTATAAATAGTCTATCTTCTTCCGTTTGACGCCTTGACTTCGTGATCACTGGTCTACAGTCAGGGGTTAAGTTAGCAAACAGTGAGACAGAGGGGACTTGAGCAATTGCCAATGAGCAGATTTTCAGAGGTGGTCTGTCACCGTTGAAATCAATCTCAACTGAAGAATGATTTTTTAGTAAGTCATGGCCGATCAGAAAATCTGCACAAAGGTTTTTCATGATTAACACCTCTACGTTTGTATATGAATGAGTTTGTAATTTTACCGTTATCATGGAACAGCCAGTAATGTCCGAGCTTAAGGAAGAGTTAGCCATAGTTATTCTACCGAAGTATGGCTTCACTAGTATTCGACACTTTTTTACCAGAGATTGGTTTAGAAAACTGAGTGAGCTGCCAGTATCGATCAGAGCATTTAGCTCTATTCCATTTATATCCACTTTAGTAATAGATTTTTGGAGACAACTGGGGATAATTGATGCTGATGCTAAAGTATGAACTGATGCCGTAGAATTGTTCGGGGGGCGCGACAGTCTAGACTTGCAAACTCTCTGGTAATGACCTTTCTTTCCACACCCTCTACATAGTGCGTCCTTGGCCGGGCAGACGTTTCGAACATGGCGGTCATTCCCACAAAAAAAGCATTTTCCGGTGCGGGCTGGTATAGCTGCAGTTGCGTGAGTCTCCTCGGGTTTTTCGTCTTTCTGCTCCATAGCAGCCACAGGTACCGAATTCGAATTTGCAGAATATGAAGCGGAGTGATGTTCTGCCAGTTCTAATGCCCTAGCCTGGTCGAATGCATTATCCAACGTAATTGTAGTGTTCTCCAACAGGCGTTCTCGAATTCGAGTGCTCCTTAAACCCCGGATGAATGCGTCTCTAATATACTCATTTTTGTATTGTTCAGCCGTAACAGATTTGAAATTACAATCTTTGCTCATTTGTTTAAGTATCTGTAGATATTCACTCACAGACTCTCCCGATTGTTGAGTTCTCGAAGCCACGCAGTGTCTGGCGAATATTTCGTTTCGTTTAGTAACGTAAATAGAATCCAGGGCAGTAATAGCCGTATTGTAGTTTTCTGCTTCGTTGATATGCTGATAAACACCCGCCGACACGTAATTACACAAGAGATGAAGCTTATTTTCCTCAGTCGAATGCTGAACTTCGCCCAGGAAATTTGAAAATGTCCGTTTCCAATGTTTCCATTTTGTTTCAGCTCCTACGCACGTTGGATCCACGTCGAATCTCTCTGGCTTGAGAAGTCGTTCCATCTCATGTGAATTTAGATCCAAGAAATCTAGTTGATTAAATTGTAATAGAAATGATCATTAGAAAACGAGTTAGACTTAAAGAAAGCTTTAATCAACTAGAATGATGCATGACAAAATGGCAAAGCAGTATCGCACGCTAGTAGTTGGAACATCAAAACATAGTAGTGTTGCCATTCTTCAAGTACCTAAAGTTAGTGTTGCCAAAACAAGAACATAATATCACACACACAATGCAAAATTTTGTGCAAACGGCATGAAACTTGCCAATTTCAACTATTTTTCATTGTCAATATAGAAAATTTTATCAGAATTTTTATATTTTACAGCAATGATTGTGATTAATGCAGCATTTTCTGAATAAATAAGAGGTTTTCTGTAAGTGAATTGTAAAATCTGAAGATCCTACAAAATCTACTAATTAATACATTTGGAAAGAGTTGTAGTTAGTATCAAAGTCAGACAGTGGAAAAAGGGGTGTCAGAGTCAACACTCCAGAGCTCTGATTTGAACCATTATCTAAAACTGTAATCCAAGAAAATAAAATTAGCTAACCATAAGTATAGGAATATAAAAATTCATTTTCATACCAAATATTTTAATTATGTAAGAAAACACACCAAAATATAGCAAATGATTTTTAAATAAATTTGTAATCAAATTTTTTTTTCTAAAAGTACCTCATAATATGATGTAGGAATCTTTTTTGACATGACTTCAGCAATAGGAAAGCAAATTCCCATTACTACTAGCAGTTTAGCATAAATTCCACTTAGCATGTTCAATAACGATTCACTGAAAAAGAAAAAAACATATTAGAAAAATATAATAATTTACCTATATCTCTCTGAAGATATTTTTAGAAATTCAAATATAAGATTTAAATTACTAAGATGCTGTAGCTACTTATATTTTTTGGGGCAGTCCTAAAATTAAATGTATTTTTTTTTACCTTCATAGCTAGATGGCATAAATTTCTGTATATGTGGCGACTCAAATACTTTGACTTAATAATTTCAAACTATTTTAATTTGAATTGTAGTATTTAATTTAGTAACAGTATGTATGAAAATTTCTTTTTAGAATTTGCATATGAGAATTTCTCAAACTGTGTCATCTTTGCCACTGGCATATTACTTGACCCTGTGATATCAGGCATGTGAATACTATATAACTTTTAGTATGGGCTTTGCTCCCGTCACTCTCTCTGACTCTTTGATTCTAAAGATATGCACATGTCTAGCTAGTAGGCTTTTATGCCACCTTCATGTGCTATAATTTATTTTATGCTCTGTCAGGGTGCTTACTTTTTACTTTTAAGCTCTGTAGTTTTAATTTGTTAAGTTATGAAATGTTAAGTTTTGACAGCATGGTGTTTTACTTAAGTTAGCAGAAAAGATAGCAGTCATTATTGTGTCTTTATAAAAATCAGCCTGGCATAAAGGGGCCTCACAACTTGGGATGCCAGAGGTAAAATTACAAGCTGCTTAATAAAAGGTCTTGTTACAATGCCATGTTTCGCATAGAATGAAGGAACCAAAAAAAAAAAAAAACCTGTCAACCTAGTCCATTAAATAAAATGGTGACCCGGATGCAATGTGAACATACAACTTTCTGATCTGGAGTCAGAAAAAATTAAGAAAAGAAGTTGTCAAATTTAAAATAATGATTCAAATTTTATTGGTGAAACAAAAACCAAGATTTGAAAATTTGAATTCTAAAACATCTGATTTTGCTTGTCAAGATCAGGATAAAAAATATTTGAGATATCTGGATGATAGAAAAATATTACAGATATTATGCTTATCATGAAAAATATAGTGAAAACAAGCATAAGTGTATCTCACCATGTAATTTTCATTACAAAAAAAGAAAACTAGTAAAACCTGTGGTTAATGCTGCATTTTCTAGTACATCAGTTGCAAATTTCAGTAACAGATTGCATGTTTTAGCTAAGATTTCAGGGTCAAAATTCCTCATTGATAAAGGTAGTGATGTCGCCTGTTTTCCAAGAGCATATGTTTCATCAAATATAAATAGAAAAGTGCAAACTGCTGCAAATGGTTCAGTTATAAAAATTTATAGGTTTAAACTATATGTAATACACTGTCTCGCCAAAAAAAAAAAATGTTGTGCATGTTAATATTTCATTGGACCACATTTAGTATGAATTACAACACACATTCATGTCAGCATTGTGTCTATCAGTTTATGCAATGTCTCAACTTTATTTGTGGCTAAATTTACAGTAACATCTTGTCAAGATTCTTGGTTGATAAAGGAAGAGTTGTTTTTGTTGAGACCCAGACCGTCCAACCTACCAGAAAGGATAAAGGAAGAGTGAAATTTCTCCTTAAATGCCTCTACAGGATATCCCACCATATACCCAAGCAATCTTTCAGGACTTTTTGGCCGGGGGGAGGGGGGGGGGAGAGTGCGAATGAAACTTTTTTTGGGGGGGGGGCAAGTTTTCTATTTGCCCTATATAAATATATATAAATGCTGTCACATAATTAGAAACTGAGTTAATATAAAATGCCTCTGCAGTTGCAAATAATTGTCTCCAGGAGGGGACTTTACTCAACCTCCTGGATGTATGCCTGAAAGAAACAAGGAAACATTGCATATACCTTCAATGGGGTTAAAGTTAGAACTTTGTGGTGGCCAATTCAAGTGTAAGAATGAGGCTATGTGCTCCTCAAACCAATTTTTCACAATTTTAGTGTGATGAATTGTGGTGTTGTCATCTTGAAATATGCCATTGCCTTCAGGGAAGAAAAATGCCATTGATGGAATTACAGGTTCAAATCCAGGAGGGTATCAAAAGGAATTAGCAGTAGCAATAAGACCATGTTTTTGCAAATTCAATATATCTGCTATATTCAAACATTCTTAATGTATTTTTATCAGTTTTTAAGCTCTCCATTTTTAAAGAGCATATTAGAATGAATATAAAATAAATAATCCAATAATATGAATGTATAAACATAATCTGGATGATTCAGTTCATATCCATCATGTGTCCATATAAATATCCACTGGATATCCATAGTTGATATCTGGAGTAATATCTGGATATCTATTTGACAACAGTACATATCAATCACTATATTTTGGATCTGTTTAGGATGATCTAGATTACATCTATTGGATGCAATCTACATAGCATCTGTATGTAATGTGCTATGTGAGTTTAGTGCCAAAGAAAAGAGAATAAACATTCCCCACATTTTGTTTGGAGCTGAAAGCAGAAGATTATTGAGTAATACATTCTCCCTTCCACTGAATAAATAGTTTAAAAACTATTTTTATACAACTTAAAATGTATTTAAATTATTCCATGTTTGGTGGGCATTAAGATAAAATTTCTGAAAATTTAAATTCTGTAAGCAGTTTTTCTTTAAAACTAATATTTAAAAATATAGCTTTTTGGAATAGAGGTTTTTCTGTTTTGTCATTTACAGGAACAGGTGTTTATGTTGTATTGGTAAAAACACAGGTAAATGGGAAGGGAATGAAAAAGTTGTGTCTCGTACAGTACAGTAGCTTTGATTTGGGCAGCTTTGGTAATATATGTGAGAACTTATTTCCTTCTTCTTTAATCTCCACTTCTCTTAGATAAAAATGCTGATTACTGCCTTTGGTGACCAGTCCAATAAGTCACCTTTCAAAGTCTCTTAACTTGCAATAATATTCTTGCAGTAGCTGCCAACTACAGTCCTGCATCAGATTGTGTACCTGTGGGTTATCCACTTTGTGGATAAGGTTTCTTTTATTTTTTAGGTAAGAGTAACTGGATAAATGCATAAACAGAGTTTAGAAACTATAAACCATAGAAAATCATGCATATGCAATGAAAAATTACTGAACTCCATTGCAGGTAGACAAATTTTCCAACCTGCACTGTCGACTGTGTACTTTTTCACTATGCAGGAAAGTTATGGCTAATGATACACCAACTACAATTCATGCAGTACCTGCCATCCATTGCACGGAGTTATAAGTTATATACAATATCTGCATAAGTTATATAAAATAATGATATGCCAGCTGCATGGACTTATGCAACTACTGTAGTGGATTTTCAAAACAAATTGCCTTTTATTAATGGGTGCATGCAATTCATGTATGATACATACAATAATGATAATTGTACTGCATGTAATAACTATACATATGCTGTGCAGGGGTATGCAATCTGCATATTGCATTGCAATAGCTGTTAATAGCTTACCTGGCCACTATGTGGGCTCGAGATTAATGGATCAGCCTGCTGCGCTGGAACATGCAATCTGCATAATAGGTTTCCAAAATACTCAAAATATATCCAAAATAATGGGGTCTTTCATTAGCAGACCCATCTTTAGCCTGCTGTATGAGTGCATGCACTGCATGTACTATACATGCAATTACAATAACCATATTCTATTCGATACCAGTTTTCACGGTGTGTACATGCATTCCACGTAGTGTTACAAAAACTGTCAACTGCATATGTGCCTGCTACATGGCTCATGGTTAGCGATATGCTTGCTGTGAGGGCACTTGCAATCTGTACATTACATGTTATATTCATAAATGTACTCCATGCAATAAGAACAAACTTACAATCTAGATTTTGCTCTTGACTTTGTTTATTCCAGCAGTTCTACCAAATTTTATATGATAATTTATAGAGGGTTTTGGAATTAAATTTAGTTGTCTAAATCAAGTTTTTTTCTCTTCTGTTTATTGGCAAGCATAAAGTAAGGAAAAACTGAATAGAGAAAGATGTGTTACAGCTTGAAAATAGAAGGTGATGAGTTAAGAAAAATTAGATTTATCACAAAAATACTTTGAAAAGCAGAAATGATGATCGAATAATGCATTAACAAAACTGATTTATCAGAGAGTTGAGAATGGTCAAATTCTTGTAAAAGAGGTGAAGCTAATATTGAAAAAAATCTAACAGCATTGAGCATATATAACTCAGATTAGTGCAGAGTGTCTAAACTATTAAAAAGCAAGTAAATTTGTATTTTGAATGAAAAATTTTAATATTAGCATGTATTGAACTATCGATTTTTGTTCTTTTAAACTGCAGACTATCATTAAATGTTTTTCTCGTGTTATGTTTTTTTACTCTTAATTTACCAGATTTAATACTCTTTATTATTTAATTGATATAAAATGAATATTTTATATGCATAAAATAACTGTCAAGTGTGCACAACCACATTTTCTAGTTGCTACAAAATTGCTCTGTACTGCTATGAAACAGCAATTTTTTCTGTTAGAATTGTGCTACAAAACTCAATTTTCAGTTATCCATCCCTGCTATTGATTAAATTTAATAACATTCAAATAACAATTAATTCATTTAACACACTTAAAATTTAAATATATGATTCATATGATACAAACAAAATAATTAACCATACAAAATATTTATATTATTTGAAAATAAAATATCTTTAAATTCATATATTTAAAAGAAAAAAATATTTCAGAAATTAAATATTTAAATACATACTAAAGATTTTAAAATTTATATTATTGAAATGTAAACAAAATAATTCTAACATTTAAATAATTATAGATAAAAAAAATAAGACTATTACATGTTTGGAGACAAAAATGTAATATTACACATTTTTATAAAATTAATATTTTATATAAAATAAAAATTGGATATATCTACAAACATTTAAATTCAGGTTGAATTTTGAGTATAGATTGACATATGAACATATTTGCTTTAAGACATATTTTCTTTAGGTAGATGTACTTCATATTTTAGCCAGGGCTTGTAATGTACTGAAGCACACCGGAATGGTATTCCAGTTTGGGAAATTATTGATCATTCCAGTTCAGGAACTTTTTTGTATACAAGATAGCTATCTATTATTTTTTTGTCATATTGGTTCATTTTTAGTTGCACAATAATTTTTGAAGTAGTGTTTTGGATCGTTAAATTATTCATTTTGAACCCCGATTTGTAAAACTGTACATCATTACCGAAATATATCAATATTAGTTGTGAGCAAAGAATTGCAGTCTAACTAGTTTGACACATTATGAATTTTTTTATTATAGCAGCAATGTTATTTACTTAATGGACATTGCAATAATGTTATTTACTTATTCTACATTTCTTAACTCATTAAGGAACTTTTTTCTGAAAAAGTAAAAAAATATTTTTTACCTATAATGGTAATTTCTAACTTTTAAGCTTAGAAGGATACCTTAATATCTAAATAGACTCGTGTGACATCATTTGCAATTATTTCATTAGATTTCTAATGTAAAGAAAGATGCATAATATTTTTCTCCTTGCTATAACTGCATTATGTGTGCTTTTCTTTTCATGATATTTGGTCAGTTTGGTTGAATAAAATCAGAAGACCATAACATTTTTACAATACTTTCCCCTCTAAATCAAACATTAGAAAAAGAATAACATAAAAATCTGTTTATTCCTTGATTTATTCAAGGCCAAAATGAGTGACGAATGGAGAAGCACAAGCAAATTATTTCAGATATACTTTAAAGATTGACTTACTTTATAAGATTAACTTTACTTTATAAGTTTCAAAACTTTAAATGTTTCATTTTAAATACATCTTATTCAAAATCATTATACATATATTTCAGAAAATGTAAAAATTGTTCAAAATAACTAGGATAGTGAAAAGTATAATATTTATAATTTCCTTTTAAATCGACTCTGAAGCAGCAAATACTAGAGATTTAAAATAGCTAGAGATTTAAAATGTGAAATTCTGATTAAAATTATACCAGAACATATATTGAGTTCTGAAAAACCAAATAATGATGTTTTTGGCTTCAAATAACACTAAAGATGACACCATGAGTGAAGTAGAATTGCTAGACATATCCTGCTGGGAAGGACCTGTTAGATTCAATTCTTTCCTTATTGATAATGTGTATGATGGGCTGAATTTGAAAGGGTCAATCATGTCCCTTTTTTATCCTGTACCAATCATGCTCCTTTTTTATCCTGAGCCAATCATGTCCCTTTCTCCTAGGCCAATTTTAAACCTCATATCCAGGTCTAGGCTGTTTTTTGCTTCAGAATGTTTTTTTTTCACACATTCTTCTATTTTTATCTTATAATAAGAAAAATTTCTTCAATTAAAAATTTTGGTTACAATTTGTTTTTATAGATAGAAATTATTTTGCATAATTTTGATTTCATTTTAAAGAAATTTCACTATAATGAAAAATTTTGGTAGTCCCAAAAAGTACTTTTCAATGGAATCAATTAGTTCTGAATTATTTCATAAAACACAATAAGAGAAATATTTTTCATTTTCTAGTGGATCATTATCTTAAATTTACCTTGTATACTTCTTATGAGCTTGAGAGGTCTCGTATCTGCTTCGTGAAAGTGAATGAGTTCCTAAACTGTTGAAAGAACTCCCAGCATTATTAGGAGGAGGAACTGTAATGGCAGTAGGTTCTTGAATAGGTGAAATACTGGAATTGCATCCAATTTGAGGTCTATGGTTTGGTAACAGTGTTTTCAAATCATTCAGGGGTAGTGGTTCTATTATAAATTTTTTAAATACCATTTTAAAATGCAAAATATTTTATCTACATTGATTTATAAAACATATATGAAGCAAAATACACTCAAATTTCAATGACAAATATTAAATATGAAATTAGAAAATTTCAATATAGAAATTATAAATTTTATGAAATGTATTAAAATATTGATAATTTTAATATAGAATTAGATAATATTTCAAAACCTTTAATTTTATATCCATTTATGTATAAATTAACTTTGTTTAAATGCAAACAATATTTAAATTTTTCAAAGTAAAATGCTGCGTAAAATGAAATTTACAAAGGACGCCAGGAAGGCATCGAGCTTGGAAGTATTGCCTCTAATAGGATTTGCCTATAAAAATTTTCTTCACGCCAATCAAGGTCGTTTTCAGAAATTTCATTTCAGGGGGGGGGGGGGGTCCAAAGTATAGTGAACTTTCAATCCAAAAATAAGTTTGAAAAAAACTAATTAAACTTGACTAAATTGATACTAGATCACAATTGAATGAGAAAATACGAGAGCACAGGCAAGGATGTATCCAGAAATTTCATTTTGGGGGGGGGAGGGTCCAGACCCACTGGCCCCCCTCTGTGAATATGGCATTGACACCAATATATGGAAACTCAACAGAAACAAATTTTCCAGAAGAAATATGTGATAGTATTTTGTTCTTTATCTGCAATCTGATACAGTACTCATTTAATAATATTGCATTTCTTTAGTAATTACATTCAAAACTAACAAATACATTAGTATCAAGTTTATGAAATGACAGATGAACTGATTTAAAAATTAGTATGAAGTTGGTGTTGAAAATAAATACTTGTTTGTGCGAAGAAAACATCATATCAAAGAAATTTATTCAGTTCCTCATACACTTGCGATGAAGATAAAATTTACACAACCTTCAAAGTCACAATTGCTACCAGTGTAGCATTAATTGTTCTCCTATAGAAGAAAAAGAGGGAGATGGAGCCAAATAAAATATTCTTAAAAATGTACACATACTGTAGATATTAAGAGATAGTAGTCTATATTCTGTATAGTATGTATAGACGTTAGTAAATATATAATATAAACAGAACACCTTTGGTATGCATCATTTCGTCATAAAGCAAAGTCAATAACACTGGTACACTAGTAATAACTTCTTGTCTAAGGTTTGTTACTTTGTTATGAAATTCTTATCTTTGCACATTTCTTATCTACGTAATTACTTTGTGTGCCTCCAAAACCTAACGAAAGGTCACAGAAGCAAAAACTTCCCTTCCAGTGAAAAGTTTACGACTGCATTACTCCACAAGTTTAAAAAAAGATACTAGTTTCTTTTAAGAACAGAATTTAAGAAACTTTTGTTAAAATATTGAAAAATATCTGTCAAAATTGGAGGAAATTAAATGAAAAAATAATTATATGGAATTTTAAACAAATTATACAATATTATTGTGAAATCTCTGTTATATTTATACAAATCTCTTCACTTATTTTTATCCAGTTGGAGCAAAACTTTTCAACCCACCTACGTACTATCGCATAACTAAATGAAAATAGAACACACAGTTAGAACAAACAATTTACTAATGAAAACTTAAGAACATACTTATGAAAAACAACATACAAGGTAAATAACATACAGTATACAATTGGCTAAAATGACAAGCGTAATTTAGTAATATAATTAAAAAAAAGAAATACAGAAAGAAATAAAAACAAATCTCACTCTGATTAGCATTCTCAATTCCATTCTCCAAATCGATCTTTTTCATTTGTAACAAAGAATTAGTTTTTGCAATTTCAATAACTTTTGAGTCTGGTGGCACTAATGTCTGAGAGTCTCCAGATTCTGGAGGATCTAGACTTTCCCACCTGCAAAAATAGATAAAACCAGTTTCAGAAATAATTGTATAACTTTGAAATATAAACACTTTTATTTTAATAAATTTCATTAGAGTTGTGAATTCATTATAGAATTACATTTGGAAAATATATAAGAAAACAATGTAGCAAAATAAGCATTTTAATTTTCATAATTTTTAAAGTAAAATAAATGACTTTTTATCATATCCAACCATCAAATAGTTATTTTTCTTGACATTACACAACAAATTAAATATTAAAAATCTATTTCAGTCCAAACTCCATTAGGCCATGAAAATTGAATTAAAAATCTATTTCAGTCCAAACTCCATTAGGCCATGAAATTGAATCCCTTTATCTAGTTGTTTGTTGTTATATGGACTTCTATAAAGATGTTCATTTCTCTCTTAGGTGAGTAGCAATCATCATTGTTGTCCTTTGGAATGAATTAAATTCTGTTGACTCAAGCTATTTCAGAGTCGGTAAGCATGCACCTGCCATGTAATAACTGCTCACAATATAGACCATTGAAGTACAAATGAATATCTTAGAAATTTGGATCATCCTTCAAATCAACATCATCAAAGCTAAAAGTTATAAAATTTTGCATTGATGGGAGATACATACTCATAAAAATTATGGACAGTCTTAGATTTTATAGCTTAGAGCCACTTGAAGCAGGGAGATCATGGAATAACGTGATTTTCTCTAAACTGAAAAACATTTAAGAGTGATGATCACAATTTATCCCGAGTTTCAGATTGCAAACATGTAGATATGGCCTTTGGAATTTCTACACTCGCAAAAGGTTGTTGTTGTTGAGACCCAGACCGTCCGACCTACCAGAAAGGTGTAAGGTATCTGTATGGATGGCCGGGAAGTGCCACCCAATTTAGACAGGAACCCAGTAGGGGAGGCATCCACAGGGACCGTACCCTCCTCCCCCTATCACCAACCTCTCGGAAGGACTTACGGACCCACATGTTTAACGTGATCGTATTCCGCGTGAACACGGCGGCAGTTTTGGCAGTGGCGGGAATCGAACCCGGGCCTACCGAGTGCAACTCCCGCGCACTAACCACTGGGCTACCGCGCCCGTTGTAAAAGGGGTGTGAGATGGAGGAAAGTAGGGAGTCTGTTAATTATGCCATAAAACATGCTGACAGATAATAGACTAATCAGTTACTTATCAGTTTATCCACCATTTTAGCTCATGCACTTAGGTAGAGTATAAGGAAAATTTTACTTCAAGTTTTTTAATGCCCAGTGTTTATACTACATGCTATTATATCGTGTGAGATTCAACATTTTATTTATCATCTGCACATGTTATTGATCTTTATGGTATCTTTTTTTAAGATAGCTTTTAATTTAACTAGGTACGTAAACAGATAATCTTTTAACTATTTCAAATATTTTCATAAAATTTCTTAGTTGCTTGACTGTGTTGATTTCTACACTTACGTAAATTAAAAACAGGAAACAAATTATAGCCATAGGCGCCGACTACGGGGGGTCAGAGGAGCACGAGCCCCCGCTGAATTTTTCCAGAGGGGGCAAAGCCCCCTCTGGGAAATTTCAATATTTTTTTTCTAACTTCATATTTTACTAAATACCAAAAAATGAAATTTTTTTAAACATAAAAATAATTGAAAGAAAATCCTATCAACGTAAATGCCACATTTCCGTTCAGTCTTGCTCACATCTTCCTTAAGGGTGAGCGTCAGTAAATTTTCTGCCCTATCCGCGCTTTGTTAACTTTCGCGGCACACATATTTCGCCGAAATTCTGCTCAAACAGTTGCAAAATATTTTCTTATAGATAAAATGCTATGCTTAGATTATATTAAAACTAAATTTAACACCCAATAAAACATGGAATATATGTTTTCTTTTAATTTAAAATATTTTTGGTGCTGCCATCTGTTGTCGTAATTTAATTCATACCGACTATTTTTATTTTTTAATGAACATTTTTAAATATCTATTCCTTCTAATACGCTATTAAATACAACAACAGATCATATGTAATGCCATAATCACAGAAATGTAATTGAACTTGGTCTTGAAGACAAAGTAACTTGAAGACAAAACTGCAGTCCTCAGTGATGTACATTCAGATCCCTTATCAAATTTATAGAATGATAAATTACCTTTCCGTGATTGTGGCATTATTATATATGATCTGTTGTTGTATTTAACACTGTATTAGAAGGAATAGATATTTTAAAATGTTCATTAAAAAATTAAAATAATTGTAATGAATCAAATTACGATAACAGATGGCAGCACCAAAAATATTTTGGATTAAAATAAAAAATATATTCTATGTTTTTTGGGGCATTAAATTTAGTTTTAATATAATCTAAGCATTGCATTTTATCTTTCAGAAAATATTTCGCAACTGTTTGAGCAGAATTTCGGCGAAATATGTGTGCCGCAAAAGTTAACAAAGCGCGGATAGGGCAGAAAATTTACTGACGCTCACCCTTAACATAGCTCCCTAAACTATCTCGCACACAAACCAAGCTCATCTTTACTCCCAGGAAACATGTTTACGCTAATGACAAAAACACCTGGTTACCAGAACTTTTTCAACTAACCGCCTAATTCAAAGAGAAATGGAATATTTACAGCCATGTTATTGGCATTTCCAAAAAATAGCTGTTTCCCTCCAGTAATAACTATAAATGATTACCACGAAGTAGAGATGACTTATTTTGTCTACCTAAAGAGATCTTATCTGTAATTACTCCTGGATCCTATATACCAGTGCTGTCTTTACAGATGGCACCCATTCCGTTTGAAGCTGCAAACCCCGTGGGTGGTATCCATTCCGTTTGAAGTTGCAAACCCCGCGGGTAGTTTTGTTCCTGCTGAGCACGGGACGTTTGGCACAGCACCGTAGTCAGGCAAAGGCCAGAGGGTGCTACACCCTACCCCCATCCACTAGGCATACTCAGCCTTTGATAAAAATATTAAAGTTTTAGTTGTGATAAGAACTGTCAACTAACATGTCATCCAAATTTTGCATAAAAATATTATTTATGAGATTTTTTTTTTATAAATTGATTTATTTAAAAAGAATTTTAATTTAGCTGAATGTGTGGTTATAGTGATGATCACTTTATATACATATTTAATTTAAAAATATTTAAATATAGACAGTAGTGTTTGGATACTTTTGTATTATTGCTGGATTCATTGTTTTAATTTATTGTGTCAAAATCAATTGATAGGTATTTAAGAGTTGATATTAAGCGTTAACTTGTATTAACTTTCAGGGTTTTTTTTTTTTTTTTGATTAATTAACAGCTTTGCTACTACTTAATTCTTATATTAAAATCCATTGTAATTATTATATATTATAATATTGATGCATAGTAACTATATGGATTTTCCTAATCAATTTCTAGCTTACAAATATAAATAGGCCTAAAAAGATTAAAAATATTTATCGTACAATAAATAAAACTGTTGATATCTTTCTTTCGACCCAGCCCGTCCGACCTACCCGAGGGTGTAAGATATCTGTACAATGCCATCCAACCGAAACAATGCCATCTAATTTAGACTGGAACCCTGTGGGGGGCGACTTCCACACAGACCGACCCTCCTTCCTTTGCCTTCCTTTGCTGATATCTTTCTTTCGACCCAGCCCGTCGACCTACCCGAAGGTGTAAGATGTCTGTTTAGACCGCCGAGGCAATGACATCTAATTTAGATTGGAAACCAGTGGGGGCGACATCCACAGGGACCGACCCTCCTTCCTTTGTTACCAATAGCTCGGAAGGACTTTCAAACCCACAAATTTAACGTGCTCGTACACGGGGACAGTTTAGGCAAAGCCGGAAATCGAACTTGGGTCCTCCGAGTACAATCCCCGTGACTTAGCCTCTCGGTTATCTGACTCCAAAACTGCTGCTTGTAAGACAATAACTTACAAAATTTCTTTGAGGAAAGCATATGTATGTCAGTTAGGTTACTACAGTTGCTTCGATGGCATTATAATCCTCCCTTTTCAGGTCAAAATAACAGCATGCACTCTTAACAACCACTACTGCCGTTCGTTGGGCAGTTCGTTTTTGGCGGTAGTTAAGGGCGTATACTGTTCTTTTGGCCTAAAGTAGGAGCTTAAAATGACCTCGAACCAATTGTAGGCACCTAACTGACATATGCTTGCTTTCTTCAAGGCGGCTTTGCAAGTTGTTATGTATTTACCGACTTTGTGAATCTTATATATAACTTTATCGGATAGTGCCCCCCCCCCCCCCCCTGAGATTTTGAAAACTCGGCGCCTATGATTATAGCGATCTTTTCATATTTGTCTGTTTCCTTCCTTTTAAAATTTCAACTGTCCTTGTGGACAGTTGAAATTTTAAAAGCCTTAAAATATGGAATTAAAATCTGGACTGCCTTAAAATCTGGAATTCAGATGTGGATTAATAATCCAAATAACAAAATTTTTAATTCCGGTATGTGTGTAGGGGGGAGGGGGGGGGGAGAAGAAGGCCAATAAATAAATTGCATTTTAACAATTGGAGTGGGATATTAAAAGCAAAGGTGAATCAAAATTTAAAATACCAATTTTTATAATTTTAAATTAAGCAAATTTTATAAATTTCCAATTGGGATGCAAAGTGAAAGTATCGGCAGGACAAAATGTAAACATTGTATACTGTTTATAAAGACTTTGTGCTGTTTATAGAGTGAGCGGTGAGCCCTGTACTTTTTATGGAGCGATTAATAAACTCTGCGGATACTCCCTAACTATTTGTTATTTGATGTCGATTCCTTTTGGTACACGTTTTGTTATTACTTATTCAAATAAACATGTGGCAGAATAGCATATTGCAAAATGACACAAAACTTTATTTATTTATTATTATTATTATTATTGGAGGGGGGGGGGACTGTCAAAGAACCTATTAGGTTCAAAATTCAGTAGTATCTGTCCTAAGGTAACTTCCTTTTTAGGACACGCCCGGTAAGAGCGCGAAAATGAATAAGGCCGTGAGTATAAACAAACATTAATTTATTTACACTATATAAATATTTACAACATTATTGATTTAAATTATTTAAAACACAGCTTCCCATATTCCAAATGGGATGAATACCAAATTTAAGATAAACAAATAAAGTGTATATAGTCTCACAGACTAAAGTTGAAAAGATGGTAATTAAAAATTAAGTTTAAAACATCCCTATGAAATATTTAAATATCCTTAACCCGGAGAGAGAGATAAAAGATACCAATCAGGCACAGGCCCTTAAATGTGGAACTCACCAACATTACTGGCAGTTGAGCAGCATCTCTCTTTACAGAGGACCATGATTGGGAGCCGACTTTTCTGAAACACCACACAATTCCTTCTCCTCGCTCCTTTTTTAAATTCCCAAATTTTTGAAAACTCTCTCTCTCCAAGATTTTAAAACACGCCCCTGAGGCGCATACAAACATCCCATTGGATTCAGGGTCTTAACCCCTTGACCCCAAAGCATCGCCATTGGCTTTAGGCCTTCCAGAAACAAAAAGCCCCTTCTCAAGCCCCTGCGAAACTGATCTTCTTTCGGGCACTAATTCAAAGCTGACCGAAAACCCTATGATCCCTCCGAAAACGGACAAACGTTAGACCTTTCGGTGAAAATACGATCTCCAAAGAAACCTCCACATCCTGTCTTCTATCCTTCGAGAGCAGATGGCCAAACGAAAAGGCTGACCCCCAAAATAAATATGTAACCTCTAGGTCGCACTCCCGAAAATATTGGCTCATGGGTTTACCATGCAACAGTATCTACATATTAATACACGTGATATCTTTATCTCTTTTTATAAAGTGCGATATCTAAATTGAGACAGGAACGTTCCCTACAAAATCATTTATATCTGCTTTTTTTAACACTTTCATGTAACCTAGTGTTGAAGACCCAGATCGTCCGACTCATCCTGAGGACTTAAGCAACTATTTGGACGGCCGGGATGTAACCTAGTGTGTTGTAATCAACAATTGCGGAATTTCAAACTGTGTGTGTGTGAGAGAAGAGTTAAAGGACCTTTAAAAGTTCAAGATGGCCGCAACTATGTCAGCAATGTTTCCTCCAGGCATACGTTCCCGGAGACACTTTATGTTACCCACCTAATTATATAAATATAGTAATTACTATATAAGTGCTTCTATATATGTAAATATAGTAGTTAACAATTGCATTATACATATACAATTATATATTTATATATGGCAAATAGAAAACGTGCACCCTAAAATTTACTTCGACCTCCCCCCCCCTCCCCCTCCGGGTCAAAAAGTCCTGAAAGAAACACTGCATGTAAGGAAAGAATGTAAAATGGCTACTCGCTTGCCTTAATCAATAATTGGAATTTTTTCAATTTTTAGGTGGGTCAATAAAAATGAGCGCTATTTTCGTAGCATAGCCAGTTTTTGTCTGGGAACATAATATACAATTGACAGAACGCTATTAGATATCCAAAAATTGTGTTCCCAGAAATTAAGGAGAAAGGCACGTCTAGAGATTTTGTCTATTTTGGACTTTTATGATGACGATAATCAAAAACTTTTGGATGATGCCATCGAACAAAGTACTCTACCAAAATTACAAAAACACGGCAATATCTTTAAAACTGATATATATGGAATACCAAAACACTATTCGATTTATCCTGTAAAATTGTAATAAAACAGTTGACACACTTGTGGTGCTTTGAATAAAACCCCATTTGTGATACTCATTAAAAATTCCTAAGAACTGACTGCAATCTTCTTGAGAATGGTTGGTATTACAAAAGCTTAAAAATGGCTTCATTTGCTTTCTTGGGCAAAACTATGTATGAAATAACTACTTGCTTAATAAAATTGAGTATTTTAATTTTTTGAATTTGAAATGTTAAAATAGCCGCCATTTTGGTAGCATAGCCATTCCAGTATTTTTACTGGAAACATCCTTAAAAAATTGTAGTATCCCCCCCCCCCCCCAAACGCTTTTTAAAAAGTTGGTCTCCACGGACCTTCACGTGGAGTTCCCCCTGCCCCCCAAATAAATATTTCAACAATTTCAAAATAACTTTTATCCCTCCTTTAGGACCACTTTTTGTTTTAGGTAAATTAGGCAAATGCTGAGGACCTGCAATTATTAAGAGATCCACTTCCCTTACCCTATTAATATTTCGTATAAATATTCGAAATAGATTTTATCCTTGTGACACAACACTTTTGAATAATCCAAGAGTTTCATCTCCTTCCTTTGTGAAGAAAAACAGCGATTTCAATATTTTTGAGTTTAAATTAACAGGTCCTTTTTTTACTAAAGGCAAATTAGCCAAATTATGGAGGGTTTGCAAATATTAAGGGGCATATTTCCCTTACCCTATTAATATTTCGTATACATTTTTGAAATAGCTTTTATACTTCCTGAACTGCACTTCTGGGGTATTGTGTCTCTTTCCCCTTTGTAAAAAAAAGCATGGTGTAATATGAATGGGGTTTAATTAATTAAGGTGCGTTGGGCATAGGTCGAAAAAACTTCCCTGCTTTAATTTAGTCTTTGTATTAACGGCGTTTATGCATTTGCATGTAGCTTGAAATGATGACGTGAGGATATAGGCAGGGTGTTGTGTTGACGGTCATACCCCCTATTGTCTGAACAATTACATTAGTTCTTGATAATTATTTATATACCCCTTCTAATAATTGTAAAGAGTGGAGGCTAATACTTTACTTTTGTCTAGGGGGTCGAGGCAAGGTTTAAATGACTTTGCCTCATTTCCTTCCCCATACATACACGACAAAGCGTAAAGAAATGAATTTTCATATTTAATTTGAAACACCAACAAAAGAATAAAAAATTGATAGCCAAAATGCATTAAAAACGATTTGAAAAGTAATCCGATTTACACAATTCGGTGTAAATCACTAAAGATTGATTATATATAAATGCTCTAAGAATCAAAGTGGTGAAAGTTGTCTATTACATAACTTGATTCGCAAGTAATTAATTTTTGAATTGAGAATTTTTTCAAGTAGACAACTGCTCAGTGACATAACATGTGAGAGGTATATACGCAATTTAGTGCAAACAGATAATTTCGAACATAAAGGCGGTAAAATAACCATTTTTCTTCATTGTATTTTGTCATTAGCTTAGAGTGATCAATGTTAACTATCAAAATCAAAATCTCAACCTTTAACATGATCCATTTGATCTAATAATACAAATTAATAAATATCCTATCTAATTTTAATGTTTTCCAGTGTTTCTTTTAGGATTTTATGGCCGGAAGGGCGAATAAAATTTTAGGGGGGGAGGGGGTAAGTTTTGTACTTGCCCTATATAAATATATCTAAATGCTTTCACATAAATAGAAACTATACTAACATAAAATATTTCCAGACTGGGGGAAACGCCCCTCAGGGAGGTATGCCTCAAAGAAACACTGTTTATTTTCATATAACTGTATAAAATTACATGGCAGTATGTCACTTACGCACACAACAATATTTTCATTTTATAATGTTATAGTCAAACATTATATACTAATAAATATTTTTATTCTAATTTTTTGTTTTTGGTATTTCTATTCTATTTTTACTTTGAAACGAAAGTATATTTTCAGGTCTGCTGAAAAGGGGCACATTAAATTTTCAGGTCCAAGAGTCCTATCGGAAGGTGATAGGCTAGTACGGTCTCTATGGCTGACACCCCGAAAATGCAATAATGCGAAAATGTAACACTTGATGCTCTATTGAGTCTTAATATGTCATTTGACCAATGCTATAAGCAAGGTTACTCTGATACATCAACAATGAGTGGTACATATTCAAGAGCAGCAGCCTGCATTTTAGCCCGAGAACCTAAAGCTATTTGTGTACATTGTGCAGCCTTCGAACTTCAATTAAATTTACAGGATGCTGCAAAAATACCTAAGGTAATGAAAGCAGCTTTGGATATAACTCAGGAAATAACCTTTGTTTCGTCGCCCTCCAAAACGCATTGCACTTTTTAAAAACCTTCAAATTCAAAGTAATTTAAGCTGATTTTCACGAGTCTGGTGACTAAATCTACCTCTTGTGTCCCACTATAGATGGACTGCCTAAAGAGATTCTATTCAAATCATCCTTTTTAATTACGAAGTTCTTCTCATATTATTAAAGGAACATTCCATGAAAATTCCAGCCTACAAGCCACAAGACTAAAGCAATCAGTTGAGCTGTTTTCTGTCTACTTTGGGTTAAATATTTGTGTAAAACTGTTTTCACCAGTAGAAGTTACAGATCAGCAAACAGTTACAATCCAAATCGATCAATTCTCAGCAAAGAACCACTGCTATTGCTATCAATACACTATTGCCATCTATACTCATATTTTGAGGACTTAAGAAACAATGATAGTTTCGACAAACTTTGGAATTCTATTCTGAATTCATCAAAAAATTTGACAAACCTACCAATATTGCCATGAATCTAGAAAATGCCTCAAGGATACGATGAAGGATTGCCAACTTCTTTAAAAAAGCTTCTTTACTTCAGAAAATGATTTTTCGAATCTCTAGCAGTGTTTCTTTCAGGATTTTTTGGCCAGGGGCGCATGAAATTTTAGGGGACTGGAGGGGCAAGATTTCTATTTGCCTTATATAAATATATCTAAATGCTGTCACATAAATAGATATTAGGTTAACGTAAAATGCCTCTAAAGGTTCGGATAATCATTTCCGGGGGGTTTAGCCCACTCCCCGGATACATACTTGAAAGAAACACTGATCGCTGTCCTAATATCTTCCTTACATGACCGGTTTTCAAACAAGGGCATTAAAATTACGATAAAAGGGGTATAAAACATAGAACCAGAAGAGTTTAATTATATCTTTGAAACTCATACAAACATAAAGATCGACTAGCAATGTAAATTAGTATGTTATTGAATTTCGTAAAATCTTTGGGGGATAAGTACTCGTATGAGCATGATTTGAACTCCAAGAAAATTAACATTTCTACAATATGCGAAACTTTGAAAAGGGAACAGGAACTATCGCCAAACATGCTTAGCGAGATATAGTAACTCTTTCAAATATATCTGATTATGCCTGTAGCTGGGTGGTCCTTTTCTGAAAGCCTATTTAAAGACAAATATTACGAAAATCAGACTGAACTTTTTGCTTATACTCCATGTTCACAAAGAAGCCAATGATAAAATATATATCTTATTAAAGTTGCTGAAACATTTATTTTCAGGAAGGACAGCCGTCGAAACAATTTTGGTCATTTTTAATAATCTAATTTTTCATTTTTTTTTTTTTTAATATACTCACTATTGAGTTTTAACATTAAAATGAAATACAGGCATAGTAAATATTAAATGATTGTATATTTGTATGAGATTTTTTTTATTTTTTTAGGAATTTTTTCCATAAAAAAAAAACCCTATTGATATCGCTTTGTCCGTCCTTAGAATAACTCCAAAGTTAACATAGAGAGATGAAATTCTCAGAAAATATTGAAGTATGTATCAGAATATGACTGAATGACTGAGGTGCAGCTCCGTTCCTTGGACATTTCACCCATTTATTCCATAAAACCAGTGTAATTTCAACAATTAAAATCATTATAAACTTATTTTGAAATGAAAATTTAAAATATTCCATTTCACGATATTTTTATTGCTGTTAACAAAAATGTACTCAACTCACACGCTTCATAATATTCTTAATTTTATTTTTCAATCTTCTTAAATAATAAAAGGCAATGTCTGTGTGTGTGTCTGTCTTATACACTATACGTTCAGCGACCGCGCGTCGGAGAGCTACGAAATTTGGCAATCGGAGACCCGGGGGGGTGGGAAGGGGACACGTGAAAACCGATTTTTAAAATTTTAATTATTTTTTTTGTTATTTAATGTTTTATGCGATTTCGACCGTTTTTTGACATTTTTGCCCTATTTCCTCCACGATCCGGACGTCGTAGAAAAAAACAAATCACACCATCGGAAAGAACAGACAATTGCGAGTAAAAATATATCAATTTCAAATTTCAATTTTGATTTCTAATATTTTTTAAAGATTTTAAAACAAAAGTTACTTTCTGTTCAAAAAAACCAACTTTCGTTTTTAAATCCTTCCATCGTAAAAACTACTCATAATTTCGACTAATAATTTACATTTTTAGAAAGGTCAAACATCTGGCATTCTTACAAGTCCAATCTGGTCAGGAAATATTCCGTATTGCCCACAGGATCGAGATTTTAAAAGTTTCCGAATTTCAATTTCTCGGCGTTCCGCTTCTTAATCCGGCGTTTCTCCCCCGCAGAAGGAGGGAAGGTGGTGGGTGGGGACGTCAAGGTGGAGGTGACGTCACGGTTCTGAATGCAGCTCCTTTACTCCATATAAATTATTATATTTATATTTTAAATGATGGAACGATATGGATTTTTTAAATGTATATTTTAACTTTTGGATATTTTAAATGGATATTTTAAATGATGGAACAATGAAACAATGGAATGAGGATGATGGAATTAAGCATATGGTCATTTTAAATTGCAAATTAGCGTGCGGGAAGTTAGCGGTAGGCTCGGGTTCGATTCCCGCCACTGCCAAAACTGCCGCCGTGTTTACGTGGAATACGATCACGCTAAATATGTGGGTCCGTAAGTTCTTCCGAGAGGTTGGTGGTAGGGGAAGGAGGATACGGCCCCTGTGGATGCCTCCCCCACTGGGTTCCCGTCTAAATTGGGTGAATATATAGAAAGTTATGGAGATTGTCTCGGAGGGTGCGGCAGCCCAGTGGTTAGCGCGCGGGAATTGCACTCAGTAGGCCCGGGTTCGATTCCCGCCACTGCCAAAACTTACGCCACGTTCACGCAGAGTACGATCACGTTAAACATGTGGATTCGTGAGTCCTTCCGAGCGGTTGGTAGTAGGGGAAGGAGGGTACGGTCTAAATTGGGTGAATAAAAAGAAAGTTATGGAGATTGTCGCGGAGGGCGAAGTAGCCCAGTGGTTAGCGCGCGGGAATTGCATGCGGTAGGCCCGGGTTTGATTTCCAAAATTGCCGCCGTGTTCACGCGGAGTACGATCACGCGGAATAAACATGTAGGACTGTAAGTCCTTTCGAGAGGTTGGTGGTTGGGGAAGGAGGGTACGGTCCCCGTGGGTGCCCCTCCCACTGGGTTCCGGTCTAAATTCGGTAATTAAAAAGAAAGTTATGGAAAATGTCGCGGAGGGCGAAGTATCCCAGTCGTTAGCGCGCGGGATTTGCACTAGCGCGCGGGAATTTCTCTCGGTAGGCCCGTGTTCGATTCCCGCCACTGCCAAAACTGCAGCCGCGTTCACGCGGAGTACGATCACGTTAAACATGTGGGATCCTAAGTCCTTCAGAGAGTTTGGTGGTAGGGGAAGGAGCGTACGGTCTCTGTGGATGCCTCCCCCACTGAGTTCCTGTCTGAATTGGGTGGCATTTCCTGGCCATCCAAACAGTTACCTTACACCTTTCTGGTATGGATATTTTAAATGGATATTTTAATTTATAGATATTTTAAATGGATATTTTAATTTATAGATATTTTAAATGGATATTTTAATTTTATGGATATTTTAAATAATGGAACGATGGAACGAGGATGATGGAATTAAGCGCTTATCATATGGTCATTATAAAATTTAAATTAGCGCGCGAGAATTGCACTCGGTAGGCCCGGGTTCGATTTCCGCCACTGACACGGAGTACGATAATGTTAAACATATGGGTCCGTAAGTATTTCCGAGAGGTTGGTGGTAGGGGAAGGAGGGTACGTTCCCTGTGGATGCCTCCCCCACTGGGTTCCGGTCTAAATTGGGTGGCACATCCTGGCCGTCCAACCAGTTACCTCACACCTTTCTGGTAGGAGCTTCTAACGAGTTTGCCACGGTTGGAATTTGCCATGATCAGCATTTTCAAGGGTTGCGAACAGGCTGGTCGCCAAAGGCGGCTAGTATAGAATAAAATATTATAAAAATACTTTATAAATTAAGCTGTTTTAGTAGTAAGATGCGCTAAAAAGTAAAAAATAAATTTTTATTATCACAACATTCTTGATCATATGGGACTGAAAATAAAACCGTGAGGCGCTCCTAAAAGAATTGTACTTGGGCATTAACAGAATTTTAAGAAATAATAGAAGTGATAATATAGACATGACATATATAAGAATGGTTACATCCAATTCATTTAAATTTTTCTTTGAGAATTTTGATTTAACAATCGGTCATTCTTATGTCATTCCTATGTAATCACTTCGATTGTTCCTTAAAATACTGTTAATGTCAGAATACAATTCTTTTATGGGCGCCTAATATGCTTTCATTTTTAGTCGCATATGGCCAAGAATGCTGTGATAGCTGAAATTATTTTTTAATTTTTAGTGAATTTCACTAAAACAGGTTAACTTAAAATATTTTTTATATTTTATTTTATACTTTTCAGTCTTTTGCAATTTTGTATACAATTTTTCATCAAATGTCCAATCAAACCTTTTTTTAAATCTTTTATTAAATTCGCCATGACCGATGGTTATCTGTCTCAATGTCTATTTCAACTTCTTTGATGGCATTTTTAGCATACTTACCTACGTCCTAAATATCTGAAATTTGGTATGGTACACATATGAGTTCAGAGGAACATTTTAATCGATTAACATTTGGTAGATTCTCGAGAAATGAAAACGTCATATTTTACGAAATGGCTGGCAAAAATCACCTTTGCTTTATATAATCCCATTTTTAGGATGATTTTTCCAAATTTTTAGGATGTCTGAAGAATTGCTTCGTACCGTAAAAACTATTGCTTATAAAAATATTAAATTTGGTACACTTGTAGACAAAGCTTTGGGGAATACGCTGAAATAAACCGTTTTTTGATATATATTGTAGTTTAAGAAATATTTAATATCAAAATAAAAGACAAAATATTTGAGCTGCGAGTTCGCGTCCTGGATAGATTAACAATAGCAAGATCACGAATTTTTGCAGGCAGGCACCTGCATGGGTGAATTTTTGCAGGACGGAGCCCTTTTTTTAATTTCGATGTAGTTTTTGAGATATTTTACTTCTTATGCAATTCTGAAGTGAACATTTTTTTTCGTATCGGCACGTCCAGCGATTTCTCTGTCTCGTCATATCATTAAATTTTTAAATTATTTGTTTCAAATTTTGAAATGTTTGTAGGGTATGTAAAAGGCAATCAAATAAAGCACAGCGCAATATAGATTAGAATAAAAGAGCAAATATTTGTTTGAGCTGTAAACATTGGAGGTAGGTATAATACTCATGTACAAAATATATTAATATTACATGATGCTTATCAACTTCAAATATGATTCACAGAACCTTATGATACATTTTATAGCATACATGATATGGGAAATGATCTCCCACTGACTAAAGCATTGTAGTATTTCTTAAAACTGCTGAGTTAAAATGGTTACATAGAACTTGTATAGTTTGAAAAGCACCGACCGACCAATTTTAGAAAGTTGATGTGTAAAACAGTATAACTTTTACTTGAATGTCACTTACTAGTTTTGGAGAGATTAGTTACATCTATTTAACAAATCCCCCCCCCCCCCCCCAAGAAAAAAAAATTATACTTGTATAGTTTGAAAAGCACAGACCGACCTAATTTAGAAAGTTGATGTGCAAAACGGTATAACTTTTACTTGAATGTCTTTTACTAGTTTTGGGGAGATTAGTTACATCTATTTAACAAATGCCCCCCCCCCTAAAAATATATATATATATATATATATATATATATATATATATATATATATATATATATATATATATATATATATATATATATATATATATATACTTGTATTTTGTATAGTTTGAAAAGCACAGACCGACCAAATTTAGAAAGTTGATGTGCAAAACAGTATAACTTTTACTTGAATGTCTTTTACTAGTTTTGGGGAGATTAGTTACATCTATTTAACAAATGCCCCCCCCCCCCCCGAAAAAAAATATATACTTAAATTTACTTTAAGATTCAATTAATCAAATTTTATTACTATGATGTCAATCAAAACTATGTACATGAATGAATCTTTACATATATAATAATACACTTAATTATTTAAAATTATATTACTTTTTAAAATGCAAACAATTATGATGTTATGATTTTATAAAAATATAATTCAATTTAGACAGCTGATATTTATATTTACTTTATTACTCACATATTGTAATTTATTGTATTACATCAATATAAGAAACAGGTTAATAAGCTTTACATATGCACCATTAAATAAATAGAAGAATGAAATGTAATAATTTTCACAATAATATTTAACCAATATATGTCGAATGAGAAGTTTTCTTAAAACAGCAAGTGAAAAATGAAAACCCTATTACACTTAAAAGATTTTTATAAGCAACGATTTACCTTTTCAGATACAATTTATCAATTTTAATTACTAAATTGCCAATAAAAACTATTCACATGAAAAAAAAATAACCTATAAATAATAATGGGCACAATTAGTTAACATTCAATATCTATTTTTTTTAATTTAAACAATTTGGTGTTTTTAAAAAAGTATAAAAATATTGAAATTAGGATAGTGCTCATTTAAATCTGCTATGTCTATCGCAACAAAGCAAGAAATAGGTTAATAAACTTAAAATATGCAACATAAAACAAAAGAACGAATGAAATGGGATAATTTACACTATATTTGACGAGTAATAGATGTCAAATAATGAATAATCTTATTAAAACAGCAAGTATAAGGGCAGGTTAAAACACAGAAATCTACAGGTTCGCAATAGGAGAATCCGAATGTTTTGCCCTTACAAATTTCGCGCATGCCGGTTGAGTTTACGTGTGACGTCACGTGCCCATGCTCTATTGAGAATCATTCAACTGGGGATACGAGTTTATCCCTTAACGATTTTTCATGGGAAAATGCATTTACTAATTTTGAATTTCCAGGAAACTTTATTCCAAATAATTTAAAATGTAAATATATTTTTTCCTGCGACATATTAAAGATTTTTTCTGAAGGGGGGGGGGGGGTGAACCCCTACCCACCACGTGGCTGCACCACTGTTATATTTCCACGGCCCTTAATATTTCCTAACATTTTTATATTCAATTCAAATAAATTCTAAAAGCGATAAAAAATGTTGACACAATTTTGAGTATCGCCATACAATCTAATATATGTTATTGCTTAAATTATATATTAGATACAATGATGAATGTGACTTTAATAATAATCTATTTCTTTGAGGTGCAGACAGCTGGTGCCATCTATGTGTGGGGCGTCTTACTTTAAACATTAAATTTTCCGGACATTACAAATATTGATGTGCTTATCGAGCTCAAGGTACTTTTATCGAGCTCGTTCCCCCGGTTCAACCCCAAATTGGCCCATAATGACTTTCACACTTCTGGACCCTCATTCATCATTCAATGACACCTCGTGTGTCTTTGAATTTCATCCCCCGGCTTCAGAGAAAGACAAAAAGCAGGAGGGATTTCTCCCTTATGTTTTTGCTCTCCCTATTTCATCTCCCTATTATGTCAATTTGTCCCTAAACTGTTAGTTTTTTGTTTGGACAAAGGATTTAGCATATTGGACGAAGAAAATAAATAATTACAACAACGGTAAACATGTCGTCTCAAATAGCATATATAAAACCCAATCGTGGAGAAAATCTCTTGACGTTAAATAGATTTCTCTACAGGATTCTCCACAAGCGAAAGGATATATTATGTCAAAAATATGAGTTTTTTAAGATTTTTAGCTGAAAATAAAGAAAGTCTTTGAATTGGAAATTCAAATTTTTTAGGGAACCTATCTCACACACACTATTTGTGAACATCTCTGGCAATTTCGTCAAACTCAGATGAATTTTTTATATAGATATGCTGTCTGAATAAAAAGAAGAAAACTAAATTTGCTATTATTCTGAAATTCAAAAATTTCTCGCTTCTGAAGATACAACCATACGACTTTAGAAAACATTCTGGACTACCGTAGACCTTCTAACCTGCCATCTCTACTTCCCACTGTACTTTTTGAGATACAAGCATAGCAGGTATACAGCTTGAAATCATTTCTGTAATATAGTGTCCTGCAGTGAAGTTGTCCTGTGCCGTAACACTTAATAAACTAATTATTCTTTTAAACTGTATTTTCATTTTATTGCTTTAATATGGCAGATTATATAAACTATAACTTTGATAAACTTAACTTCTAAGTGATAAGATAACTTACATTATAGTCTAATAAGACTGATATAAAAGTTTTCTCGTATAAGATGGATAACTTTCAAATTTTCGTCAACTGAAACATCAGTATTCGAATTGGGATATAATCTAATATTAATATAGTCATGTTTACTACTATTTTTAACAATAACAGAAATATTAAGGGACATGTTACTGTTGAAAAAATATTAGAATATTATTCATGCAATATGCTAAGAGGAAAAATTGAAGAAACACATATGCATTTATACTATAGTAAAGTATAAGTTGCCAAAAGGACTTTTTCATTAGCAAATTATTTGCTTATTGGATTAAAATATCTTTGTTTCTAATGGTTATAAATATCTAACACTTATATATAATTTGTTGACAAAATTCTGTTGTTACAGATAGATATTATAAGAATTGTAATTATTCAATAAATGCATAATTTACATCATTTACTTGGAGTAAAACACCACCAAAATTTTTTCTATTAAGACGAGTACATCGGCAGGGCCTGATTAACGCACAGGCCTCCGGGGTCGTTGCCCCCCAAATTTTAAGGGGACCTTAAATTTTGTTTGTAATAAAAAATATAAAGAGAAATAATTTTTTAATTAATTTACAACTGGTAATATTAGTTATTTTAAATTATAAAGAACAATTATATGGAACCGGTTTGAATCACTCATGATATTATAGTAGATACTTGCACAAAAGAATTTAAAAAAATCTGTATGATCACTTAACTAAATTCTACCACATTCGAATATCGATAACAAGTTATTCGAATTCCATTTAGAGTCACACAATAACTTTTTCTACATAAATTTAAATTTAACATCATCTGCCTCTGATTTGAATTCTTAGACTTTGTTATATTATTTTTGTTTTCCTTACAAGTTAATGCATAGGGAAAATATTGAAATCGTACCGAAAATCGCAATTCAAGTTTTCGATGAATCTACACATTTCGAGCACTCTAAAACCCGAAAAAAACTATTTAGAGTGACGTCTGTGTGTGGAAGTATGTATCTATTCTAACTGAAAAACTACTTGAATTAATTTTACTAAATTTGGTAGACAAATTGTCCCAGTACTGATTAAATCTTGGTACGGTTAGCATTTTTCTCAGGATAAAAGAAATGAAATTAATAAAAACTTGAAATTTTAGATATATATATTCCCGTATATATATATATTGCATCACTTTATAATATGATTGTATCTATATTTTTATGAAAAGTATTTATGCCTAAATCAGCTGAAACATTTGAAATACATGACACATGAATACACATTTGGAATACATGAAAAATATATTTATAAATATTCACAAAATTTCAAGAAAAAATATCATAATTCGGGTATTCTAGAAATTTACTTTTACATCGTTAAGACGGACAGTCAAGAGCCAACATTTATTGTACGTATTAGCAAAAGTTCATTATAGCAGGCGTCCATAAATCTGGCGTAAAATAGTAACATACTAGGTACATTTAAAAATACAACCTTAAAACCAAAAAGACAAAATTTTATCAAAACATTTTAATATGTATAATGAGGTAAATATGAAAAAATATTAACATTCAAAGCATAAACAAAATGTAGTTATACGTATTACTATTTTTAAAATGAAATAATATTTATTTGTTTCTTCTGAGTAAACAGTCTTACTTTTATGTCATTCTAAAATTTAGTCAATTGACCAAAAGTATGTTCTGGAACATCTTCAACTGATTAAAAAATTAAATTAATTGTGTCTATCTTAAGGAATGAACGAACGTATTAAGCGATGTTTATAACATGCAACATCTATAGACTTTAAGCGGGGAATCCGTATCTGTACGTAATAACCAGAAATCCATCTTAAACGTTTGCAGTCTTAACGAGAGTCCACTGTATTTCATCTTGCTTTCATTTTTGTTCTAAGAGAACGAGTGTTTGGTTTTCGAGATTTCCTTGTATGTTCTGGTATAATCCCTACTAAAAATCCCTATATCTGATCCTAAATGAGATGGCACGCCCCCACTGAGTGGTAATATTTCATGTCATTTTGGGACAATGGAATGGTGGGGTGGGCGAATCGTCTGCGGGGCCAATAGGTAGGGACACGGTTCCCCCAGATTCGTGAGATATAGGTCAAAAGTCATACGGATACCCCACAACCATTAGCGCGGCAAAAACAAAAATGCTTACACAATTTAAAAAGTTGAACAACATAAACCAACCAGTATGAGCATACCTTTCCTCATCATTTGAATCAATGTAATCCCATGGGCATTATATTCCATACTTTGCACTCGAGGAGAAGGAATGAACTGCACAGTCGGTGGTACAAGAGATCTCTATTCGAGGTTGTACCTTCGGTGCTTCGTTTGATATATACAGCACATGGACCGGTTTTCTTATCTCCTCCTATATTGTTTCGGTCCCTAGAAAGTCGTTTGGCCTAGAGTTCCAACGTCTTGGCGAGACTCAGCGGCAAACAGACGCCACAAAATTTCATGGTGATCGCATTTAATGAGGATCGTATATACGTCTTTTTGCTCCTTTTTGACTTTGTCTTGCTATAGGCCAGAACAGTGATTCTCTACCCAAAATGTAGAGGACCGGTATACTCTTAGCATTTTGTTACCGATGGAGTTTTAATTTCTTACTATATATTGGTAAAATGAGGATTTTAATAATCTCTAATTAGTATTATAAGTATAACTGTCTAAAGTGCTTTTGTTTGTCCAGACCCCCCGGAAGCCTCCAGGTGATCCAGAAGACTAAATCTCTGGAAACTTGTAGTATACGATACAGAACCTAGCGGAACCGGATTTTCAATTTACCCGTAGATATCCTAAAGAGTAGATGGAGTCTCCCTATCATTCCCAATACTAGAAATCCGGGGCTAACATCTGAATCTGAACTCTCACTTTGACCTCGTGGTTTTGATGATAAAGTGTCAAAAATCTTCTTTGATTGGCTACTTTTTTGACATTCTGCTCCTCAGCTGTTAATCACTTTATGTACACGCCTTCTTTTCATGCGCTAATGGGATTTAAATGTCGACCACCCGTTCGGATCATAAGTGCCGATACCCTTTCTTAATTACTTCGCAGAAGTAGGGGCTTATCCTAAAAAAACTCTATTTAGGACCAAGCCACCTATGAAACATCTTTGGGAACTTTCTAATGTCTATGCTATCCATCTTATTATATAGGACATCTATGGATTTACCCCCAGGGAGGGCAGAGAAAATGGGGGATTTTGAAAAGTTTTCCCAGACCCTCCAGAAGCCTCCTAGTTACCCAAAAGACCGAATTTTTACACCCATATAATATTGCCAACGGCTGTACCGTGCTGAAAACACCGGTTCTCGTTAGATCACCGAAGTCAAGCAGCATCGGGCGCGGTTAGTACTTGGTGGGTGACCACCTCGGAACGTCGCGTGCTGTTGGCCATCTCGGGTGCGGTATCCCCGTGGTTTGCGCGCTAGATTTGCACGCTGCCACAAAATGCCACCGTGTTCATGCGGAGTACGATCACGTTAAACATGTGGGTCCGTAAGTCCTTCCGAGAGGTTGGTGGTAGGGGAAGGAGGGTACGGTCCCTGTGGATGCCTCCCCCACTGGGTTCCGGTCTAAATTGGGTGGCACTTCCCGGCCGTCCATACAGTTACCTTACACCTTTCTGGTAGGTCGGACGGTCTGGGTCTCAACAACAACAACCCATATAATATTGACCTTTGGACAGAACCTAACTTAACCAGGTTTTCAATTTAACCCCGAGGGGGGGGGGGAATAGAGTTTTTCAAGAAGTATTTTCAGACCCTCCAAAAGCCCTCCTGGTGATCTAGAAGGCGGAATCTTTGCAAACTTATAGTATCGACTACCGGACCGTAACGTAATCGGAATTTTGATATGCCCCCCCCCCCCCACACACACACCAAGGAAAGAGATTATAGGTTTTTTTTAAGTCTTTCCAGACCCTTAAGCAACCCTCCAGTGGCTTAGAAGGCTGAATCTTTGCATACTTATAGTATCGATCACTGGATCTGATAGATTAGACTTTTCGATTTGTATCCCGAAGTAGACGGAATGGGGCATAAAGAGGGTAAAGTCTCTCAGAACCTCGCCCCCTCCCCCTCCCCTCCAAAGCCGGGCATAAAAGGTAGTACCAGTAAACTAGACTAGTCAATTTCCCATTAAAACTACAGTTTTCAACGCTAAGCACCATACATTATTGAACAAAATAAAACCTATTAAAAGAAGTGCATATTAATTAAGAGTGTTAGTTTCTCTGTCTTTGACAGGCTTCATTCACTATAAT
Source organism: Amaurobius ferox (assembly GCA_951213105.1). Classification (NCBI taxonomy): domain Eukaryota; kingdom Metazoa; phylum Arthropoda; class Arachnida; order Araneae; family Amaurobiidae; genus Amaurobius; species Amaurobius ferox. Next base: position 30,030,419 of record OX578141.1, on the reverse strand, counting down.
TAGCATTAATTGGTTACCGTATCAAAACTAAATTAAATTAAATCATCAATATTAAATTTATAGCTAGGCAATAATTATTGTATTCCTAATAAAACGATTTTATTGAACTTACAGCTGAAAGATGGTGAAAGATCAATGGAATACAAATGTACCAAAATTGCATGACCATTTTTCAGTCACGGTATACTTCTATTAAGTACGAAATTAACAAATCTGATACTCAAATGAATCCCTGAATAATATGAAACTTTTATATATAAGAAAATCCTCTCATTTTCCAGGCATTTTGAGAAAATTTTAAAACAATATATAATCCTACTTTTGTAATACATTTTTACAAGACAAAATGATTCTAAAGAATTTTCCAAATATATATCTTACATATAAACTGTATTCAAAGAGAACTCGAATAGAGCACATTTAATATGAAATTGCGGCTATAACTAAAATGCATTTCTTGCCATCTCAGTACTAATCCATTGGACAAACCGCATTTATACTTTTAAGGTTCGACCGAAATTACGTTACGAAGGAAGTACAATTCTTTCTGATCTGAAAAAGAGGTTTTCTAACTAAATTGCAAGTAATGAATAAAGATGGAAACAGCTTTTGTTAATAGAAACAAATGGATAGCTGGTTCTGCTAAGTTAAGACTCAAAAGCTATTTACCCAGTTCCGGTACAACTTCCGAAAATTTCCAGGTATAAATCTAAAATTGCATAGCATTTTTTGTAAGAAGTGGACAACAATGATGCCGATTCTTTTATGTCTAGTAAGAATGATAATAAAAGCTTACATGGCATTGAAACTGGCCAAAACTAATAATCTTTTTACTTTAGAAAAGCCTTATGCAAGGTAATTTAAAATGTTTATTCGGATAGAACGTTACATTTTTTTAAGATGTGCCTGAGCTCGAATTAGCTAAATATAGTCCATAAGTTTCAATCTAGTCCCAACAGATTCTTATTTTTTTTATTTGATATGCCGAAAACTGAAGCATCATGTCATTTACCTACATTATAAAAAATTTCTTTGAAATTTCTGTGCTGAAAATGAAAAGTTTTAGAAAGATAATTGATTTCTTTAAGGGAATACGAAGAAAACTTTAGTCAAGAAAACTTTTAAGAGATTTTCCAGTATTGCAAACATAGGCATTCTATTCCTATATTCCTGTCATAGGTATTTTATTCCTATATTCCTATCATAGCATTCTATTCCTATCATAGGCATTCTATTCCTATCCCATAGGGGACTTTCCATGAGCTGTAATGCCTACATGTGGCCGAATGATTGGTTAACTCTCTGATTTCGTCTTCAGATCCGTAAAAACAAGATTTGATTCCCATGTACAAGCGGAGTAGCCTGTCTGTACATACATGCTTGTCGTGGTGCGAAGCCAACTTTAAACTGTAGGTTTATGTCAAAGTAGCTCTTGCGTATAAAAAGAATAACTATGCGTCAAAGTAATCTAATCCAATTCACTTAGTATTGCGGTTCAACAGTATTAAAATATTTAAATTATCCTTCTAAGTAAATTTCACTTTTTTTTATATAAAATAATAGCAAAATAACTTCCAAGTATTAAATAAAACGTCGGTTCTATGAAAAATGGGTAGAATATGATCCATTTAGAGATTACCATTTGATATATTTATATTACATAATTGTATGTATATCATTATTACATAATTTTATGAGTATTACACATGATTTATCTTTGATTATTATATTATTATCCATACTATTATGATTCTTGTTTATCCGTATCACTTCCAGTTTCGTTTAATTTGGATGAACAGTACAAAATTGTAAAATTTCAGTTTTCTGTTCCTCCTGGAAAAATCGTTTAGCTAAATAAATTATTTTTTAAACTGGCCATCTAGAATTCTGTGTAAACAAATATCCAGCCTAGTAAAACATTTACCTCCGTACCATACATAAGAAAAAACACGGAAAATATATATTTTGACGCCCAGCTCAGATATCAGCTAATCAGTCAGTCCTGAATGGGGTCTAGGAAAAATCTGACAAAGGTCATGAAATTTGAAACCAGCCCCCAAAAAAAGCAAATAAGAAGGATCTTCTAAGAAAACTCATCACAGAAGCGAGGGAGAAGGAAAAGATAGGTCAACAGCCTTATCCTTGTTTTTCACCCCAACATCATTTTTTTAGAGACGCGTTTTTTACTCAAATAGATCGTTATGTGACTTATACTAAATATTGAATTCAGACCATCATGTGTATCCATAAAATATTTTGTAGTAACGAGAATTAGTAAGCAGTTAAAGAAAGGAAAGTCGCGTTAATGTAGAATATTTGCAAATATTTATTTTATAATAATTTAGGTCAATGCTTAAGGCAGTAAAAACGTTTGCAAAAAGTTAATGGAGAAAACAACAATATCAACAGCTTTTCCTTACAAATTACTTACAGCATCGGTGTAATTTTAAATAAGAATCCATTCTGAGTATTGTTTTGTGCGATGAAAATATTTCATTAATTATAATATTTCATATAGTCATGTCATATTATATTACGTACATTTGCTTAAAACTACTATTGTTCACTCGCAACACCTGAAATAAAACACATAGAACACGAAAAAAACTATTTCGTGCGTGACGTCTGCGTGTGTGTGTCTGTCTGTCTGTGCAATATATGTATCCACACTAACTCAAAAGCTAATGGACCAAATGTCATAAAATTTTATAGATAAGTCACGTGTGTGTGACCCTGGTGCTGATTAGATCTTGGTACAATTCGAGATAAAAGAACCAAACTTTTTTTGCGAAATGGTCCGCAAAAATCTCATGTATCCACTCTAGCTAAAAAAACTAATTGAACAAATTTCACAAAATTTGTTAGATTGCGAGTTACCCTGGTGCTGATTAGATTTTGGTACGATTCGGGAGAAAGAAACCTGCCCTTTTCTGAGAAATGGCCCGCAAAAAGCGTATGTGTCCACTCTAGCTGACAAACTAATTGACCAAATTAAACAAAATCTAGTAAATAAGTTGCTTGTGGGATCTTGTGGTGCTGATTAGATTTTGGTACGATTCGGGAGAAAGAAACCTGCCCTTTTCTGAGAAATGGCCCGCAAAAAGCGTATGTGTCCACTCTAGCTGACAAACTAATTGACCAAATTAAACAAAATCTAGTAAATAAGTTGCTTGTGGGATCTTGTGGTGCTGATTAGATTTTGGTACGATTCGGGAGAAAGAAACCTGCCCTTTTCTGAGAAATGGCCCGCAAAAAGCGTATGTGTCCACTCTAGCTGACAAACTAATTGACCAAATTAAACAAAATCTAGTAAATAAGTTGCTTGTGGGATCTTGTGGTGCTGATTAGATTTTGGTACGATTCGGGAGAAAGAAACCTGCCCTTTTCTGAGAAATGGCCCGCAAAAAGCGTATGTGTCCACTCTAGCTGACAAACTAATTGACCAAATTAAACAAAATCTAGTAAATAAGTTGCTTGTGGGATCTTGGTGGTGCTGATTAGATTTTGGTACGATTCGGGAGAAAGAAACCTGCCCTTTTCTGAGAAATGGCCCGCAAAAAGCGTATGTGTCCACTCTAGCTGACAAACTAATTGACCAAATTAAACAAAATCTAGTAAATAAGTTGCTTGTGGGATCTTGTGGTGCTGATTAGATTTTGGTACGATTCGGGAGAAAGAAACCTGCCCTTTTCTGAGAAATGGCCCGCAAAAAGCGTATGTGTCCACTCTAGCTGACAAACTAATTGACCAAATTAAACAAAATCTAGTAAATAAGTTGCTTGTGGGATCTTGTGGTGCTGATAGATTTGGGTACGATTCGGGAGAAAGAAACCTGCCCTTTTCTGAGAAATGGCCCGCAAAAAGCGTATGTGTCCACTCTAGCTGACAAACTAATTGACCAAATTAAACAAAATCTAGTAAATAAGTTGCTTGTGGGATCTTGTGGTGCTGATTAGATTTTGGTACGATTCGGGGAGAAAGAAACCTGCCCTTTTCTGAGAAATGGCCCGCAAAAAGCGTATGTGTCCACTCTAGGCTGACAAACTAATTGACCAAATTAAACAAAAATCTAGTAAATAAGTTGCTTGTGGGATCTTGTGGTGCTGATTAGATTTTGGTACGATTCGGGAGAAAGAAACCTGCCCTTTTCTGAGAAATGGCCCGCAAAAAGCGTATGTGTCCACTCTAGCTGACAAACTAATTGACCAAATTAAACAAAATCTAGTAAATAAGTTGCTTGTGGGATCTTGTGGTGCTGATTAGATTTGGTACGATTCGGGAGAAAGAAACCTGCCCTTTTCTGAGAAATGGCCCGCAAAAAGCGTATGTGTCCACTCTAGCTGACAAACTAATTGACCAAATTAAACAAAATCTAGTAAATAAGTTGCTTGTGGGATCTTGTGGTGCTGATTAGATTTTGGTACGATTCGGGAGAAAGAAACATGCCCTTTTCTGAGAAATGGCCCGCAAAAAGCGTATGTGTCCACTCTAGCTGACAAACTAATTGACCAAATTAAACAAAATCTAGTAAATAAGTTGCTTGTGGGATCTTGTGGTGCTGATTAGATTTTGGTACGATTCGGGAGAAAGAAACCTGCCCTTTTCTGAGAAATGGCCCGCAAAAAGCGTATGTGTCCACTCTAGCTGACAAACTAATTGACCAAATTAAACAAAATCTAGTAAATAAGTTGCTTGTGGGATCTTGTGGTGCTGATTAGATTTTGGTACGATTCGGGAGAAAGAAACCTGCCCTTTTCTGAGAAATGGCCCGCAAAAAGCGTATGTGTCCACTCTAGCTGACAAACTAATTGACCAAATTAAACAAAATCTTGTAAATAAGTTGCTTGTGGGATCTTGTGGTGCTGGTTAGATTTTGGTACGATTCGGAGAAAGAAACCTGCCCTTTTCTGAGAAATGGCCCGCAAAAAGCGTATGTGTCCACTCTAGCTGACAAACTAATTGACCAAATTAAACAAAATCTAGTAAATAAGTTGCTTGTGGGGTCTTGTGGTGCTGATTAGATTTTGGTACGATTCGGAGAAAGAAACCTGCCCTTTTCTGAGAAATGGCCCGCAAAAAGCGTATGTGTCCAATCTAGCTTGACAAACTAATTGACCAAATTAAACAAAATCTAGTAAATAAGTTGCTTGTGGGATCTTGTGGTGCTGGTTAGATTTTATTACGAGTCGGGAGAAAGAAATCTGCCCTTTTCTGAGAAATGGCCCGCAAAAAGCCTATGTGTCCACTCTAGCTGACAAACTAATTGACCAAATTAAACAAAATCTAGTAAATAAGTTTGCTTGTGGGGTCTTGTGGTGCTGATTAGATTTTGGTACGATTCGGGAGAAAGAAACCTGCCCTTTTCTGAGAAATGGCCCGCAAAAAGCGTATGTGTCCAATCTAGCTGACAAACTAATTGACCAAATTAAACAAAATCTAGTAAATAAGTTGCTTGTGGGATCTTGTGGTGCTGGTTAGATTTTGGTACGATTCGGGAGAAAGAAACCTGCCCTTTTCTGAGAAATGGCCCGCAAAAAGCGTATGTGTCCACTCTAGCTGACAAACTAATTGACCAAATTAAACAAAATCTAGTAAATAAGTTGCTTGTGGGATCTTGTGGTGCTGGTTAGATTTTGGTACGATTCGGGAGAAAGAAACCTGCCCTTTTCTGAGAAATGGCCCGCAAAAAGCGTATGTGTCCACTCTAGCTGACAAACTAATTGACCAAATTAAACAAAATCTAGTAAATAAAGTTGCTTGTGGGGTCTTGTGGTGCTGATTAGATTTTGGTACGATTCGGGAGAAAGAAACCTGCCCTTTTCTGAGAAATGGCCCGCAAAAAGCGTATGTGTCCAATCTAGCTGACAAACTAATTGACCAAATTAAACAAAATCTAGTAAATAAGTTTGCTTGTGGGGTCTTGTGGTGCTGATTAGATTTTGGTACGATTCGGGAGAAAGAAACCTGCCTTTTTCTGAGAAATGGCCCGCAAAAAGCGTATGTGTCCACTCTAGCTGACAAACTAATTGACCAAATTAAACAAAATCTAGTAAATAAGTTGCTTGTGGGATCTTGTGGTGCTGATTAGATTTTGGTACGATTCGGGAGAAAGAAACCTGCCCTTTTCTGAGAAATGGCCCGCAAAAAGCGTATGTGTCCACTCTAGCTGACAAACTAATTGACCAAATTAAACAAAATCTAGTAAATAAGTTGCTTGTGGGATCTTGTGGTGCTGATTAGATTTTGGTACGATTCGGGAGAAAGAAACCTGCCCTTTTCTGAGAAATGGCCCCGCAAAAAGCGTATGTGTCCCACTCTAGCTGACAAACTAATTGACCAAATTAAACAAAATCTAGTAAATAAGTTGCTTGTGGGATCTTGTGGTGCTGGTTAGATTTTGGTACGATTCGGGAGAAAGAAACCTGCCCTTTCCTGAGAAATGGCCCGCAAAAAGCGTATGTGTCCACTCTAGCTGACAAACTAATTGACCAAATTAAACAAAATCTAGTAATAAGTTGCTTGTGGGGTCTTGTGGTGCTGATTAGATTTTGGTACGATTCGGGAGAAAGAAACCTGCCCTTTTCTGAGAAATGGCCCGCAAAAAGCGTATGTGTCCAATCTAGCTGACAAACTAATTGACCAAATTAAACAAAATCTAGTAAATAAGTTGCTTGTGGGATCTTGTGGTGCTGTTAGATTTTGGTACGATTTCGGGAGAAAGAAACCTGCCCTTTTCTGAGAAATGGCCCGCAAAAAGCGTATGTGTCCACTCTAGCTGACAAACTAATTGACCAAATTAAACAAAATCTAGTAAATAAGTTGCTTGTGGGGTCTTGTGGTGCTGATTAGATTTTGGTACGATTCGGGAGAAAGAAACCTGCCCTTTTCTGAGAAATGGCCCGCAAAAAGCGTATGTGTCCACTCTAGCTGACATACTATTGACCAAATTAAACAAAATCTAGTAAATAAGTTGCTTGTGGGATCTTGTGGTGCTGGTTAGATTTTGGTACGATTCGGGAGAAAGAAACCTGCCCTTTTCTGAGAAATGGCCCGCAAAAAAGCGTATGTGTCCACTCTAGCTGACAAACTAATTGACCAAATTAAACAAAATCTAGTAAATAAGTTGCTTGTGGGGTCTTGTGGTGCTGATTAGATTTTGGTACGATTCGGGAGAAAGAAACCTGCCCTTTTCTGAGAAATGGCCGCAAAAAGCGTATGTGTCCACTCTAGCTGACAAACTAATTGACCAAATTAAACAAAATCTAGTAAATAAGTTGCTTGTGGGGTCTTGTGGTGCTGATTAGATTTTGGTACGATTCGGGGAGAAAGAAACCTGCCCTTTTCTGAGAAATGGCCCGCAAAAAGCGTATGTGTCCACTCTAGCTGACAAACTAATTGAACCAAATTAAACAAAATCTAGTAAATAAGTTGCTTGTGGGATCTTGTGGTGCTGGTTAGATTTTGGTACGATTCGGGGAGAAAGAAACCTGCCCTTTTCTGAGAATGGCCCGCAAAAAGGGTATGTGTCCACTCTAGCTGACAAACTAATTGACCAAATTAAACAAAATCTACTAAATAAGTTGCTTGTGGGGTCTTGTGGTGCTGATTAGATTTTGGTACGATTCGGAGAAGAAACCTGCCCTTTTCTGAGAAATGGCCCGCAAAAAGCGTATGTGTCCACTCTAGCTGACAAACTAATTGACCAAATTAAACAAAATCTAGTAAATAAGTTGCTTGTGGGGTCTTGTGGTGCTGATTAGATTTTGGTACGATTCGGGAGAAAGAAACCTGCACTTTTCTGAGAAATGGCCCGCAAAAAGCGTATGTGTCCACTCTAGCTGACAAACTAATTGACCAAATTAAACAAAATCTAGTAAATAAGTTGCTTGTGGGATCTTGTGGTGCTGGTTAGATTTTTGGGTACGATTCGGGAGAAAGAAACCTGCCCTTTTCTGAGAAATGGCCCGCAAAAAGCGTATGTGTCCACTCTAGCTGACAAACTAATTGACCAAATTAAACAAAATCTAGTAATAAGTTGCTTGTGGGGTCTTCGTGGTGCTGATTAGATTTTGGTACGATTCGGGAGAAAGAAACCTGCCCTTTTCTGAGAAATGGCCCGCAAAAAGCGTATGTGTCCACTCTAGCTGACAAACTAATTGACCAAATTAAACAAAATCTAGTAAATAAGTTGCTTGTGGGGGTCTTGTGGTGCTGATTAGATTTTGGTACGATTCGGGAGAAAGAAACCTGCCCTTTTCTGAGGAAATGGCCCGCAAAAAGCGTATGTGTCCACTCTAGCTGACAAACTAATTGATCAAATTAAACAAAATCTAGTAAATAAGTTGCTTGTGGGATCTTGTGGTGCTGGTTAGATTTTGGTACGATTCGGGAGAAAGAAACCTGCCGTTTCTGAGAAATGGCCCGCAAAAAGCGTATGTGTCCACTCTAGCTGACAAACTAATTGACCAAATTAAACAAAATCTAGTAAATAAGTTGCTTGTGGGGTCTTGTGGTGCTGATTAGATTTTGGTACGATTCGGGAGAAAGAAACCTGCCTTTTCTGAGAAATGGCCCGCAAAAAGCGTATGTGTCCACTCTAGCTGACAAACTAATTGACCAAATTAAAACAAAATCTAGTAGATAAGTTGCTTGTGGGGTCTTGTGGTTGCTGATTAGATTTTGGTACGATTCGGGAGAAAGAAAACCTGCCCTTTTCTGAGAAATGGCCCGCAAAAAGCGAATGTGTCCAATCTAGCTGACAAACTAATTGACCAAATTAAACAAAATCAAGTAAATAAGTTTCTTGTGGGATCTTGTGGTGCTGGTTAGATTTTGGTACGATTCGGGAGAAAACGAAACCTGCCCTTTTCTGAGAAATGGCCCGCAAAAAGCGTATGTGTCCACTCCTAGCTGACAAACTAATTGACCAAATTAAACAAAATCTAGTAAATAAAGTTGCTTGTGGGGTCTTGTGGTGCTGATTAGATTTTGGTACGATTCGGGAGAAAGAAACCTGCCCTTTTCTGAGAAATGGCCCGCAAAAAGCGTATGTGTCCACTCTAGCTGACATACTAATTGACCAAATTAAACAAAATCTAGTAAATAAGTTGCTTGTGGGATCTTGTGGTGCTGGTTAGATTTTGGGACGATTCGGGAGAAAGAAACCTGCCCTTTTCTGAGAAATGGCCCGCAAAAAGCGTATGTGTCCACTCTAGCTGACAAACTAATTGACCAAATTAAACAAAATCTAGTAAATAAGTTGCTTGTGGGGTCTTGTGGTGCTGATTAGATTTTGGTACGATTCGGGAGAAAGAAACCTGCCCTTTTCTGAGAAATGGCCCGCAAAAAGCGTATGTGTCCACTCTAGCTGACAAACTAATTGACCAAATTAAACAAAATCTAGTAAATAAGTTGCTTGTGGGGTCTTGTGGTGCTGATTAGATTTTGGTACGATTCGGGAGAAAGAAACCTGCCCTTTTCTGAGAAATGGCCCGCAAAAAGCGTATGTGTCCACTCTAGCTGGACAAACTAATTGACCAAATTAAACAAAATCTAGTAAATAAGTTGCTTGTGGGATCTTGTGGTGCTGGTTAGATTTTGGTACGATTCGGGGAGAAAGAAACCTGCCCTTTTCTGAGAAATGGCCCGCAAAAAGGGTATGTGTCCACTCTAGCTGACAAACTAATTGACCAAATTAAACAAAATCTAGTAAATAAGTTGCTTGTGGGGGTCTTGTGGTGCTGATTAGATTTTGGTACGATTCGGGAGAAAGAAACCTGCCCTTTTCTGAGAAATGGCCCGCAAAAAGCGTATGTGTCCACTCTAGCTGACAAACTAATGACCAAATTAAACAAAATCTAGTAAATAAGTTGCTTGTGGGGTCTTGTGGTGCTGATTAGATTTTGGTACGATTCGGGAGAAAGAAACCTGCCCTTTTCTGAGAAAAGGCCCGCAAAAAGCGTATGTGTCCACTCTAGCTGACAAACTAATTGACCAAATTAAACAAAATCTAGTAAATAAGTTGCTTGTGGGATCTTGTGGTGCTGGTTAGATTTTGGTACGATTCGGGAGAAAGAAACCTGCCCTTTTCTGAGAAATGGCCCGCAAAAAGCGTATGTGTCCACTCTAGCTGACAAACTAATTGACCAAATTAAACAAAATCTAGTAAATAAGTTGCTTGTGGGGTCTTGTGGTGCTGATTAGATTTTGGTACGATTCGGGAGAAAGAAACCTGCCCTTTTCTGAGAAATGGCCCGCAAAAAGCGTATGTGTCCACTCTAGCTGACAAACTAATTGACCAAATTAAACAAAATCTAGTAAATAAGTTGCTTGTGGGGTCTTGTGGTGCTGATTAGATTTTGGTACGATTCGGGAGAAAGAAACCTGCCCTTTTCTGAGAAATGGCCCGCAAAAAGCGTATGTGTCCACTCTAGCTGACAAACTAATTGACCAAATTAAACAAAATCTAGTAAATAAGTTGCTTGTGGGATCTTGTGGTGCTGGTTAGATTTTGGTACGATTCGGGAGAAAGAAACCTGCCCTTTTCTGAGAAATGGCCCGCAAAAAGCGTATGTGTCCACTCTAGCTGACAAACTAATTGACCAAATTAAACAAAATCTAGTAAATAAGTTGCTTGTGGGGTCTTGTGGTGCTGATTAGATTTTGGTACGATTCGGGAGAAAGAAACCTGCCCTTTTCTGAGAAATGGCCCGCAAAAAGCGTATGTGTCCACTCTAGCTGACAAACTAATTGACCAAATTAAACAAAATCTAGTAAATAAGTTGCTTGTGGGGTCTTGTGGTGCTGATTAGATTTTGGTACGATTCGGGAGAAAGAAACCTGCCCTTTTCTGAGAAATGGCCCGCAAAAAGCGTATGTGTCCACTCTAGCTGACAAACTAATTGACCAAATTAAACAAAATCTAGTAAATAAGTTGCTTGTGGGGTCTTGTGGTGCTGATTAGATTTTGGTACGATTCGGGAGAAAGAAACCTGCCCTTTTCTGAGAAATGGCCCGCAAAAAGCGTATGTGTCCACTCTAGCTGACAAACTAATTGACCAAATTAAACAAAATCTAGTAAATAAGTTGCTTGTGGGGTCTTGTGGTGCTGATTAGATTTTGGTACGATTCGGGAGAAAGAAACCTGCCCTTTTCTGAGAAATGGCCCGCAAAAAGCGTATGTGTCCACTCTAGCTGACAAACTAATTGACCAAATTAAACAAAATCTAGTAAATAAGTTGCTTGTGGGGTCTTGTGGTGCTGATTAGATTTTGGTACGATTCGGGAGAAAGAAACCTGCCCTTTTCTGAGAAATGGCCCGCAAAAAGCGTATGTGTCCACTCTAGCTGACAAACTAATTGACCAAATTAAACAAAATCTAGTAAATAAGTTGCTTGTGGGGTCTTGTGGTGCTGATTAGATTTTGGTACGATTCGGGAGAAAGAAACCTGCCCTTTTCTGAGAAATGGCCCGCAAAAAGCGTATGTGTCCACTCTAGCTGACAAACTAATTGATCAAATTAAACAAAATCTAGTAAATAAGTTGCTTGTGGGATCTTGTGGTGCTGGTTAGATTTTGGTACGATTCGGGAGAAAGAAACCTGCCCTTTTCTGAGAAATGGCCCGCAAAAAGCGTATGTGTCCACTCTAGCTGACAAACTAATTGACCAAATTAAACAAAATCTAGTAAATAAGTTGCTTGTGGGGTCTTGTGGTGCTGATTAGATTTTGGTACGATTCGGGAGAAAGAAACCTGCCCTTTTCTGAGAAATGGCCCGCAAAAAGCGTATTTGTCCACTCTAGCTGACAAACTAATTGACCAAATTAAACAAAATCTAGTAAATAAGTTGCTTGTGGGGTCTTGTGGTGCTGATTAGATTTTGGTACGATTCGGGAGAAAGAAACCTGCCCTTTTCTGAGAAATGGCCCGCAAAAAGCGTATGTGTCCAATCTAGCTGACAAACTAATTGACCAAATTAAACAAAATCAAGTAAATAAGTTTCTTGTGGGATCTTGTGGTGCTGGTTAGATTTTGGTACGATTCGGGAGAAAGAAACCTGCCCTTTTCTGAGAAATGGCCCGCAAAAAGCGTATGTGTCCACTCTAGCTGACAAACTAATTGACCAAATTAAACAAAATCTAGTAAATAAGTTGCTTGTGGGGTCTTGTGGTGCTGATTAGATTTTGGTACGATTCGGGAGAAAGAAACCTGCCCTTTTCTGAGAAATGGCCCGCAAAAAGCGTATGTGTCCACTCTAGCTGACATACTAATTGACCAAATTAAACAAAATCTAGTAAATAAGTTGCTTGTGGGATCTTGTGGTGCTGGTTAGATTTTGGGACGATTCGGGAGAAAGAAACCTGCCCTTTTCTGAGAAATGGCCCGCAAAAAGCGTATGTGTCCACTCTAGCTGACAAACTAATTGACCAAATTAAACAAAATCTAGTAAATAAGTTGCTTGTGGGGTCTTGTGGTGCTGATTAGATTTTGGTACGATTCGGGAGAAAGAAACCTGCCCTTTTCTGAGAAATGGCCCGCAAAAAGCGTATGTGTCCACTCTAGCTGACAAACTAATTGACCAAATTAAACAAAATCTAGTAAATAAGTTGCTTGTGGGGTCTTGTGGTGCTGATTAGATTTTGGTACGATTCGGGAGAAAGAAACCTGCCCTTTTCTGAGAAATGGCCCGCAAAAAGCGTATGTGTCCACTCTAGTTGACAAACTAATTGACCAAATTAAACAAAATCTAGTAAATAAGTTGCTTGTGGGATCTTGTGGTGCTGGTTAGATTTTGGTACGATTCGGGAGAAAGAAACCTGCCCTTTTCTGAGAAATGGCCCGCAAAAAGGGTATGTGTCCACTCTAGCTGACAAACTAATTGACCAAATTAAACAAAATCTAGTAAATAAGTTGCTTGTGGGGTCTTGTGGTGCTGATTAGATTTTGGTACGATTCGGGAGAAAGAAACCTGCCCTTTTCTGAGAAATGGCCCGCAAAAAGCGTATGTGTCCACTCTAGCTGACAAACTAATTGACCAAATTAAACAAAATCTAGTAAATAAGTTGCTTGTGGGGTCTTGTGGTGCTGATTAGATTTTGGTACGATTCGGGAGAAAGAAACCTGCCCTTTTCTGAGAAATGGCCCGCAAAAAGCGTATGTGTCCACTCTAGCTGACAAACTAATTGACCAAATTAAACAAAATCTAGTAAATAAGTTGCTTGTGGGATCTTGTGGTGCTGGTTAGATTTTGGTACGATTCGGGAGAAAGAAACCTGCCCTTTTCTGAGAAATGGCCCGCAAAAAGCGTATGTGTCCACTCTAGCTGACAAACTAATTGACCAAATTAAACAAAATCTAGTAAATAAGTTGCTTGTGGGGTCTTGTGGTGCTGATTAGATTTTGGTACGATTCGGGAGAAAGAAACCTGCCCTTTTCTGAGAAATGGCCCGCAAAAAGCGTATGTGTCCACTCTAGCTGACAAACTAATTGACCAAATTAAACAAAATCTAGTAAATAAGTTGCTTGTGGGGTCTTGTGGGGCTGATTAGATTTTGGTACGATTCGGGAGAAAGAAACCTGCCCTTTTCTGAGAAATGGCCCGCAAAAAGCGTATGTGTCCACTCTAGCTGACAAACTAATTGACCAAATTAAACAAAATCTAGTAAATAAGTTGCTTGTGGGATCTTGTGGTGCTGGTTAGATTTTGGTACGATTCGGGAGAAAGAAACCTGCCCTTTTCTGAGAAATGGCCCGCAAAAAGCGTATGTGTCCACTCTAGCTGACAAACTAATTGACCAAATTAAACAAAATCTAGTAAATAAGTTGCTTGTGGGGTCTTGTGGTGCTGATTAGATTTTGGTACGATTCGGGAGAAAGAAACCTGCCCTTTTCTGAGAAATGGCCCGCAAAAAGCGTATGTGTCCACTCTAGCTGACAAACTAATTGACCAAATTAAACAAAATCTAGTAAATAAGTTGCTTGTGGGGTCTTGTGGTGCTGATTAGATTTTGGTACGATTCGGGAGAAAGAAACCTGCCCTTTTCTGAGAAATGGCCCGCAAAAAGCGTATGTGTCCACTCTAGCTGACAAACTAATTGACCAAATTAAACAAAATCTAGTAAATAAGTTGCTTGTGGGGTCTTGTGGTGCTGATTAGATTTTGGTACGATTCGGGAGAAAGAAACCTGCCCTTTTCTGAGAAATGGCCCGCAAAAAGCGTATGTGTCCACTCTAGCTGACAAACTAATTGACCAAATTAAACAAAATCTAGTAAATAAGTTGCTTGTGGGGTCTTGTGGTGCTGATTAGATTTTGGTACGATTCGGGAGAAAGAAACCTGCCCTTTTCTGAGAAATGGCCCGCAAAAAGCGTATGTGTCCACTCTAGCTGACAAACTAATTGACCAAATTAAACAAAATCTAGTAAATAAGTTGCTTGTGGGATCTTGTGGTGCTGGTTAGATTTTGGTACGATTCGGGAGAAAGAAACCTGCCCTTTTCTGAGAAATGGCCCGCAAAAAGCGTATGTGTCCACTCTAGCTGACAAACTAATTGACCAAATTAAACAAAATCTAGTAAATAAGTTGCTTGTGGGGTCTTGTGGTGCTGATTAGATTTTGGTACGATTCGGGAGAAAGAAACCTGCCCTTTTCTGAGAAATGGCCCGCAAAAAGCGTATGTGTCCACTCTAGCTGACAAACTAATTGACCAAATTAAACAAAATCTAGTAAATAAGTTGCTTGTGGGGTCTTGTGGTGCTGATTAGATTTTGGTACGATTCGGGAGAAAGAAACCTGCCCTTTTCTGAGAAATGGCCCGCAAAAAGCGTATGTGTCCACTCTAGCTGACAAACTAATTGACCAAATTAAACAAAATCTAGTAAATAAGTTGCTTGTGGGATCTTGTGGTGCTGGTTAGATTTTGGTGCGATTCGGAAAAAAATAATCTGCTTTTTTTGCGAAATGGTCCGCAAATCTAAAATAAAATACTACATATGCTAAAATATATCGATTAAATGCTTGTGTTATACGTAATTTTTGACGACAAAAGGAATAAGACCTACCCCATTACTTTAAAATGGACCATTTCCGAGATATTCAAATTTTTAATTTTGAGGAGAGAAGACGATTTTTACTGTAGTTAAAAAATTATTTAATAAATTTTTTTTAAACTTAATAGTTAAGTCGCCTGAGGTTAACCTGATGTTGATTAGATTATGATATGATTCGGAAACGTATTATAACTGACTATTTTTTTTAGATGACCCGCAAAGAGTGAAAATCTGAAATAAATGACTAAAATTGTTGAAATATGTTAATTAAGTAATTGTTCTTCAGGTAAATTTTGGCAACTAAGCGACTAAGACTGATTCCTTGACTAGGATGAACCGTTCTCGAGATATTTAATTTTGGGGAATTTTGTGGGCCTGTAGATTTTAAAGTGAATTAAGTTATCAAATAAAACGAAGATGCAATAAAAAAGACAAATTGTATATAATATCAAAGAAGTATACATGTTATTGTCTGCAATTAAACTCAATTTAATGCATAATGAAATAAAAAGTTACAAAATGAATTTGAATCTGCAGGAAAAGTCATATGCTGCTCACATCAGATTTTTACTTTCCCTGCAATACATGGTAATGTACAGGGAAAGTATTGGAATCGTGTCGAAAATCGCAACTCGAGTTTTCGACGGATCTACAAGTTTTTGAGACCTCTGGAACACGGAAAAACTGTTTTTAGCGTGACGTCTGTGTGTGTCTGTCTGTGCAGATTTTGTATCCACTCTAACTGTGAAACCAATTGGCCTAATTTCATAAAATTTGATAGGGAAGTCCCTTGTGGGTGACCCTGGTGCTGATTAGATTACCTTTAGACACCCTTAGAAGAGCTGTTGCCCTACGAAATCCTTCTCCTAGAGCCTTGAAATCGCATTGTGATATGATCGCATTATGCATGAAATCGCATTATGATATGTGTATACAAGTTACTGGAGATCACATTCCTTATTAATGTTAAAAGTCTGCAGTTTGAAGTAATTCAATTTTTTTTAATAAAATCTCTTTCTTACACATTATTTCAATTTTAATTGTTTCATAATTATTAGTTTTTTATTGTATGCACTCTTATTCGATTTTTCAATTTGTATTTATATGTTATGATGTGATTCATTCCAAAAAAATGCATTCAATTATATTGAACATTTGTTGAGAAATCGGTGTTTTTGTGCATATAAGGAGAATTTTGGACACCAGTTTATATAAGAAAAGCCCCCTCTCTTTGCCTGTTTGTCTGTGACGCTTGGCCATAAATTTAACAATGCGGTAAAGCATCACGAACTTGGGGCCTTTTTGATAATGTCACCAAATTGAAGAAAATATCTCCAATTTGGCAAAATTGACACTTAATTAACGAAAATGACGTTAAATTAGTGAAAATTCAATATCTTCTGAAAATAAAGTCAAATTCATTTCTAATTCCTGTCGCTTTGAGGGAAGGGGATTACTATTCTTGATTCGAAATATAGTGAGTTTCACTGTTTGTGGGACAAGTACGTTTTGTTGGTGTCGTCCTCTCTCTTCGAATTCCTAAATTTCGAAGTTGGGTAGGGGAGGCAGATTGTTATAATAAACCTAAAACCCAGTTCCTTGGAAATTTTCATAAAATTCACATTCTTGCTTTTTGCTCAAAAGTGTGGTTGGTCACAGAGACGCTTTCCCACTCTGTTCGGCACCCCCAATAGGAGGTGCCCCTATCAGAGGTGACGCTCTGTCCCGTTATGGCATGTGGATGTGTAAGGGCCGTAGCAATCATCGAAATTGAAGAGGGACTGGAGGCATTCAAGGAGGGTTCAACAGTCTTGAAGGAAAAGCTCACTAAAAGCACCATTAATCATTAGCATTTATAAACCATAATAGTTACTATTATATATTTCAATCTATATAAATTATTAACAAATAATTGCATATTTATATTTGTAAGCTAAGAGTTGATCATTAATATCCATATAGCTACTATACACCGATATTGATATATAATAATTGCAATTGATTTGAATATAAGCATTGAGTAGTAGTAAAGCTGTTAATGAATCGAAGAAAATTTCTGAAAGCTAATACAAGTTAATGCTTAATATTAACTCGTCATTACTTATCAGTTGATTTTGACCCTACAATGTATAACAGTGAACCAGCAATAATACAAAAGCATCCTAAATACTATTGTCATGATTTTTAAAAATTTTAATATTTTTTAATTAATTATGTAAATAAATGGATCATCAATATACCCACAATTTTAGTTAAATTAAAAATTCTTTGAAACGAAGTAATTTAAAAAAAAAATCTTGAAAAGAAACTTTTTATGCAAAATTTAGATGACACACATTTTAGATGAAATTTCATATCACTACTAAAAATTTAATATTTTATCAGGGGGAAGCTGAGTATACCTCTAGGGGGAGCTTAACCAAGGCCACCTAGAATACAAAGTACTTTTCTCAAGATATAAGACTATTCGTACAGATATAGCAACATTCGGCGCTACACGTGCTATGTGTTACAAAAATGTTAAAATTGCATGCATAAAATAAGACAAAATAAAAAATAGCTCACCATTTATGAAGTCCTGTTTTCAGTAGACACTATAATCCTAGTGGGCACGTACTTAAATTATTTTTATCATTTAAAAATATGAATTTTTGAAAGTCACTCTTGAAACTTGAATACACTTTCGTACACGCGGAGTGATTGCAGATCCCCCGCGGCTGACGTCACGTATCCCATGATTCCTAGATGTCCGAGCCTTGTTTTAGATAGCCTTGGCTTAACCCCCTCTGGCTTATGTTTAGCTACGGCCAGGGGCGTCCCGAGGACCAAGCACCCTATGCTACCGCTTGGGGTCTTATGTTTGAAGAGGGCCTCAAAATTGGAAAGGATTATTATTATTTTTTTAATCCGAAGCCTTTCTTAAATTTTCTTTTCAAGCAAATTATTTCAAACTACTATCTATCTTACCACTAATTAGTCCCTTCTTCGCTTACTTTTATTATTTTATGAAATTATGAATTTCATCAGGGTCATTCGGGTTTGTCAGTCGGATTTCAGTGCTTTCGTTCTGAATAGGGTTCGAAGCTGTTAAGGTAGTATTTTTTATTAGTTTTCATCTCTTAACGTTTCTGGTTCTTGTGATTACAGGAGTATGGGGCTCCGGTCTAAAAGCTTTTGCCTAATCTTATTACTTCCTCTCCCTGCCTGAGCTATAACTATAGACCTTCTAGTAATAGACCAATTAAGAAAAACCATGGCTATTTTCATGATCGAACAGTGGCGTAGTTAGAATTTTCGGGAACGGGAGCAACATTTTTAGCTGGCCCCTGTACGATACTTTACCATTCGATATGAGGGTCCATATACTATATTTTACATTTGATGTGAGGCCTCCCTATTCGATATTTTCCCGCTACAAGAGATAGAACCCTGGGTATGGACGTTTTCTTTTTTTCAAATAACCCTCATTAGGGCCCCCAAAGTGTCTATTTTATCAGTAACATGTTGCTGCATATAAATGCATATTCATGCCAACATTGGAAGGGGTCTTAGAAAAAAAAAAGTTGAACCATGGATCTACAAAAATAAAAATCTGATGTGGGCAGCACATGACTTTCCCTACAGACTCAGATTCATTTTCTCTTTATTTCTTTAATAATTTATTAAAATTAGTTTAATTGCACAAAATAACACGTGTTATTTTGCAATTAAACTAATTTTAAAAATCCACTTGATTGGGTAAAACACTACAGGCTAGTACTCAGGCTGAGTATTTATAGAATGATACCAATTTATAGAATGATAAAACGTGTCAATATTGAAAATTCTGCTGCCTTAACTTTAATAATTTATTAAAATTAGTTTAATTGCACAAAATAACACGTGTAATTATTTTAAATTACTCTGAATTTGTACTTTTTAATTAAATGTTTGTTTTTATTTGGTAACTGGACGTATTTTAAAAGGCGGCATGGCAAAAATGCGATAAAACTAAAATATCTCGAGAACGGATGGTCCTAGAGTGATGGAACTGGGTTCATTCTTTTCATCGTCAAAAATTACCTATAACGCAGGCATTTAATTGATACATTTGAGCAATATCTTATTTTGTATTTTGACGATTTTTATGGACCATTTTGTAAAAAAGTCAGGTTCTTTTTTTGCTGAATTGTACCAAAATCTAATCAGCACCATGGTCATCTACAAGGTCATCTACCTATAAAATTTTATGAAATTTGGTCAATTAGTTTTTCAGTTATAGTGGATACTACACACAGACACACACACACAACAGTTACTCTAAAAATAGTTAAATAGTTTTTTCGTATTACAGAGGTCCCAAAACGTGTGAATCCGTCGAAAATTCGTCTTGCGATTTTCGACACGATTCCAATACTTTTCCTATACATTGTCATTTATTGTAGGGAAAGGAATAAAGTGTTGTAAATAGATCCAATTTATCGCAGGCTATTCGGAACACTAACACAGAATATCTGAGTTGCATGGCATACTTTATAATGCCTACAGCTTATCAAAATTATATATTTATGTTTATCTATTTGGATACAGGCCTATCAAAATGGTCTTCTCAAAAATCATATTTCTTTAAGTCATCATATAATACATATCTAAAGAAACAAAACATTAATAACTTAATCAAGTCAGTTCATGATTATAGAAATCTCGTGAGCTGTTGTGGGTGCCAAACGCCTTCAACAAATTTAGAATTTTATGACAAATTTATTAAAAATCCACTTGATTGGGCAAAACACTCAGGCTGAGTAGGCCAATTCATAGAATGATAAAACTTGTCAATATTGAAAATTCTGCTGCCTTAACAATGGGCCCTGACAGAAGGGGGCCTCAAAAGGGACATTTTTCAAGCAACAAATATTTATACTTTATATTTTATTTAAAACTGAAATTAGGCTTTTGAAATGTATTACGTATCAACTTCCCAAATGGTTAAAACGACTCCGATATTCTTCGTAAGGAGAAAACTGCTATGGGGGTCCTCTTTGCATTCGAGATCCTAGAAGCACTACTTCTTTTAGCTACCTTATTGCTATGCCCCTGGGGTCAGATTACATATAAAAATTTGTCTACATTATGCAATTTCTGAACAACGTTTGCCAGCGGTTTCTTTATAAAATAGTCGTTTATTGCCTTTCGTGATAATAATGTTGAATTGATGCGGAATTTCAAACATGAAGTGAAGAGTAATTAAGGTATAAAATGGAGAGGAAGAATTTTGTCCACTGAGATCTATCCTCTTCATATTACAAGTTGTGACTTGTCGACAGAGGTGGATTTAGTATAAAACTAATACTAAAGCTCCAAAACCAAAACCAAAATTGCGACCTCCAGAAAGCAGGTTATAAATTTTTCATTTACACTTTATACGAATAAATTCTTCTTTTATAAATTTGCACCTCGATATTTCTATTATTTTAGACTGCCAGGTTTTAAATTTCCATATTTGAAATTTTAACAATTCTCGACCAAAATTACTGCAAATTGGCACCTTATTCAGCAATATTTCTTTTATAGTGCGCTTAGTTTGAAATCAATATGGTTGAAATAATAGTCTCAGTAGCTCGATGGATAGAGTTTTGTTTGGCAGCTGGCGATCGGTAGTTTGAATTCCCTCTAAGCTATGAATTATTTTTAATCTTGTTTAGCAGGATTAAAATGATCTGATATTTTTGCAGTTCTTACTTACGCTTTTCTTGACTTACTCATTCAATCATATTCCAGTGTTCAGGTACATATGGCATAATTAATTATCCAAGTTTAAATCTGCGATTGCAAAAGTTCACTTTTTTAATGATGTTATATTTCGAATATTTTTTTTTTTTTTTTAGAATTCATTTTGTTTGTTTAAATATCAACTAGATACCCCTAAAGAATAACGCAAGTACCATTAGATGCAATATTTATGGTTGTTCAGTATCGTTATCATAGCATCTTATTCATTGTTCGAATTGCACATAAGATAGAAAACAATTACTTATCATCATATTATGCAGAATGTAACTTGTAATGTGATTTATGAATATAGCGACGAAATTGTAATACAATAAAAAAAATCTGATGTGGGCAACACATGACTTTCCTTATATAATGCAATGAATTTACTACTTTTACAATAAAAAAATTGGTTTTTCTTATAGTAGATATTTATATTCTTTCCAAGATATTGAATTTTCGTCAGTTAGTCGTCATTTTCATTGATTTAGTGTCATTTTTATCCATTTGGTAAGATTTTCGTTAATGTTACAATATTTAAAAAAGTCGCCAAGTTGGCGACGTTCCGCCAAATTCTGCGCCAAAATCTCGCCAAGCGTTATGGACGGAGAAATAAGTTATTCTTAGAGCAGATAAATAACTATTGGCGTTCAATTACAAAAGTATTACTCAAAGTATATTATCTCATGAATGGAACGAGCTAGATCCACGAGATTGATGCCACCAAATTTATCGCATGGTATTACATATGAAAAGTGAACATGTTTCTCAACAGTTAATATATTTTTTTAATTTATGGGATTTTTTTATAAATTTATTTTAAAAATGTGCAATATATCGAGAACGCTTCATGCTAGCGTTCTAAAGTTTACGTCAATCGTTTTCTAAGAAAAAATTACAAAAGAAATGTCTATTTGCGCAACTATATTAAAGATTTTGATTTTTTGATGATTTTTTTTAAATTTCACTCAAAAGGTTAGGGGGGTTCTGAACATTCGATTACGTTTAAAAACAATAGGCTTCCAGTATTTACGGATTGTAATTTTTGTACCAATTTTCATTCGAGTCGCTCTATTTGTTCGAGAGATATCGTCTCCACAGACTCACCGACACACACACACACACACACACACACAGACATCACCTTAAAAATGTTTGATTCGTGATCAGGGATGCTTGAAACGTGCTTTCCCATCGAAAACTCGAATTCGAATTTTAGATCCCGTCACAACACTTTCCTTATACATTATGTATATAAGGAAAATAATAGGATTTTCTTATAGTAGATACTAATATTCTTTCCAAGATATTGAATTTTCGACAATTAGTCGTCATTTTCATTAATTTAGCATCATTTTTATCCATTTGGCGAGATTTTCATTAATTTGGGAACATTACAAAAAAGTCGCCAAGTTGGCGACATTCCGCCAAATTCGTCGCCAAAATCTCGCCAAGCGTTATGCACTAAGAAAAAAGTTATTCTTACAGCAGATAAATGACTATTGGCGTTCTAATACAAAAGTATTATTCAAAGTATATTTTTCCATGAATGGAACGAGCTAGATCCACGAGAATGATGTCACTCAATTTATCGCATGGTATTACATATGAAAAGTGAACATGTTTCTCAATAGGATTTTTTTTTTTTTATGTGACTTTTTCATAATATTTTTGAAAAATGTGCAATATCTCGAGAACGGTTCATGTTAGCGTTCTAAAATTTATGCCAATCGTTTTCTAATGAAAAATTACATAAGAAATGTCTATTTGCGTAACTTTATTAGCGGTTTTGATTTTTTAACGATTTTTTCAAAATTTCATTCGAAAATTTAGGGGGGTTTTGAACATTCGATCACGTATAAAAACAATAGGCTTCCAGTGTTTACGGATTGTGATTTTTGTACCAAATTTGGTTCGAATCGGTCCATTCGTTCGTCAGTTATCGTCTCCACAGACTCACTGACACACACACATACTTTCACACACACACACACACATACACACACACAGACATCACTTCAAAAATGTTTGATTCGTGATCAGGGATGCTTGAAACGTGCTCTCCCGTCGAAAACTCGAATTCGAATTTTCGACCCCGTCACAATACTTTCCTTATACATTATGTATATAAGGAAAGTAAAAAACAATTAAACTGTTGGATATACTGAAAAATGTGATTATGCCACACATGCAGGAGAGGATTTGAAAATTAATCGAAAGTCGTTCTACAAATATTTTATATTTATTGTATACGAAGTATAAAAATATCGGTGTAAACATGTCATAAAAATTCGTAAATAGTCGATTTTTTATTTTTACACCCTTGAACAAAACTAATTATAAAGCATATATAATTGTAGTTCAGATTACACAAATTCGGAAAAATGGGTTTCGGATTATCGAATATTTGATGGTTTGGTGAAATTGTGAGTGAAAAGAAAAATTGGGAGAACTGTAATTCCTGGAATCGGGATAAACCCGTCGGGGAATTCTTGACGACGCCCCTGCGAGGGACCTCTCAAAAAAGTTTACTTCTCGGGACGCCACTGACCTGGGGATTTCAGCTATGTTTGACACTGATCAAGTTTGACACTGATCAAGTTTGACACTGATAAAGTTTGACACTGATCAAGTTCCGAGACACACGACATATAGCAGTAGTGATAATGCCCATCCATACAGACAATTTCACCAGTAAGCGGATGCCTAGGGCCCCGCGCTCTCAAAACAAACAATATCAACTGAAAGTTTTTGTTATGGTAAACTTGCTTAATATTTAAGACGTTATTTAAGACAATATTTAAGACGTATGAAAATATTTAGCATAGCCAGGGTCATTTAAGACCTTTTGGCTCCAATACTATAAAAAAAGAAGATCTTCTGGCCCCAAGACTGAAAAAAAAAGAGAAATTAAATGGTGAAAACTTTTCCTGTTCAAAAAGGGATTGAGAACGATCGAATGGGGTTTACAATGGCTGATTTCTCTTTCCAATATTGACCACATGGAGCAGTAATATAATTGTTCACTAATCAGGAGGGCGATCTTCAACCCTCCTGCCCACTCCACTGCATTCTTAATATATGTTCAATTTATAAACGTAGGCAGGATCTGGTAAAAGGAGTATGTGACCGAATGAAGGGTTACAGCGGTGAATTTCGTTTTACAGTATGGGCCCCTTTGGATAACTAATGTAATTTTTCCACTAATGATGGTATAGCACCTAACAACCGCTCCCTTCTTTTGCCATGTAAAAATGCAATTTTTAAGGAGTGCCATGAAAAAGTGTACTTTCAAAATTCGATGGTTAAGGTATGATTTTACGAAAAAGGTGAGTAAACAATAATGCCCCTAAATAACTGTATAGAAATTAAATAAGATCAGATTGAAATAATATGCGATCCTTTTTAATTTATTTTTTATCTTAATCGATAACTTATAAAATTATAAGTAACTTTTTTTCAAAATTTCATTCGAAAATTGGAGCGGGGGGGGGGGGGGGGGGTCTTCCAAACATTCGATTGCGTTTAAAATCAAAAGGCTTTCAGTATTCTCTGATTGTAATTCTTGTATCAAATTTCGTTCAAATGGCACCATTCGTTTGTGAGATATCGTCTCCACAGACTCACGGACACACACACCTAGAGTCGAAAATCGTCGTCCTAATAAAAAAAAATTTGCTCAGTTCAGTTATGTCCAGTGGTCGATACTATAAGTGGGCTAAGTTTCACTCTACTAAAGTTACTTAAGAATACTTGCTTTACATATTTTTGCAGCTAATTATAAAAGCGGAAATATTTTTAGCTAAATTAGTATTTTTTCAACCCCGACGAAAAAAGACGCCAAAGGATTCTGAAAGAAGAAAAGACGTCAAAGGAAAATAAATCTGTGCCAAACGGTCATTAAACATACAACCCTTCAACCGCAAGGCCACCCACAGACCGTCCAAATATCAAGCAGGACCAAGGAAAATGTTTCGCGTCAGCTCATAATAATCTTTGATAAATCCCGCTGTTTGGAAATAAAACTCTAGGTGTATGCCCAGCTTAAGAGCAGGAGACTGGCGCTGTTCGGGCTGTCTCCAGACACGTCTGCGCTGGTCGTCGGATCTCAGTTCGAAACGGGGCTCGTCACTGAAGACAATTGGTTCAAAATCCGAACAATTCCACGTTGATCGGGCCCGGCACCAATGCAATCGCTGTTGACGGTGCATACTGGTAGGCGACGTAATGGGTGTCGCGAGTATAGATTCCGCTCCCGTAGTCTTCTATTAATGGTCCGAGTGGTCACTTCCGTGCTTGTCACACGTTGGAAGGTTGATAACGACGAATCTCGTGCTGTTACAGCTGCTCCAACAATCGTTCTGTCGTCGCTCTAGGCCGTTCGCTGCCCGCTGCCAGAAATCTGCCATTTCGGACCCATTCTTGCCAACACCGTCTAATTGCTGCATCTCCCCTACCCAAGTGCCGAGCGATTCGTCGGTGTGCCCATCCTGCCTCATGCAGCCCGACAGCACGCCCTCTTTCAAACTCCTTCATATGCACGTAGGGGGCGCAAATTCGCCGGCGAGCCATCGCTAAAATCAAGGTCCGTAAACGAAATCAAAATCCACTGTACGTTTTGTTCCTGGAAGCAAGGTTTGCTCCTTATATACACCACCATGGTGCTCAGTTTCAATGCGCTGTAGTTCTGACTATTCATTCATTGACTGTGAATTTTTGATCATTTGCATATTCGGTCGATAAGTGTTTGCATGTAAAGTTTCATTACTATCGGATTATTTTGAGGGGTGAGTCGATTTTTCTGTCTTAGTGTATATATATTTCACAAAAGCAACACTTCATGGGTAAAAAAACTATCTGCTAAATGCAGAAAACATAAACCTTCCAAAAAATTTAAGAAACCTCAAAATGATTTAGGCCAACTTTTCAGGGAATCGGAGCTGTACTTTCAGGTCTAGGTACCTTTCCAAAGGATCCTAACCCTTCTAAAAATAGCACGTAGCTCTTTTTAGTCGTAGTCAATATAGAAAAGTTGAGTAGAACTAAAATGGCCTACCTGTGATTATATGGAGGGTTGGAATCCTTCAGCAGGGTACCTTGACCTGAAAGTACAGCTCCAGTTCTCCAAAAACTTAACGCAAGCCATTTTGAGATATCATACTGTTTTTGAAAAGTTTTTGTTTTCTGTACTTAGCGAGGAGCCTTTCACCATGAAGTGTTGCTTTTATGAGGTTTCAATTCTTTTGTAGAATGATTACGCAACGACGATATAGCAGGCATTTCAAATTCTTCTTTAATACCTAGCTCCATTTATTCATATTTTTTTAATTTTTTAAATTCTAAATGAAATGTATTTCCAAGTTTTAAATAAAAAGTATGTACAGCCGCGGAAAAAAATAACGCCCCACCTTCTGTTAATCGAGCATCGTTCATCGTAGAGAAAATTGAAAGATACCATTCGATTAGGAATAACATCCTCTACAAATTAATGTGAGTAAAATTTGCATAAGGGGCCGTCTTCATATCTAAACGCGCACAAACTTTGAAATTTCCAATAGCAACACCTAAGTTTAACAACATAGTTCGAATCTAGAACAAAATTCAACCTGTGATACCAAATTTCATGTCATTTGGGTGAAGCGTTTCTGAGTTGTGAGTATGTAAAGTTTTGAGCTCCTAATGTTAAATCAGTTTCCATGACTTCCATTCATATCTTCTGTAATAATTATCTGCTCACGCTGATTATTTGTATGACGTTACTACTAAACAACCCAAACACATTTACGTGATTTTTATTTTTTGGGAAATAATTGTTTGTATGAAATATTAATTATGAAATCAATAATCGAAAAAATATGAATACAAACCTGGAGATGTTTTGATAAAAATCGATTCACAAAGACTTTTTATATGTTTATGTAAAATTCCAGGTGTTTCCTCCCTCTAGTTCTTTCGGAATGTTTAAATATTCAGCATCACGATGATTTTAGGGGTCGTATATTAGTTTAAAAAATGACTATTTTGAAAAAGTTATATTAATTGTAAGTTAATCTTTATTTAAGAAAACGGACATTTATTTTAACCCAGTTTTATTAAAAACTTTGTATAAACAGTGTTGTATAGATGCAACCTAATCAACGTAAATCTGCTATTGTATTGAAGAGTGAAAACTTTTATTGTTATAAATGGGATCTACTTATGTTACTGTCTATTAATAGTTCCCGAGCTACTGCGAGTTGAAATCGCCCACAAAATGGGATAATTTATAATAAAAAATATTTATATAAAACAATAACAAATTATAAAATTATGTGATACTAAACACCAACAAGACTTCAAGCGGTGATTGATAATG
This sequence comes from Amaurobius ferox, assembly GCA_951213105.1. Classification (NCBI taxonomy): domain Eukaryota; kingdom Metazoa; phylum Arthropoda; class Arachnida; order Araneae; family Amaurobiidae; genus Amaurobius; species Amaurobius ferox. The sequence goes on along the minus strand of OX578141.1, from coordinate 30,003,268 downwards.
ACGGAGGTTGTACACCGCATTGGTACTTTTAAATTCGTCACCAAGTTCCAAAGAAGTTGTTTTGTCGCGTGATCTGCAGATATTTGTTAGTCTCATAAATTATTTTTGAAACAGCATTAAAAAATAACATTTGAAAATAAACATTTCATTCTTCTTTATTTCTTATTTCTTTTATTCACCCTGGCACGAACGCTCCATTAGTTTTTAGCAACGTACCCATGGTACGGCTTTTTACCCCTAATAATCGTGCCCTATTTGAGGCTCACATAATCCTACCCATTACAGGCCCACTGCCTTAGTAACACACACCCACACAAGACAACACCACACCCAGCCATGAAAATGTTCACCATCTCATGCAGGAATCGAACCTGCGACCCTTTGGCTGTGAGGTAAGCCATAATGCTGAATGTCAAGAGGATAGTTCAATAATTTACAACAGTGCTGTGGTCAATCAACGAAACATCGTCCTTCAAATTGCGCTTTTCATTATGGAGCTGATCCCCGAAAATTGCACATTGCGAAATATTGAATAACTTCGGATATAAAGATAGAAACGTCGTGAAAATTTGAATTTGGACTAATTTGGGGGTCTAGAACTTGTGGGTGACGTCAAAATTGGGTGTTGCTATTGGAAATTTCAAAGTTTGTGCGCGTTTATATATAAAGACGGCCCCTTATGCAAATTTTACGTACATTAATTTGTAGAGGATGTTATTCCTAATCGAATGGTATCATTCAATTTTCTCTACGATGAACGATGCTCCATTAGCAGAGAGTGGTGCTTTTTTTTTCCGCGGCTGTACCTAACATCCTAACACACAAAATAAGCCGCCATTCATTGAAATCGGTTCAATAATTAAGGTTGTTATAGGTCCGTCAATATTAAAGAAAAAAATGCTGGACAGAAAATTGTAAAAAGTGCACTTTTAACGTTCTGTTTTTTGGGGGTGTTAACCTACCAATTGTAATATGTTTTTGTTTTGTCATTGTTAACTTCATGGTAACATTACATAAGACAAAGATCAAGTTTATAGATATCTTAGGGGCTGAGATTCAGACCCCTGAAAATATAGTTGTGTCATGTTAAGTATAATATACACCTACAGATTGGGAAATAACGACGCCACGTTCCCAAAATTTTATTAGTTATATTAGTTTCTCCATATTTTTTTATTTTAACAAAGACTGAAACTGGACTTTTTCTGAAAAAGCATTCTGTTTTTATGAATTGAAAGAATATTTTTTTCTTTTGCAGCAAAACGGATATTTTTATTGTCAAAAGGAAATCTGTTATTTCAAGTAGACTTTAGTTTAAATATATAAAGTATTGTTTTTAAAATGGGCTCTTAGAAGATTTCTTTCGTATACTTTCAAATTGCAAGAAATTTCAGTATAAATATTGGTCAATATTTAGTACACAGGACTTTCATGAAAATTTACAGAAAATAAATTTCATTTCTCAAAATCAAATTCATTTCTTCAGATAAATTCTGGCTATACTCTGAAATCAGAGATGGAGTGGATATGCATCCTTTCCGGTGTCAGAGGATAGTCATTGTGTTCATCGTGCAAATCCTGAAGGTAGTCTATATCCGCCTTAATATACCCCACAGGTGAGTCATTATGAATATGACGTCACTCTACACCATGACGTTACTCTGTTTACTCTACACCATGAAAAAGTTTCACATCATAAATATGAAAATTCTTTTTGAAAGGATGTTTTATCCGACTACAATTCAAAAAATTTTACATAGTTCTTTCGTTCAGTCTTGAATTCAATAGGTTCCCAGTTTTAATTTTTAAAAATCTGATATGGGCAGCTCATGGCTTTCCTTACATAATGCAATCAACTTACTTCTTTCACAGCGAAAAAATGATGTACAAGATCCAAGTCATAATATTTTTGACGTTGAATTGAACATTTTGCATTTTTCTGGATGACAACATGTATAATGCATATACCCCACATGTATGACATATACCCCACCCTATGTGCATATACCCCACATGTATGACAACATGTAACATATAAACTTATATTTCGCGCAAATCTAACTTGGTAATTATCATTATTGATAGCATCCATTATAAACAATATAGTCCACATATTTTCATTTAATTTATTCATCAATTTGGCTTCATTTTCATAAATTTGGTATCATTTTTGCAATTTTGGATGCATTTTCATCATCTTGGTACTATTAAAAAAGTCACCAAGTTAACAATATTTCGCCTAATTAGTCGACAGATTTGTCACCAAGCGTTTCAGACAGACTTTTTCTTATAAATAAATAATTATTGACGAATTGTTGGGCGTCAAAATACAAAATGATTGCACAAAGTATCCTCTCTAGTGAATGCAATCAACTAGTTCCAGGAGAATGCTGTTAACAAGTTTGCCAGACAATGTTGCACATTGACAGCGAACATATTTCACAATAATTAATATATTTTTTAATACAATATTTTATAAATTTATTTGGAAAACCTGTAATATTTTGAGAATGATTTATGCTAGCGCTCTAAAATTTATGTCTTTCGATTCTAATGAAACATTACATAAAATATGATTATTTATACAACATTATTAAAGGTTCTGATTTTAATTTAATTTTTTTTTTATCAAAATTTCATTAGTGAATTCATTCGGGTCTTTCGCATCTTCGATTGCATGGAAACCAATAGGGTTTCAGTTTTATCTAATCAAAAAGTCGTATAAAATTTCATTCGAAACGCTCTATTCGTTCATGAGATATAGCATCCACAGACTCATGGACATACATACTAACATACAAACATACGCACACACTAACATACACACGTGCGTACACACTAACATACACACGTACGCACACACTAACATGCACACACACGCACACACTAACATACACACACACAGACATCACTTCAAAATCATTCGATTCGAGTACAAGAATGTTTGAAACGTGCTCTTCCATTTGAAAACTCGAATTCGAATTTTTTAACGCCATCACAATACTTTTCCTACACATTAGCAACAAAATTTAAAATGTTTGTCTAATTTAGCAGGTACATTTTTCCTTATTATTATTCAACTTAAATATTATCAAATTTCTCATTATTACTCGCTAATAAACATTATACATATATATTGCACACTTTGGGCTCGATTGAAGTTTGCAAAAAGAAGTTCATTTCTTTATATGTTGTGTAAACACTTTTATAAATATTTCTTTATATACCAGTGTATCTCAATCACGCCTCATTCCTATCTCTTTCCCATGTAACAAAGTTGTCATGGGTGACCATTCTCAGTTGTATTTCTGAGAAATCCACCCGTTTCCTATATAAGAGATCATCTCCAAATTTATTTTCATCAATATCGGTAGGGATGCCTTTTAAAAGACAAAGTTTGCGTCCTGGTAATCTTCACCTCACCATCTTCTTTGGGTGAGGGTGATGATTGATTTTTCGAAGGATAAGACGGTAGCTCGTTTTGTTGGGGTGTAAGGAGATTATGAATTGCATTTTTAAAGGGGAAGTATAATAATTATGTTTTCATATGATGGGTTTAACTTCTAGTTTATTTATACGCACATTTGGTGATGATTAGACGGTTATCATATTAACGAGATTAGCATTTCCAAATTAAACAATGAAAGGTTAAATGCATTACTGACGTATGTAAACATTATTGGAATTAGAATATTTAATTTTATCAATCTATCGATTGGAATTCAAACCATCCAATTTTATATAATAAAATATTAATTTTTAATAATTGAAATCGTTTAATGTATACCATATTGCTTAGAGGATGCTGGAAATATTTTTAATTCTCAAGTTAGATTTACGTGAAATATAAGTTGATTTGGTATTTGAAATAACTTTATGTGTTGTCATTCAGAAAAGCACCAAACGTTAATATACAATTCAACGCTAAAAACTTTCTACCGTGAATCTTGTAGTGCACATGATTCTTTCGCTGTGAAAGAATTATTATATAGTAATATAGTTATTATATAACTTATGTGCTGACCCATATCAGAATTTTTAAAGTAGATTTTAACATGCGCATAGTCTTGCCCACATATCATTTCAGCCGTAATAGCTTGTCAGAGTTATAAATATAGAATTTCTGTTTCGTTACATGATTTTCGAAAGATGAGGTTACTGCGTTCATCAGCATACAATGAATTGACAAATGAGAAGGGACCTTTCGTGAGTCTAACATTGCCAAGAGATAAAAAAAGACTTTTCAAACTTTCTTTTCGTAGCATCCTTTTCTTTCGATCTTTTCCTTTTTTAGACAGGGGATTAAAGTCCGGAATTTAAAACCCGGATAAGACACCCCCTTTAAAATTCAAATACCTTGTACCTTGTAGAAGAAGAAAAAGCGGTAATGGTAAAAAATAATAAAAAAAATAAAATTCATGTACTAGCATCGGGAATTTTTTTTTTCTCACCAGACACAAAAATGTCCTTTTATAAATCTATCGAACCATTAATAAATGCATACTAAGTTTGATGCTCATTACTGAAGTACATTTAGAGTGTTATTAATATTTTTATTCATGTTGCACATACTCACTTCACATTTCTATCTTTTCAGATTATTGAACACAATGTTGTCTTTTTAAAATTGACAAAAGCTTTCGTTTGAATAGTTACAATCTTTCAGTTCGTTCATGCTCTAATTCTCTACGGATTCTAATCCAATTCCTTGCGGATTTACACGTAGGATATTAGTTATACGTGTAAATAAGTAGAGAATTTGATTTCAAATTTTCAACCCCGTTATAATACTTTCCTTATACATGTATTTAATAGTATATAAGAAAAGACATGAGAAACTAACACCCGAAGATATGAGACACTAACACCCTTAAACATTTATAAGTTCCAAAATTTTGAATAAGTTTTATTTTGTTTAACAATGTATGGCGCTTTGAGTCGAAAATAGCTGTCTTTATAGAAAATTGGTCAGTTAGGGTCTGTCATGTAGTTGATACTAAAATTGTGCAAAGTTTTAGCCATCTAAGATACCCGTAGAAGAAGCTACCAGGATGATCTAGATATACTTTTTGCATTCTATTTTGTCCGCCCCGGGGAGGGAGAGGGGGAATAAAAAATCTGGCTCCTAAGCTGGCTCTAGCTTGAACAATATTGTGATAGCAATAAAATGCAGGAAAAAACTGTGGTCAGGAGCACGCAGGGAGTCTCGTTAGGGGAGAGATTCAATTGGTGAAACTGGGTTTACTTAATTGGCGTGTTATCGTCTCTAATCGTGATTTTCGAATTTTTCATTTCCTTTTCATTGGCATTATTCATAAAACAAATAAAGAGTATTTAAAACAGAGATGCACAATTTTTTTGACACCTGGTTGGACTGAAAAAGTCAATAAAAAATTTTTTGAAGTAAATAACGATTCGTCAAGAGTCAATATGCCATTAGATACTTATTTTTAGTAACATTAGGAACTTCGCTTCATATGCCCGACACTTACTAACTCCAGTTTACGATATGAAAACATAAGAATTTTAAAAGTAACCTTATCTTTTCTCATTTACTAAATTAGTCTCAATAGAAATAGCTTTTAGAAGAATAATGGTTGCAGTGAGATCATTTAAAAATGTGCATATCATAATTTTAAAAAGCCCAATTTCTAAATAATATGCATCTTTATCAGTGTGTATAAAACTTTCAGCAAGCATAACATTTATTTTTTTTCGAAATGTACACCGTCTGTTCAATTATAATTATTATTAATTTTTCTTAAGTTTAAAAAGTTGGGATTTTTAATCGGCAACTCATGACAGGAAACGATTGTTGAAAAAGTTTCCATTCAACTGAAAATATCTGATAAAGATCATAAAAGGTTCATAAATAGACAACCAGTTGTTGGATTGCAAATATTAAAATAATATACAGATCTCCGAAGTAACTTATATATTGCTACAAAACTGTTCAATTTTATCTAGGATAGTTCAAAAGATAAGACCAACGGTGACGCATCATATCATTTGGGATTCAGTTATTCATTTGTCTTTATGATTGTTGTAACTAATCAACACACAAAGGATAACTAATCAACACACAATAATACACTTTGTAGAACGCTTACTAGTAATACTTTAAGAAACAATTAATGTTGTAGACATAGCGCTAAAAATAATGTGTGAAAAACAATCGGTGAGACTCGAGGATCGAGCTGGAGTCTCCTTGATTACGCACAAACGTACAACCTACTATATAACTCTAGACCTGCAAGGAATGGCTATAACTGTAATTAGCACACATGTTTAAAAATCTGATTTGTCTAACTTATAACTTTCTCTGCAAAGTAACACAAAATTTGGAGCCTTCACCCTGTTTCGACCATACTGAAAATCAATAAACTTGTGAGGACATTTATTGCTTGAAATAAGTGCAAATAATTTTATTCAGTTATTTTGATTTGTTCCAAAGATATTGGCACACAGTCTCCACAGACCAGATATTATTTAAAAATGATTGATTAAAAATGATTAAAGGTGCCCAAACGTGTGAATTGACCAAAGTTTGAGAGTCGGATTTTTGCCTTCGTCTCAATACTTCCGTTGTACATACATTAAGTATTAGAAAGAAATTCCTAACATTGGTCGAGTCCTAAATAAGCGCCCGCTACTTAAATAATACAGATACAGATAGCACCACTTAATTTACAAATAGCCTGTTTTGAACCAAACTCATTTCCCCCTTTCGTTTCAACCCAAGTTCTTATATTTCTTTAACGCATGTATAGTGGCGTGCAACAATTTTCCAAAGCACCTTACTTAAATTACAGATACAGATAACACCACTTAATTTCCAAATCGCCTGTTTTGAATAAAAGTCATTCCCACTTTTTCCAATTCAAATCCTTTAGTTCTAAAGCATGTGCGTCACACGCAATCATTTCACGGGCATGCGCACAAACGTCCAGCGGGAAGGTAAAAAAAAAATGAAACGCTCTTCATTAACGGAATCCACAATATCAATTTTTATGCGTTTGTTTTCTGTCTTTCGACCCAGACCGTCCGACCTGTAAGGTATCTGTTTTAACGGCCATAGTGCCACCAAATTTAGACTGGAACGCAGTAAGGACGCATCCCTCAAAGCGAACGACCTCTTTCCCCTTAAAAATTAAAAAAGGTGAAAATTATTTGAGAGATTTGAGAGAGAGAGATTTTAGTTTTTGGATTGTGAACTTGGACGGGACAGTCTGTCAAAGAAATGAATCCGGCCTTACCCATAGATTTAACGTGTCCGTGCTCCAAGTAGACGCAGGGACAGTTTGGGCAGAGCCAGGAATCGAACTCATGTCCTCTGGGTGTAATTTCCGTGCTCTAACTACTGAACTACAACCTGAGGAACCGACAGACCTGAAAATTGACTTACATGGGTATTGAAAACCTCTAGTGTTAGATGGTCAGCCCAAGTCCTTAATGTTTAACAACGTGCTAGCCGTAAACGCTTTTAATGCTCTACTTCCCGGACATTCCCGTCACTGTATGATAAGGTGCCGGCCACCTATTCAGTCCATGGACTGGACTAGTTAGAAACTCATGGATGTTCCTGGCCCATGATTGTAATTCGATGATTATGTTGATTGGAATGTTCTCTATGTTGATAAGAATGTTCTTTATGATGATTAGAATGCTTTCGAACCAAAGCGGTCCTCAAACCCAACGATCCATCTGGCATCGCCCCATAGGCCAGTCCAATCCTGGACAAAAGTATGTATAAGTTTCAACGTAAATTTTTAGGTATGCCAAAGAATGAATGTTAGTTATAGCAGCAACATGATAAAATATTTTAAAATACGCAGTTCCTGCTGAACAAATTGCATATAGTACATAAACATCAAAATAAGAAATCAAAAGTTACATTCTAGATTTTCGGATATGTCTCATCATTAGGCGGTCAACGATCTACTAGTGGGCAGCGAAAAAATTTCAAATTGTAAGGTCAGTCAAAACTTAACTTTAGTAATCCACATATGGAATACAAATTTATGCTTCGATGAATTTTATATGATATATTAATTAATGAGTTGATTTTTAGATAGTAATATGAATTTATTAGTGCAAAATGCAGGAGTGGATTTGCGGACATATGGACTAAACAAGCCACACCCACCCTTTCAGAGAAAGACTACCAATTTTCTTAATACTTTACTCAATATGAAATAAATCAAATTTCAACGGAACTATGTGAATTCATATTTTGTTTGTCAGTTCTGATTTAGAATTCCGATTAAGCATGGATGCATGCGAATTTGTTGGGGAGGTATATCCTTAAACTAAAATTTATTCTTGAAGGTATACAAAGCAAACGTAGTCCAGAAAATAAACGGTTCCTAAGGTAAATTTCCACTTTAGTTGTATGCAATGCAAACATAAAACTACATCGCCTAGCTTTTAGAGAACGGCTAACTAGAAAAGAGAAGAAGGAAAATGCAATCCATCAGTTTTTTCCTCACTCGTAAAGATACTACCGCCCCTTAGTTCTGAGAAATTTCCCCCAAAAGGGGGCTGTATCTCTTCAAGAAAGAGTTATTGTTTTAAGACCTTCAGAAGATCTTTGTTTTTATAGTTATTGAAGTTATAGAAAGCGAACCATTCATTTCATTCCATCGTTGAATTCGTGAAAAACGATTTCAACTGTTGGATGTTTGGGACATTCACATAATCTGGGGGATAAAATATGAAGAAATGGCCTCTTTGACATTTGACCTAAGCCATCATCGAAGAGGATAAGCTAGGCTAAGAGTAACTTTTTTCCTTCAGGCTAAGATATTTATGACTTTGTACAAAGTGCTGAAGGAAAGTGTATCTTAACATAGAAGGTTTGAAAGCAGATCACTGATGGGAACTAGAGCACAGTAAAAGACGGGGATTTTTTTCAGATATTTACTTTCTCGCCTCCAATTCTTTATCACAGAGCTAATAAAATATTTAATAACTGCATAGAGAACGGCGATTCACCGAAATCTATTTAGATTTATAAAAAAAAGTAGCTGAAGCCGCCGCCACCGCTACTTGATAAATTTCTCGTTCCTTAAGGTTCTCTGCTTCGTATTACAAAAACTATAACATACAAAAATATAAAAATTGATTCTATTTTTTATGCACTTCTAAAGTAAAAAATTTTCTTCCGTATCGGTGCGTCCTTAGAGTTTATCTGTCTCGTACTGCAAAAACTATAGCATACAAAAATATGGAATTTGGTAAATTTGTAGATAAATATGGGGACACTGTGAAATAGACCGATTTTTGATTTAAACTTTGGTTTGGCTTCAAATAACTTCCGATGCGAGCTCTGCGAGCGCCAGCAAGTAGGAGGTGAAGCCTCCCGACTTGTGAAGCGATTTACAGGGATTGGCGAAGCGTAGCGAGCAGATTGTTGTTGTTGTTGAGACTTAGATCGTCCGACCTACCAGAAAGGTGTAAGGTAACTGTTTGAACGGCCGGGAAGAGTCACCCAATTTAGACCGGAACCCAGTGAGGGAGGCATCCACAGGGACCGTACCCTCCTTCCCCTACCTCCAACCTCTCGGAAGGACTTACGAACCCACATGTTTAACGTGATCGTGTTCCGCGTGAACACGGCGGCAGGTTTGACCCGGGCAGATTTGACCCAGAATCGAACCCGGGCCTTCCGAGTACAATTCCCGCGCGCTAACCACTGGGCTACCGCACCCAGTGAGCAGATTGTAGAGTTCCTTACTTTTATGCAAATATAGCGAACAGATTGTGAAGTTCCTACTTTTATACAAATATAGCGAGCAGATTGTGGAGTTCTCTAGATTTATACAAATATTTAAACAATTTAGTATGTATACAAACCATGATCTGATTCTCCCCCTCCCCCACATTTAACGTCTTGTTTTGAAATCCCTTATTTTACCTTATTCTCACAACGATGAATTAATTGCCTCATTTACCTCATGGTCGCAACATGAATGATGCATTTCTTTTCTAATTTTCTGTTTTGTCAGTCCCAAGTTTTGTGAAGCAGGTTTCATTTCGAACTATACCACCTATATAAAAAACCAGACATTGGATATTGTTACATGCGTAAAAGTACAGTTAACGGAATGGGTTGAATCGATGAGCAACGAAACGAATAAAAAAATGTATTTCTGGCTAGGCCAATTGTAGTTATGCCAAGAAAAAAACAAAAATGTAGATGGATTAACTGTGTAGCCCAAGGATTATGGCATTTGAAAAACTAAGAACTGGAGAACTTTGGCCAATAACAAGTTAAGATGGAACAAAATCATCGAGAAGGCCCACACCGGGATGATGAGCCAATGAAGAAGAAAATCTCAGAACGAAATTTAACTCGAAAAATAGTTTCAAACTACAGGTAAAGCCAACTTTTCTGTAAAGTAAATTGTTTTCGTCTGAATACGGTTTTGATTCAAATATTTGCTCAATTTCTAACATTCGATGGGCCCAACGCATGATTGTACTCTATAAATTAATACATTTTGATATCGTGGGAAGAAAAACACGGATAAGAACTTTATATGACTCGATTATCTCGCTGTAATTGTGTTACCAATTAAAAAACAATCAAACCAAATTTCAGAGAAATCACTGGATTCCTTCGAGTTATAGGGGAAAATATAAAATTTCTAATTTATAAAGAATGGTTAAAAGTCCTCGTACAAAATACTAGTTAAAAGTATTCACACAAAATACTAGTTAAATGTACTCACACAAAATACTAGTTGAAAGTACTCACACAAAATACTATTTAAAAGTACTTACACAAAATTCATTTAATTGATAATAAGAAGAATATCGAATGATTTTTTTTCCACTTTGAATAAAACACCCTAAGAATGATGTATGTTTGCTTCCTACAGATGATGTCATTCGCTTTTAATAATAATTACATTTTAAATTATATATCTGTATAAATAAAATTGAAAATCTGTCTGTATGTATGTTTCACCATCAAAGGAGAATGATGACACTGAATTTCATGAAATTTTGCGGATATCTTTTGAATAGCCCCACTTAAAATTTAGTCCATGTTTCAAATTTCTAGGATCAAGAGGATTGCTAGACATTAATAAAAAATGCACAATTAAACCTTTCACAGATATAGCATTGTACAGACTATTTTTTCTCGCCAATTTATTTTAAGGAAATGATATCATGTTGCTGAGCAACGGAATTAAACTCAATGAGTTTATATAGCGGACGATTTTTATTAAATCTTTACCAATTTAAATAATTAAGAAATGTATATAAATTTAAATTTTATCGGAATTACGTTTTTGACTGGATTATATCAGTTACTGCTTTCGGGTTAAAAGGTTACGGGGATTATTGATATTTTCAATTTCTCAAGTCATCTGTTTTATTTTGGCACATATTTTCAAATTCATATATTGTGTTTAGCCAATTGTTGAAACAGAATAAAGATGGAACGAATATATCTTTTAATAGCATTTTAGCGTTTCATTTTTGACATATGATGATTCAATTCATAACGCTTTCATTTTGGCATATATTGAACTAATTTCATATTTTTACGGAACCAGGATGTTTTATTCTTCCGATCTGCCTGTGAAAATAATTTTGTATAGCGAGAACAGAGTCTCTTATAGTATTTCTTTTTAGGAGAATTACATATTTTAATAGAATGTTTTGAATAACAGTGTCATTTAGAATACTATAGAAATTTGCACATAATTGCGAAATTCCTATTTGCATATAGTACAATTATATGCAAATAGGAATTTGCACATAATTGTACTATGATGTTTTTATTATATTGATAGTTTTAACTTTATCTCGATCTTAAACATATTTTTAACTCATTATATCTATCTCATTATCTGTAGTTTTATCCATTTCATTGCTTTTTTCTGTATTATTGCACTGCCGTTCATCATGTGTTTATCGCTGACTATCCTCAACTTGGATTTTGTGCCATTAAATTCCAATTAACTAACTAACTAACTAACTAACATAATTGCGAATTATAAGTTTCTTTATATTATATATTCCGAACGAAGAACGAACTGTTAGTCTGTAATATTTTGTAACACAATTATTTTTTTAATGGTTTATCGATTTTCGTATACAAATGTTCAAAACATTGAGCACCTTCCCTTGATTCAAACTTCCAGAAATCAATAAATGGACACACGCAAGCGCGCACGCACGCGTGCACACACAAGCACACGCGCGCATACACACACACACACACACACACACACACGCACGCACGCACGCACACACACAATAAAGTTTTCGTATTCTAGAGGTCCCAAACGTGTAGTTTTGTCAAAAACTCGAGTTGCAATTTTTTACACGATTCCAATATTTTTCCTATACGTTACCATATACTGTAGGGAAAGTAAAAAATGCAACATGTTATTTTATTTGATAAATCTCAGATTAGTATTTATAAAGAAAAGATGAATTTCAGTATGCAGAGAATTTCATGTGCTGGTAAGTGGCTAGCTACATCAGATTTTTTAATGTTCTATCCAAAATAAAATGTTTGATCGGGATTTCACTGTATAAATTAAGTTAAAGTCTTACTGCAGGACAAATAAATTTTGGTAGCTAGAGCTATGGAAATGCAGTCGGTATAGTAAAGTGACCATGTGCTACCAGATGAGACTGACGGCAGCACCCCTAGCGGCAACATTTGGAAGTTAGCAATATATATAAAAAAAAAGTAAATCAGAAAGTTGTAGAGCATCACCAAATTAGTAGGAAATGTCATTTCATTTAATGCAAAAGCGCCATTTGCACTTCTCCAGGTCTGGTACAGAGTTCGCCGTTCGATAACCCCAACCATTATTGAACTGTGCATGCGTAAATAAGTGTAACCGTCTCACTGATTACCTAGTAAAATATTTATTTGTTAAGTTATTTACATCATTTTTTGTCTTTATCGATATATTTAATTTATTAATACAAAATTTAATATGCATATACTATATGTGTTTAATTTTTTCCCTATAACTTTAGTTTTATTTATCTGTAAAGGGGTACGCCAATTACATCCCCATTTCCAGGGGATACTTGAAATATAAAAGGTTGAGAAACACTGACGTCGAGTATGTTCAACATGTCCATCGTCTGCCAAAATAATTGCTTGTATGTACGTTGTTGTTTTTCCTGTTCCACATTTGACAATAATATAGGTGGATGTCGTAAGGACACTGATGTGCAGCTTCAACAGCGTTTCGTCTGAATTCGCTGTATAGCAGTACCATCTCGCAATAAGTTACATTCAAATAGCCTGACATGATATTTTTGACATAATTACTCATTAAAGTACACACATGAAACACGAGAATATCCACGATCGTGTGACAATTGCCACGATCGTGTCAATTGTTTTATCTACAGGAGTGCTGTAGTGTGTCACAGTCATCATTTGCATATGATACTCACAGTAGCAAGTAGAGCGTTTTTGCAATATGGCATTTCTTGCTAAGTCAAATATGATCCACAACTTTCTAATTGACTTTTTTTCTGTATCTCTCCTATTTTTCCAGATAAGAGTGCTAACTTCCAAATTTGGCCTCTAGAGACGATGCTGTCAAACTTATCTGGTAGCGCATATATTCACTTTACATAAATACCATACTTCTGCAACTTTTGCTACCATAGTTCAGAACTTATTTGGCCTACAACTTATCCGGTCACCCTGTATATCCTCTCTAAATGATGTTCTTCTTCGACCCAGACTGTCCGACCCACCCTATGGTGTAAGGTACTATCTGTTTGGACGGTAGGGAGAGTGCTATCCAATTTAGACCGGAACCCTGTGGGGTCGGCATCCACAGGGCCCGTACCCTCCTTCCTCTACCACCAACTTCTCAGATGAACTTGCGGACCGACCCAGATATTTAACGTGTCCGTACTCCGCGTTAACACGGGGGGTAGTTTTGGACAGAGCTGGGAATCGAACTCGGGTCGTCCGAGTGCAATCTCCATGCGCTAACCACTGGTCTGTCCCATCCCTTCTCTAAATGTTCAACATTACTATTTTATAACTCTAGTTCAGTGATGGGCTAAACTACAAACTACTCAAACTATGATCTGCGGGGAAAATACAGTCCACACAACAAAACTAGATTTTGTAAAGCATGCTAAAATCAACGTTTCTGAACTTCGTCAATCAGGCCCCAAAATAATGCAATATTTGCATTCTCATATTCATGCGAGCAAATGTTTTCAACTATCATAGGAAAAGTGATCTTAGAAGCCGATAGGCGTATTTCTCCTCTCTTCAAAATCAACTCCTCACAGTTTATCCATATATTTTGTTACCGCTAATCCAAGTCCTTTGTTACCGCTAATCCAAACACTTTGTTACCGATAATCCAGATGAATAATGCAATATTTGCATTTTCATATTCATGCGAGCAAGTGTTTTCAACTATCATAGGAAAAGTGATTTAGCCAGTAAGTATCTTTCAAAAGTAAGTTATCCTTCAAAATCAACTCTTCACAGTTTGATCCAGATTACGAAAATATGCTGGAAACTCAATCGCAGTTTTTTTATTCACCTCACACCCTGCGATTTAACCTTCTGGATGAATTTAGAAACATTTTAGTAGATATTTATAATTCATTTGTATTAATGGTATTCTGAATATTTAAGCAATTTTTAAATGAATTTTGAAGTCAAAATAATGAAAATATTTGGGTCCGCTCCAAAATTCCTTTTTTTTTTTCATTTGACCCTCCTGTAAATAAATTTGATCATCGCTATTCATTATCTGAGAGTTTTCTCCACCAACAAAATAAAGACTGCACGTTGATGTTGTAAGTTAATATTGAAAACCCAACTAATGATAACTTTTTTTAAATGTAGCCAACACATGATCTAGTGGTTATCATACATATGGTTACATGTTCTAGTGGTTATCATTCGCGGGAAATCGAACTGCAAATCGAGAATTGGAGCCTCCAATCAGATGGTATTGACACGTTAGCTTTGCGTGTATTTTATAATATGAAGTTCGGCTCATGTTTCCGCATAAATTATTCCATGAACATCATCCCTATTGTGCTTCTGGCCAAATATAATACTTTCCTGATCAATATCGCTCTCCCCCTCCTATTAATATTATCATGATCGGTAGATATAATGTACCGATCATATCTACCGATCATATCGGTAGATATGATCGGTAGATATTATATATTAAGAAATGTTATTTGCCAGCAGTTTGTAATATTTTTACGTTTGATAAATGACAAAAACTTAAGGAATTTAAAGAATTCGTAACAAATATGAACGAAATATATCTTAAGATTGTGAACTGTATTTTACAGACGCAACTCTGGAAACATAAGCATTCTAAATCTGCTGCATAACTTTATTAAAATTATCAATAAAATAATAATTATTAATACATATTTTGTTCATATTTATTATTTAATTTATACCCCAATCTTTAAAAATAAAAAAATGCTAATTTATAATAGTAGAAAATTATAGAGAGTTGCAGCCAGAACATTTGTGATTAATCCTGATTGTTAAATTTCCTTGTAAAATACTGCTTGCGTAACAGTTTTTTACATGCGAAACAATTCTCCCAAAATGAATATTTATTATTTTCATATAGAAAAATATTTTCATCCAGTTCATTATTTTAAAATACATAATGTTAATTAAATTTTATTGTTTTTAAATTTTTTTTTTTATGAAGTCACCATCAAAAATTAAAAGGTCCTAAAAATATTGATATATTGAACACTGGCAGTCAAAGGACAGTCTTTCTGACCTCTCCTTGTCAGATTGTTCGCTCCAATTTATA
Organism: Amaurobius ferox; assembly: GCA_951213105.1. Lineage (NCBI taxonomy): Eukaryota > Metazoa > Arthropoda > Arachnida > Araneae > Amaurobiidae > Amaurobius > Amaurobius ferox. Next base: position 29,987,450 of record OX578141.1, on the reverse strand, counting down.
ATTCCTAAAAATATATAGAAAAGGCTACAGCAATTTATATTAGGGATTAATTATGATTGCCAAAGTTCCTTTTAAGATCACCGTGTACGTACGTGTCGTTCCCCCCCCCCCTACAAAATGAAATGTTATTATTAAAACAAAAATTTTCAAATTTGCAATTTTCAAAATAATTTTCATTAAATTTACTATTTTTAAAATAATAATTTTCCTTAAATGTATTATTTTCTAAATAATAATTTTTATGAAGAATCAATCGCAATCCAGAATTAAAGAAATGTAATAAATATTGATATACTGAAGACTGGTTGTCAAAAGACAGTTGTCAGTTCTTTTCAGAGCCAAAACATTCCTTTGAATGGAGAGGATTCTACTGCTTGGCATCCCCTCTATAAATGAAGCCAATCCCTCCCCCTTCCAGGAATACAAGATACAGGGAGGACTAAGTAAAATAATAGACATTCCACATTAAAATTTTGAATCAGGTAAAAACAGGAAAAATATTAATTTAAAAATGGATATTTTGGAAAAATAAGTTTGACTTACCTCGCAAGTTTAGGCGTCAACACTATCCTTCTTTTGAGGTGTGGTTCACTCGAACATCTCCCTGCTGTCAGAGGATCTGTAGAGTTCGCTTGTGCTTCGACAGATCGGCAACCTTGTTCAATTTCTATGTCAGAATCAATTCCTCTGTCGAATCCCATATACGAGGATTCTTTCGACTCAACTGACAACCGATTGTTGTCAGTGTCCGGTAAAGGTTTTTTACAGCCGTTGCTCGTCATGTCAGGTTTGGGGGTTCATGTTCTGAAATCGCTGAAATAAACAAACGGTACTGACGCTCGACTCCGGCTTCTACGGCAGATTCTGCACGTGTTGTCGAAACATAGGGTTACCGGGAGACGGAAGATTGGCAGTGTTTGGGTGGGGGAGTGTCGCCAAGACCGCTTTCACTTGTCAAAACCGTGGAGTGCGTTTGTTGGATAATTTTGCTTGATTCTTTTCAATGCAGTGGCGTCTCCAAGGAGGGTCATAAGTCCCAGAAACCCATTGAAGTTCGGAGAAATGGGAAAATATTTAATCCCCCCCCCCCCAAAAAAAAACCGTTGTGATGCTGCTGCACCTATGCTTTTTAATGTTAAGCTAAATAATTTTCCGTGAAATTCGAACATTGGTGAAATATTTAACGGAAGTGAAATGGGGAACGAAATGAATTTCATATTATTTAGGAAAGGAGAATAATTTTAATAGGACATATCATCAAGAAAGGTTTTGAGAAGTGAAATGAATATGAATAGTGAACTACAGGTAAACAAAGTACCATGGGGCAAACCTTATTATTCTCCACGATAGGAAGATGCAGTAAGTAAATGCAGTTAGGAAAAGAATAAGATAGAAGTTTTAGTGGTGTGCGCCATTCTCCAAACAGCTGCTGTCGTTCTAGTCCAGAGGATTACTTACCATTCTATCCAAAAGTCGCTTAATTCGAGTTAAATATTTGTATCATGGTATCCTTTTAAAAATTATCTTATGAAGAATTTTAATCATTTACGCTTAGTGTTATAACCTTTCAATAATAAAAAATAGGGTCACCGATAATTTTACATTTCTCCTTCCCCCCGTTCTCTCGGTAATCCAAAAACTATAATTTGAAAACAGGACTGAATATGAATATCGGGAGCCCAGGGTAAAAAAGACAATGGAACCCTATACCGTAACGTCCTATTCTATAGTAACACAACGGAAATGTGTATGAAGATCATGTAACATTAGCATTCAGTGGCGAAGCGCAGTAAAATAATTAGGGAAGATAGGAAACCGGGGACCAAAATTTGCAAATAAAGTTTCATGCTATATATTTTAGCTTGGTTACAAATAAAATAAAATAACGTAAACTTCCGATAATTCAGGACTTCAGTGGTGCCAGATTATCTGATGTCGAACTAAAATGGGATAAAAATGAATAAAAGTAATTTCAAACAAAATAATGGACAATAATAAATGCGACATTTTTTGCCTAAAACTTTACACAGTCTGAATTACACTGTACATTACGTGAAGAAAGGCTTAATTTCAAAATTATAAGGTAAACTTCAATGTACATAAATCTGCATATAAAAGCATTTAGTCTATTAAAGTAAATGTACACTATATGATCAAAAGTATCCGGACACTTTGGATGTTAGAATGTTTTTCGAATTTCTAAACAAATACTTGGCGAAGTGTTCTGTAACTTTGGCGATGTGAAGAACATGTTTGAACGCACGCTTTCCTGCAAAGTTTCGGTGACTTGTGCATTTAGAGGACCACCAAGATATTGAAAAATGGGAAAAATATATTTGATCACCTTGTATCATAAAAACCTAAAAATGATTTGTAACTTTCACAAAATAGTTAACTAGCTTTGTTTAATGCGTATAAGCATTTTTGTAAAATATAAACGTATATTCATGACGATATAAACGTTTTTAATTTTTTTTTGTTACATGTTTTTTGCTTACAATATCCATAGGTTTCAATTAAATTTCATGAAACTGACAGAACATTTGTCAACGTCCAAGAAAAACATTATACTTCTATTGAAAATTAAAGCAGTGAATATACGATGACATATAAGCATTTGAAGAAACTAAGTTTTTGTTGCGCAGGCGCGAAATGTAGCAATAGTTTTCTTTCATGATTTTGTAGTGAATACTGTAGGGCAACTTCTATAAAAAAAATCCATTGGAATATCGTGAAAATTCACAAAAATATCGACGATATAGTGATTAGTTTTTCTCTAACTCTCTGAAAGTACCTGGATGATAAGAGGGTTTCCACAAATTGACATTTTAAATCGTTAATCATAGGATAGTTAAACTGGAGTAAATACAATTAATTAATATACTAAATACATATATGCGATCTGATCAAAACTATCCAGGCACCTGTATGTTTTGCTTCTCCTTCAGAAAAGTCACAAATTCAAAAAGCCACACAAAGAAATGGGGCCGCCTTTTGCTGCAATGACGGCTGCCACTCTATCAGGGAGGCTATCCACTAGTTTCTGGGATATTGCAGCAGGAATTATACGCCATTCATTTAAAAGAATACTAGTTAGCCGATGTGGGGCGTTTTGGCCTAGCTCGCAGTCGACGTTTCAATTCATCCCATAGGTGTTCTATGGGATTGAGGTCTGGGCTCTGAGCAGGCCAGTCCAATTCCTCAACATCCATGTCAGCAAACTAGCTCTGCACAGCTCGAGCTTTGTGGACTAGAGCACGATCTTGTTGAAACAAGAATGAACCCACTCCAAACTGCTGCCACAATGCAAGTAGCATGAAATTGTCTAAAATGTCGAGATATCCTTCCGTCTTCAGAGTTCCCTTCACAGGAATAAAAGGGCCAAACCCGAACCATGAGAAACAGCCCCAAACCATTATGCTTCCACCATCAAACTTAACTTGCGGCACAACACAGTCACTTAAAAGACGTTCACACGGCATTCTCCACACCCAGACTCTACCATCGGATTGCCAGAGAGTGTATCGTGATTCTTCGCTCCATAACACTTGACGCAATTGCTGAAGTCTCCATTTTTAGCGCGCTTTGCTCCAATGTAAGCGAAGCTTGACATTGGTTGTGGTAATGCTGGGTTTATATGCAGCTGCTCGCCAATGAAAACCAAGGCTTCGCAGCTCCCAACGAACTATCATTGTACTGACGTTGCATCCAGAGGCTTACTGAAATTCCGAACAAACTATTTCCGCCGATTGCATGCGGTTCGCTTTCACAACTCTCTTCAGCACTCTGCTGTCGCTTTCTACTAGACGGAATGGTCGACAAGGTCGTGCATGCACAATTGTAGCGCCTGTATGTTTCCACTTCACAGTAGCATCATTTAGGGTGAAACGGACCACTCGTAACATTACAGAAATCTTATGAACAGATTTCCCACAGCTGTGACAACCAATCACTTCACCACGTTCAAACTCATTTAGCTCGCGTTTTCCTCCCATTTTACTTATCTGACTTTGAAATTAAATTTGTTAGCTCGTCTGACTTCTTTTATACTTGTCCGAGAGCTAAAATTTGACGTCACTGGCAGAATCCACCACTTACAGGAGTGTCCGGAAACTTTTGATCATTATTTGCATAAAATTGGACTAGTTCATCTTCAGAAAAAGGGTGTCCGATGAATTTGTAAAATGTAAATTTGTGGGAAAACTCTTATCATCCAGGTACTTTCAGAGAGTCAGAGAAAAACTAATCACTACAAAGTCAATATCTTTGTGAATTTTCACGACATTCCAGTGGATTTTTTAAGTTGCCCTACAGTATTCACTACAAAATCATGGAAGCCTATTGCTACGTTTCGCGCCTGTGCAGTAAAAACTTACTTTCTTCAAATGCTTATACCTCATCGTATATTCAATGCTTTAATTTTCAATAGAAGTATAATGTTTTTCTTGGACGTTGACAAATGTCCTGTAAGTTTCGTGAAATTTGATTGAAACCTATGGATATTGTAAGAAAAAACATGTAACACATTTTTTTTTTAAATTTTAGAAATGTTTACATCTTCATGAATATACGTTTTTGTTTTACGAAAATACTTATACACACATTAAACAAAGCTAGTAAACTATTTTGTGAAAGCTGCAAATCATTTCCAGCTTTTTATGATACAAGGTGATCAAATATATTTTCCCCCTTTTTCAATATCTTGATAGTTCCCTAAATGCACAAGTTACCGAAACTTAACTGGAAAGTGTGCGTTCATGCATGTTCTTCACATCGCCAAAGTTACAGAACACTTCGCCAAGTATTTGTTTAGAAAGTCGAAAAACATTCTAACATCCAAAGCGTCCGGTTACTTTTGATCATATAGTGTACTTCAGTACTGCAGAATAGACCCGAATAGTGCCGCCGACAAAAGAATCCTCTTCATGGGCTGTGCTATGCACATCACAGCACATGAAAAGGATTCTTCCATATACTTTTCATGTGCTGTGATATATATGTACAAATGTGTTTAAACTATTTCTAACGCTAACAGTGGCGAAGCGTTAAGGGAGACAAAGCAGACAGCGTGAGCATCTATCAAATAATTTACGATCAAGTAAGTATTAGCTATAAGTATAGATGTGGGTCGGAAAATTTTTCTCCGAGAATTTTCCGGAAATGGGGAAATTTTCCGCTATGTTTTTCCTGAAATTTTTCCTCTCTTTTTTAACACTTTACAACATAGTTGAAAAGTGTTTATGACTTTGTTCATTCTGACTGTCTGTCTGTCTGTCCGTTCGCAATATAACTGTCGTAAAAATGACTTTATCAAAATGAAATTTTAATATGTTGTTCAGACGGCCTGTGGAACCTATGGGAATATAATTGAAAAATATCACCCAAATAGTTTTGGACTGAACCCGGTTTGAAAAATGAAATACATTTAGCCCTATGAGACTTAATTTTTCAAACATTTTTTAAAGGTATTTAAAATTCACAAATTGCTTCGAAAGTTTTGGGAAATATTCAAATTATCCCATAAAAAATATGAAAAAATTTCAGCAAAATATATTCGGTAGTTTTCTAAATAAAAATTAAAATAATAATTACTCCCATATTATATGAAGAGACCACGTGACCCACTTCAAAATGAAATATGGCATCCATCTTGTGGCAAAATCGTGATTTTTAAAGTTCTTTTTAATTTATATTTTGTGTTGTATCCGTCCTAAAACCACTTTATTAAAACGCTTAATTTCTGTGCGTCTATATTCTGAAATAACGCAATTACAATATACATATTTGAGTTTAAATGATCAATGCTATCCATCTTGTGTTAAAATCATGATTTTTAAAGTTCTTTATAATTTATATTTAGTGTTATATGCGTCCAAAAATTGCTTTATTTTTGCATAATTTCTGTGCATCTATGAAGCAAACGATTCTATTGCCTATTTTGATGAAGATTTAAGCATGGAGTTAGTTATAAAGTACTTTTACCTCCATGATTTTAAGTTTTTGAATAAAATAAATTATTGTAGTGTTGTGATGAATGAAAAGAATGGAATAAAAGTGTATGAATGAAATATTTACAGCTTTTACACAGAGAGCCAAGCGATTTATATTTCAATGACGTCATTTGAATAAAGTTCATTTTTTTCGATGACGTTTTAATTTTTCAAATGTAATAAATTATTGTAGTTTACAAGCATTTCTTAAGTTTGTTTTTGTCGTATAATATGTTTATATATTTAATAATTTATTTTTATACATATAATACACTAGTAATTTATTTTTTATATTTGTTACTTTTTAAGAAAATGATAGAATGTTTCCCTTGAATTATCAGTAGATATTGAAAGAATTGTAATATAATATTTAATGTATTTTTTAATTATAATTATTTTTTAATTTTTTTTAGAATATTATATTTTATAATTTACTATTTATACCTATAATAAACAGTAAATTATTTATGATTCCAATAAGGTTCAAGAATTTTAATTTACTTCTCATGCCTTTTGCATGCCTTTTTATTCCTTTTGTGTAATACTTTAAAAGTGGAATTTTGACGATAAAAAAACATTATTACAGATAATTTTTTTAAAAATTTTTCAAAGCAAACGTATTTAAGTAAAATAATAAATTGTAGCTGCTAACTGCAGTATAGGATATAAGAAATTTTCACGCATAGAATTTTTTATATATTTCTAGATTTAAACTTTTTTTTAGCCTTATTATGTACACTGGCTTCCAAAAGTCCACGGACGGTAAAATCAACAAAAATGGAAAAGTAAAGCTTTGATTAACTCAAAATTGTACATGAAGGTAGCAAATGTGCTTATGCATTAAAGAAAACAAGAAAATTATGTACAAAGATGAAAAAATTATTAACTTTTCTTAAGTTATATGATGATGTCACATTTGGGTCATTAACAAAATGATGTTTGAAGGCAAAAAAACCAAACAAAACTTACATTAATATGGTATGTGACCACCCCGGACTTTCACACAAAATTTACAACGATTTTCCATGCTTTCAATAAGGTGATCAACCATGGCAGATGCGAGCAATGGTCATTCCTCCTTCCTCCAATAGGGCAGTTTCCAACTCTCTGAGACTGGCTGGAGGAGGTAAACGTGCAGAGACAGCACGCTCGAGGGCATCCCAAAGGTTTTTAATGAGATTAAGGTCGAGGGAATACTCCGACCACTCCATACGAGAAATGCCCTCACTTTCCAGGTATTCGTCAACGATGTTAGCTCGATAGGGACTGGCATTATCGTCCATAAGGAGGAACTCAGGACCAACTGCTGCAGCGTAGAGTCTCGCAATGAGGTCTAGGACTTCATCCCGATACCACTGAGCCTTCACAGATCCGCTTTTAAAGATGTGCAACTCTGTACAATATCCCATTGAAATTCCAGCCCACACCATGACGCTGCCACCTCTGCATGCATGATGTTTGATGATGTTCTTAACCTGATTGAGTGTGCCTCGTTCTCTCCAGACCCTTACGCGCTTATCACCTGATTCCAGGACAAATCTGGACTCGTCCATGAACAGGACGTTGCACCAATCTGAGACAGTTCAATTGACATGCTGACGACACCACTTTAATCTTGTCCCTCTGGCTTGGACGGTTAGTAAACACAAAAACTTGGTACTCGAGCGTATAGTCCCTTCACGTGGAGCCATCGGCACCCAGTACGGGCATATATTGTCTTACCAAGTGCCGCTGCAACCCTGATGGATGTAACAGCTGTGGAGGTCGCTCATCGATTCTGCTTGGCTACTATAGCAATAAACGGATCATCAGAGGGGATGGTAACCCTTGGATGACCGGACACAGATCTCCGGACAACTGTTTGACTTGTTTGGAATTGTTTTCATAATCGAGAAATTACCAAATGATCAACGTCAAAGAAAATAGCGATATCTTTGATTGACTGCCCTGCTTCAATGCGTCCGACAACATGCCAGCGTTCACTATCTGTCATTCGTCTTCTATTAGCCGTAGAAACACGAATATCATCAAAAATAATCCTTCAAAAGTTATAAACACTTCGTATCGGCATTTAAATGCAACTCCTCAAACCCTTCAGAATGCTGGCGTCTTCAACGACTGCCTAATTAGCATATATCTGGACAGTCAATCGTGATTGGCTGTAACATACGGTATTTGCATATTGCCATCTACATCCGCAGCGATTTTCAGCCACTCAAATTCAAATACGCTTTCGAAAAATCAAAATTTGCATTGCGTGCTTAACTTTTGTCAGTGATATACGTTTGACTGTAGCTGTAATATAAGAATAAATATTTTTAACAGTCGCTGAACATTTTATTCCAGCTGAAATTCAATATAGAGAATAATTTCAAAAATTTCCTGAAAATCTACATCTCTAGCACTAAGTATAGAGCTAACAAGAAAGATCAATCATGCATAAAGCATTGAATATGAAACACTTTTCAACTGCAATGCAATTTTATTTAAACATCTCTAAAATGCGATATATTCAGCTACGATATTTTTTAAATTATCACGATACTACAATTTAATATATTTGAAAACTTCATCGAAAATAAATGAACTTTATTCAAATAACGTCATCGAAATATAAATTGCCTGGCTCTCTATATAAAAGCAGCTAATATTTCATTCATTAAATTTTTCCATTCCTATCATTCAGCGGCGATATTTTTAAAATTATTACAATATTACAATAATTTATTTTACTTAAAAATTTAAAATCACGGAGGTAAAAGTACTTTATAACTCCATGCTTAAATCATCATCGAAAAAGGCAATAGAATCGATCAATGAATGTTTCATTCATATCAGCTATATTGCAGACTCCAGAGCTAAATAATTTTGCGTTAAAGAAATTCAGCAATTCTTATATAACTCATCTTAAATCTTGATGTGTTTACATTCTCCATACGTAAAAATCAGGCTTCGTTGTAGAAATAATCAACGTTTGATGATCATTTAAACTCAAAAATATTGTAATTGCTTTGTCGCAGTATATAGATGCACAGAAAAAAAAATAAATAAAGCGGCTGTAAGACTGATGCAACATTAAATATAAATTAAAAAGAACTTTAAAAATCACGATTTTGAAACAAGATGGATGTCATTGATCATTTAAACACAAATATATTGTTATAGCGCTGTTTCAGAATACAGATGCATAGAAATTAAGCGAAAATAAAGCGGTTTTAGGACGGAAACAACATTCATATAAATTTAAAAGAACTTTAAAAGTCATGAATTTGACACACGATGGACACCATATTTTATTTTGGAGTGGGTCACGTGATCTCTTCATATGATATGGGTGTCATTATTATTTTAATTTTTATTTAAAAAATTACCGAATTTATTTTGCTGAATTTATTTATTATTTTTTATGGGATAATTTGAATATTTCCTAAAATTTTCGAAGCAATTTGTGAATTTTAAATACGCTTAAAAAATGTTTGAAAAATTGGGTCCCATAGGAGTCAATGTATTTCATTTTTTCAACCCAGGTTCAATCCAAAACTAATTGGGTGATTCATTTATATTCCCATAGATCCCACATACCCTCTGTAGAACATACTAAAATTTCGTTCTGATGAAGTCATTTTTACGGCAGTTATCGTGCGAACGGACAGACAGACAGACAGACAGAGTGAACAAAGTCATAAACACTTTTCATCTATGTTGTAAAAAGAATCTATGTATTAAAAAGAATCTCATCTGGAAATGTATTATGGTAGTGGATAACGAGATAAATATTTTGAATAATTTTGTTACATATAATTTTTAAAATGCTATTAAACAAAATATTATTAATTGTAGGAATGGCTTTTAACATAGTAGATTTTAGAGCCCCCTAAAAGTGTGGGACTTAGGGCAAGTATCCCACGTAAGTGACACTGAATTTCCACATTTAATTCAATTTTCGTTTTCATTTGGTAACTGGACTTATTTTCAAAGGTGACTTAGTGAAAATACGAAAAACTAAAATATCTCGAGAGCGACTAGTCCTAGACTAATGCGGTTGATCTTATTCTTCACATCGTCAAAACTTACGTTTAAAACAAACATTTAATTGATACATTTGAGCATGCGTAGTTTTTTACGTTAGATTTTGGTGATTTTTGAAGGCCATTTCGTAAAAAAGGCAGGTTCTTCTTTCCTGAATCGTGCCAAAATCTAATCAGTCCCAAGGTATCCCACAAGTTACTTAGCTACCAAATTTTGTGAACATTAATCAATTAGTTTTTCAGATAGATTGGGTACATGATATTTTTGCGGGCCATTTCGCAAAAAAGGCACGTTCTTTTAACCCGAATCGTACCCAAATCTAATCAGCACCAGAGTCACACACAAGTAACTTACCTATCAAATTTTATGAAGTGAGGTCTATTCATTTTTGAGTGGATACATACATTACACAGACACACACACAGACACAGACACAGACGTCACACTAAAAATAGTTTTTCCGTATTCTAGAAGTCCCAAAAAGTGTAGATCCGACGAAATCCCGAGTTGTGATTTTCTACACGATTCCAATACTTTCCCTATACACATTACCATGTATTGCGGGGAAAGTGAAAACACAAAGGTTAAATTAATATTATTAATTTTCTTCTACCTCTCTTGAATGTGTGTTTTTAATAATTCTCAACACGACATATATTGTAGTTCATTTTAACTAAATTTGACAGTTTGAATTTAACTTGTTATGTTGTTCTCATATGACCTCAAATGTTCAACTACTGTTTGCACATTATAGCTGAAAATTTTAAGGTAGTTTTTGATCAGTTTCAATGTATTTTTAAATAATTTTAACTAACTAACGGTCTTGTATCATTTTGAATAATTTGTCAATAAGCTAAGAAAAAAAAAGACTGGTATTTTAGTATTCATCTATTAATAGTGTTGAAAACCAGTCATTTTATAATCAGAACGATTCGATAAAATCAAATGGGCTATAATGGCCTATATTCGTGTTCTACATTATCCTCATATCAATAAAAATACAATTTTATGAATTGGTAATATTTTAAACAAGAATTATATTGGTATGGGGATACTTTACTCTTGAAATCATGAAAAATTCAATTTTTATTATATTGTCTAGTTGTAAAGTCTGTTCAATTTTGAACAAATTGGTACCATTGGTATTTCTTAATGTTAATTATTTCTGGACATGTTAAGAAATTACAATACATCAACAATGCAATACGAAGCATAAATGCATACTTTGAACGCGTTTTTCTCAAAACGCAGATTTTTGAATTTGGGCGCATGGTGATAATTCAAGAATCATTTGATGAATTCTTATGAAATTTTGTATGCTTAGTAATAGTATCATTATCCAATAATCATACTGGATATTTATGTGTAACTTATTAAATAAAAATTTTAAAAACAAAAAAATTGTTAAAAATTCTGAAAAAAATTAAATTAAAAAATCTATATATACTAATTGCCAAGTGTCCGTCTGTCTGTCTGTCCGTCTGTCTGTCCGTCTGTCTGTCCGTCTGTCTGTCTGTCACGCCTTTTTTAGGCACTTCCCGAATAGATAGAGACTTGCAATTTGGTACACGGCTCGGTCGTTTGATAAAACCCCCTGGAAAAATCGAATTTTTCGAAAACGTTCTATAGAGGGGGTGCCCCACACCAAAACGTTCGAAAAGTGAAATGACGGGAAAGCATGCTTTGCGATGAGATAGAGACTTCAAATTTGGTATATGGGTAAATCACTCGAAAGGAAGAAAGTGTGCAATTTCAGATTTCCAATATTTTCTACTTAAGGGGGGGGTGCAGCACACCAAAACGTTCGAAAAGTGAAATGATAGGAGAGCATGCTTTGCGATGAGGTAGAGACTTCAAATTTGGTGTATGGCTAAATTGTTCGAAAGGAAGAAAGTGTGCAATTTCCGATTTCCAATATTTTCTACTTAAGGGGGTGCCGCACACTAAAACGTTCGAAAAGTGAAATGATAGGAAATCATGCTTTGCGATGAGATAGGGACTTCAAATTTGGTGTATTGGTAAATCGTTCGAAAGGAAGAAAGCGTGCAATTTCAGATTTCCAATATTTTCTACTTAAGGGGGTGCCGCACACCAAAATATTCGATTTGCAGAATAAATGAGAAAACGATCCTTTAAAATTTGATAGAGGCTTGAAATTCGGTATATGGACTAATCATTTGATGGAAACACCCAAGACAAATATAGTTTTTCAAAAATGTTCGTTTAAGGGGGTGCTGCAGAGTAAAACGTTCGAAAAGTGAATTGATAAAAAACCATAATTCGGAATGAGATAGAGATATCAAATTTGGTGTAAGGGTAGATAGTGTGGAAGGAAGAAAATGTATAATTTCAGTTTACCAAAATTTTCTAATTTAGGGGGTGTCGCACACTAAAATGTTCGATTTTCGGAATAAAGGAGAAACGCCCCTTTCAAAAGGTGATAGAGGCTTAATATTTGGTATATGGGCGAATCATCTCATAGAAATCAGAAAAAGAATAGAGTTTTTCAAAAATGTATAGTTAAAGGGGTGGGTACTCCACACAAAAGCATTCGAAAGATGAAATGCTAGAAATGCATACTTCACGATGAGATAGAGACTTCAAATTTGGTGTACGGGTAAATAGTTGGAAAGAAGGAAAGTGTGCAATTTCAGTTTTTAAACTTTTGCTATTGTAGGGGGTGCCGCTCACTAAAATTTTCGATTTGCCGAACAAATGAAAAACGCCTTCTTTACAATGTGATAGAAGCTTGAAATTTAGTATATGGGCTAACTATTTGACAAAAACACCAAACATGAATACAGTTTGACAAAAATGTTCATTAACGGGGTGCTACACAGAAAAACGTTCGAAAAGTGAAGTGATAGAAAAAAATGCTTCTCGGTAGGATAGAGACTTCAAATTTGGTGTACGGGTAGATAGTTTGAAAAGAAGAAAGCGTCAAAATTTCAGCTTTCCAATATTTGCTACTTTAAGGGATGCCGCACACTAATATGTTCGATTTTCGGAATAAATGAGGCACGCTTCCTTTTAAATGTGACAGAGGCTTGATATTAGGTATATGGGCCAATCATCTGATAAAAAACCCAAGACAAAGAGAGTTTTTCAAAAATGTTCATTTATGGGTGTGCTTCACAGAAAAAAGTTCCAAAGGAGAAATAATAATATAGGGGTGTCTCGGGATGAGATAGAATTTAATGTAGTGTACGGGTAAATAATTCGAAAGGAAGAAATGCGTAAATTTAGTTTCCCAATATTTTCTTCTTTAGGGGGTTCTGCACACCAAAATATTCGATTTGTCGAACAAATGTGAAAAGCGAATTATTAAAAAATTTACATTATTCAGGGGTTGCTTATTGCGATACCGTTGATTTTCAACGGGTATTCGGCTAGTATATACTAATTGCCAAGTGTCCGTCTGTCTGTCTGTCTGTCTGTCACGCTTTTTTCAGGCACTTCCTGAATAGATAGAGACTTGCAATTTGGTACACAGCTCGGTCGTTCGATAAAACCCCCTGGAAAAATCGAATTTTCCGAAAACGTTCTATAGAGGGGGTGCCCCACACCAAAACGTTCGAAAAGTGAAAAGATGGGAAAGCATACTTTGCGATGAGATAGAGACTTCAAATTTGGTGTATATGGGAATCTTTCGAAAGGAAGAAGGTGTGCAATTTCAGATTTCCAATATTTTCTACTTAAGGGGGTGCCGTACACCAAAACATTCGAAAAGTGAAATGATAGGAAAGCATGCTTTGCGAGGAGATAGAGACTTCAAATTCGGTGTATGGGTAAACCGTTCGAAAGGAAGAAAATGTGCAATTTCAGATTTCCGATATTTTCTACTTAAGGGGGTGCCGCACACCAAAACGTTCGAAAAGTGAAATGATAGGAAAGCATGCTTTGCGATGAGATAGAGACTTCAAATTCGGTGTATGGATAAATCGTTCGAAAGGAAGAAAGTGTACAATTTCAGATTTCCAATATTTTCTACTTAAGGGGGTGTCGCACACCAAAACGTTCGATTTACCGAAAAAATGAGAAAAGACGCCTTTAAAATTTGATAGAGGCTTAAAATTTGGTATATGGGCTAATAATTTGACAAAAACATTCAAGACGAATACAGTTTTTCAAAAATGTTCGTTTAAGGGGGTGCTCCAGAGTAAAACGTTCGAAAAGTCAATTGATAAAAAAAACATGCTTTGGAATGAGATAGAGATATCAAATTTGGTGTAAGGATAGATAGTTTGAAAGGACGAAAGTGTACAATTTCAGTTTACCAATATTTTCTACTTTAGGGGGTGCCGCACACTAAAATGTTCGATTTTCGGAATAAAGGAGAAACGCTCTTTAAAAACGTGATAGAGGCTTTATATTTGGTATATGGGCGAAACATCTCATAGAAATCACAAAAAGAATAGAGTTTTTAAAAAATGCATAGTTAAGGGGTTGGGTTCTCCACACAAAAGCATTCGAAAGATGGAATGCTAGAAAAGCATGCTTCACGATGAGATAGAGACTTCAAATTTGGTGTACGGGTAAAAAGTTGGAAAGGAATAAAGTGTGCAATTTCAGTCTTCTAACATTTGCTATTGTAGGGGGTGTCGATGTCTGTCTATCTATACGTTCGAAACGTTCGAAAAGTGAATTGTTAAAACAACAATCCTTCGAAATGAGATAGAGATATCAAATTTGGTGTAAAGGTAGATAGTTTGAAAGGAATAAAGTGTGAAATTTCAGATTTCCAATATTTGCTACTTTGAGGGGTGCGCACAATAATATGATCGATTTTCCGAATAAATGAGGCACGCTTCCTTTTAAATATGATACAGGCTTGATATTTGGTATATGGGCCAATCATCTGATAAAGAACACAAGACAAACAGAGGAAGAAATGCGCAAGTTTAGTTTCCCAATATTTGCGTCTTTAGGGGGTTCTGCACACCAAAATATTCGATTTGTCGATTAAATGTGAAACGCGAATTATTATAAAATTTACATTATTCAGGGATTGTTTATTGCGAGACCGTTGATTTTCAACGGGTATTCGGCTAGTTTATATTAATTTGCCCCAGTAAAAATTAAAATAATTAAATAATTCTAGTCTGCATGTCTATTATGAATATTGTCAATAATAAAACCTAAAGTTTGATTATATCCCTAAATTTTAGATATCATGCACGCAACAATATATTATCATCTTACCGAAAGAAAAATATGTAAATTATAATTATATTCTATATAATATTTCTCAATTTTCAATTGTTTTTTATTTTTATTTAAAAGAAGAATATTATATTTTTCAATCCTAAAAATTTCATTCAGATAATTTCAATAGATTTTATTTTTAAAAAATGTTCGAACTTCTGTTGATTTTGTCAGCATTTTCGCCTTTAGCGTGTAGCGTGTCTCCTTATCATTTTCAAATTAGAATTTAGTCACAAAGCTTTAAAGTAACTTTATTAATACAAAATAAATAAATGCCTCCTTTATTATGTATTTTTAAAGGAATGCTTATCTCTATCCTTGTAAGTTACGTAATAAATTTCAGATTCATTAGGTACGCTGAGGCCCGATACATGTCAAAATAAAAAAAAATCTGATGTGGGCAGCACATGACTTTCCTCGCAGACTTAAATTCATTTTCTCTTAATTTCTTTAATAATTCATTAAATTGAATTTAATTGCACAAAATAACACTGAATGTTCACTTTTAATTCAATTTTTGTTTTTATTTGGTAACTGGACATTTTTTCAAGGGCGGCGTAACAATAATTCAAAAAAAAAAAAAATGAAATATCTCAAGAACGATTAGTCATAGAGTAATGGGGTTGGTCTTATTCTTTTCCTCGTCACAAATTATGTATAAAATACGCATTCAATTGATACATTTAAGCATACGTAGTCTGTTATTTTAGTTTCTGACGATCTTTGCGGGCCATTTCTTAAAAAAAGTGCAGGTTCTTCTTTCCAAATCATACCAAAATCTAATCAATACCAAGGTGTCTTACAAGTGACTTATCAACCAATTTTTGTGAAATTTGGTAAATTAGTTTTTTAGCTAGCGTGGATACGTGAGATTTTTGCGGGCCATTTCGCAAAAAAGACGGGTTCTTTTATCCAAAATCGTATCCAAATCTAATCAGCACCAGGGTCGCACACCAGTGACTTACACATACAATGTTTCTTAAATTTGGCCTATTAGTTTTTGAGTTAGAGTGGATACATGCATTGCATGCACACACACACAAGCACGCACGCACGTGTAAAATAGTTTTTTCGTGTTCTAGAGGTACCAAAGCCTGTAGATCCGTCGAAAATTTCTGTTGCGATTTTCGACATAATTCCAATACTTTTCCTATTCATTACTATGTATTGCAGGGAAAGTAATAAATAGCTTGGCATGTTCAAGTCTAGTGTCGCGCCAAATAGTGTATAATTTTTCTGCACGACGCAGAAAAAGAAATAAATGAATATCAAATTTTATTTCTAGTTAAATTTCTTAAGATATTTGGATCTAAAATAATATTCGTTTGGGTGAATATAATTAGTTTTGTGATAATTTCATCGTTAAAGTTTTCAATATATATATATAGTTTTATTTACATGAAATTACAGTAAAGCATCGTTTATGTGCTTTTCCAAAACCAGTTAAAAAATGTGTATAAATATAAAAACGTGTAACCAGAAGCTATTTCAAGCGAAAGTGTCTAACGGAAAACGACTTAATGGATGATCAAAGGGTATAAATAGGAACCGTAGAAAAGGTGTTTTACTATATTTAATCGCATTAGAAATATACTAACTAGAAAATATAAAATTCCGAACAAATTTTAAAGTTTTCACTCGAATTTCAAAAAATTCTATCTATTTCTAGATTTTGTGTTAATACAGACGGATATAAAGTTTCATAAAAATCCATTAATACGTATTTGTAACACAAGATATCAACCTCAAACAGACAGACAGACATCACCTTAAAAATAGTCAAAGCGAAGAGAGATCCTAAAACATATATTGGCATCAAAATCGCAAGATTGAAAATTTTCGTGAAAACAATACTTTATACTATATTCTATAGTGTCAGAAAGTAATAAATGTGCATCTAATTCATATAAGGTGGCCATCTTCACATTTAGGTGCTTATTATTTCGGAAAATTTAAATGGCAACACCGATTTTTATGTTACCATAAACTTTCTCATATATCAACATTATGCTAAATATATATTCTATAGTGTGAGAAAGTAATAAATGTACATCTAATTCAAATAAGGTGGCCATTTTCATATTTAGTTGCTTATTATTCGGAAAATTCAAATGTCAACACCGATTTTTATGTCACCATACATTTTCTCATATCAACATTCTGCTAATTATACATTCGTGTGCGATTCCGACCATAAGTATACGGGAGATACACAGAAAAACCATTTGAGATTTGTTTCCATATTCAAGGTAGTAAAATGAAAGTCAGGCATACTTTGAAGCACTTATACCTTTTCTATGATATGGACTCAGTGCCCGTTAATTTTAAAGGCAGACATTAACATAGAAATTTGTATCTAAAACAATGTTCTGATATCAAATTTCTAAGTTTTTACTTTTTAATTCTGGTACTTAATTAACATTTCGTAATAACTAATGTTTCATATGTGTAAGTAAATTGTATGACATGCTAATTATAACACTATGAATATATTATAACGTAATTTTGAAAGTGAACATTATTACATTTTATACACTCGGCACTTTACTCACAATGGATCAATGTTGTTCGAAGGAGTTGAGTGATTGGAATGAAATTTAATGTGAATATTTAAATGTAATACTTAACTTTTAATTTTAAGCGAGATGCAATCATAAGAAGACTCCCATTTTTGTTATTGTTCATTCGAAAGCTGAAATTTGCGGTTTTTAGGGATTGTCGTGTATTGGGCACATTATATATATTTTTAAATGACGCTCTATTTTGAAGATGTACTCTGCAAATTTTAAGAAAGGGGTAAAAATGCCCCTTAATTATTTTTACTGCGGAGATTTCTGGTTGACATTATTCAGGCTATTACTAACACCTACACGCAACTAAATAATCAATGGGGGGAAAAGATACCGAAATTCGTAGAGAAATCCAAATGAATTTCCCCACAAATCTTCATGAAATAATAATTTACATTCTGATATTTATTACATCGGAAACATTTCATTTATTCAATGTAAATTCCTACATTTTGTTTCGGAAAGCTTAGAGTTTTTTATCCACTGCCATCTTCTGCCCTCAAGCTGACTCCCTCATTTCAAGATAAGGGGAGGGGTGTTCAGGGGATCTTGAATATCTTTCTCCTCTTGCAAAAAAAAAAAAAAAAAAAAAAATCTCCCTTCCACAGCCGAGGTCTCTAATTTGCGGACGCCTTCTCTTTGAGAAGCGTCTCCCCGCCGTACAAAACTGAAGGGATGCTAAAATATGGCGTGTTATCGCTCTTTAGTTAATGCAAATTGTCAACTCTGAAAATGTAAACAAAATATTAGTGCTTATTGTATATTGTGCAACCACGTAAAATATGTCTCGAATGCCGTTTACGAATATTGAATTCATATTAATATACACGATGTATAAACACAAACATCGATAGTAAAGACAGTTTTATGTATTTAAAATATATTATCTTCTCGCATATTATCTTCGAAACATATTACCTTCTTAAAGTTGAAGGGATGCCAAAATATGGCGGCTTATCGCTCTTTGGTTACTTAATACAAACTGGCAATTCTGAAAATGTAAACAAAATGTTAGTCTTTACTGTATATTGTGCAACCACGTAAAATATGTCTCAAATGCCGGTACGAATATTGAATTCTTGTTAATATATACGAGTTATAAACACAAACATTGGTACAAATACTTTTTTATGTATTCAAAACGTTATCTTCACGTATTATTAAAGCATATATTCAAATTAAGAATTTGTAGTGATATATTTTGAAAAACAATCTTCCCCTTTTGAAGCTATATACATACCCTATTTCTATTTTTAGTATCCACTAAATTATAGAATTCTTTTCACATTTAATTTACCATTTTCCCTTCAAATTTACTATTTACTTATACTAATATAATACGATTTACTCATACTAATAGTAGGGGAGAAGGTGACAGGGGTGTATACAGGATTTTTTTAGGAGGGGGGGGGGTGCAATAAAATTGAAAACTGACAATCCATGTTACATAGTTATGAGTAAAATGAGTAAAACAACACATACATTATATATATATATATATATATATATATATATATATATATATATTAACTTTTATCCTAATAATTTACAATTAAATGCAAGCAATAATGACTCTAATGTTGCAAACTTTTTAGATTTAAATTTAGAATTACAAAATTGTAATCTGGCTACAAACTTATATGATAAAAGACAGGATTTTAACTTCAATACTTCTAAAATTCAACACTTTGACTCTTGTTTGCATATATCAGTGTTTAGAAATATTATATCAAACCAGGTTCTTAGAATCAATAAAATTTGTGATGACAATTATAAATTAGCACATTTTATAGAATTATTAAATACTGCAATTAATAATGCATATCCTCTCAATTTCGTAATTAAAATTATCAATCCAGTGTATCAACTACCACTCGTTAACATCCAAGGCAACTTTCCCAATTACGGCGGCAAATAATAATAATAATAATAACAATAAATAAATAAATAAATAAATAAAATTTATTATAATATTATAATTATTAATTATATAATTGTATAAAAATGAAAAATAATAAAATAAATTTTTAAAAAATTGAAAAAGAGAAAAATTTGAAAATAAAATACATTAATATTTGATGTTTTGAATATTATTTTCGCTAAAATTATGTAACTTTAGCCAGTTTGATACTACGATTTGAGCCCTCTCAAAATCGTGTTAGTGGCATTCTTGTTTATTCATCTGTTAATCACTTTTATAGTAAGATTTACATCTATGACCTGTTCATTCTGTATACCTTATATTATTGGTTGTCCTGTCTCCTACTCTAACTACCTGAACGGGTTTCAGGGAAGGTCACTTCAACTTGTTCCACACTCCTGGTCTAAGTTACCTTACACCTTTCTGGTAGGTCGGACGGTCTGGGTCTCAACAACAACAACACTCCTGGTCTATCTTGTCCCCCTTCTCCCGGATGCATCTCTATTTTTTTTCATTCTGTTACAACTGCTCAGATTCACACCACGTGCAAGTTGGGTTCCTGTCTCATGGATCATGGTAATTCTTGAATTCCTAATAATATTTCAAATTTTCCTCTTTTGGTGCTTGTAGTCTGAGTTTTGGCATATATAGTAACTTACTATTGTCAAACCTGAAACAAGCATATGTTTGGGTTAATTAGGATTAGATGCTCTGATCTGAAGAGGAATCTAAGTTTGGTTAATCGCCAAAATTAAGCCAATGCTGTTCTTTCTTTTATCGGCATTGTAGCCGTGGTTTGACTGCTTTGGTGATTTTAATATTCCATAATTACTTGGAATTGGTTAATATTATATATATATATATATATATATATATACATATATATATATATATATATATATATATATATATAATACTTACTCTACTACTGCGAGTAAATTATTACTAAATTCTTTAAATCTAATAAATAATAGTTTATGCCAGACTAGCAATAATTACCGTATTCTAAATAATAGTAAAGAATTAAAGAATAAATTAACATCTCTTAAAAATATAATGGGATTTCAAACTTTTGATTTTAAAGATCTTTTTAATAATATTAAGATATCTGATCTATATGATGTAATTTTAGCTCTATATAATGCTTATATTACACATCTTTCAAATCAAATTAAATTTATAAATTTTCCTAAACTTCTTCACTATGTTATTTTCAATAATTATATTTTTCAAGGAAATAAATTATACTTACAAGTGTCAGGAGTTCCACAGGGTGGCTGCAGTAGCAGTATGTTAGCTAATTTATACCTTTATCATTATGAAAAGTCATTTACTTCAATAGATTATACTTTTTACAGATATGTTGATGATCTGATTTGCTTAGTACATACAGAAAATTATCTCATAGATATAGATTACTATCCAGACAATTTGGAATTAATTCCTAATGAAGCTACTATTAGTAATAATGTTAATTTTTTGGATTTAAATTTTTTTATTGATTCTTCTAAGAGAATTGTTACAAATTTATATGATAAAAAATACTTTTATAATTTTAATATTAATAAAATCTTACCATTTAATTCCTGTAACTCGATTCAATTGTTTAGAAATATTATACTCAATCAGCTTTTTTAGAATTTATAGATTATCTGATAAAAAATTTCATGCTATGCATATCAATAATCTCAAAATTACTAGCAATTTATATAAATATCCCTCTTATTTAGTAAATAGTATTGTTAAAAAATTTAAAATAGCTGGATTTTTATAATTCTTTTCATAGTATCATATAATTCTATTCATAGTATCTTCTATTAGCCAGGCATCTCCATTCTCTTGTATTTTTAATACTTTTTTTACATTCTCTTCCACTTCAGCATTACTATTATTAGCCCCTCCTTTTAGTAGCTCTTTTTGTATATTATTACTTTTTCTTAACATTTCGTTTAACAGTTTTTCAATTCTTATGAATGGCAACAGTAGATTGTTTTTATTTTTTCTTTACGAATGGCAACACTGGTCTCTTCTATCAGAGTTCCCGGTTTCGACTCGGCTTAGCCCTTTTTCCACGTGTATAGCGATATAGCTTGTTTTATTAAGTTTTTCTTTTTTCTTTTCCATACCTTTGAATTTTGTTGATTTTCTGTAACTTGATAGCTTGTGTTTTGTATTTTTTTCCATTTGATTGATGATTTGCTGTATTATATTTTATTCTGTGGGTGTTTTAGAAAGTTAGGTTTATCGTGTTGCATCTTCTTACTTTTCGTTCATTGGATTTTCAAACTACTATTATTATAACTTCAAAGTAAATAAACTTCAACATTTCTCTTCCAATCTTTCCAAATCTGTATATAGAAATATTATTTATAACCAGTTATTAAGAATCAAAATGTTAAGCACACCTTGTTACTACAAAGAACATCTTCATAAATTCATAAACACCGTTATTAAAAATAACTACCCGCCCAATCTTATTTTTTCTTTTATTAAAACACATTTTAAATTTAAATTCAAAAACTTGCAACAATTACAGCAACATATTGACAAATCATACTCTAGCATTTCTAAATAATTCATAATCTCCATGTCTTCTTCTAACAGTTAAACAATTCGTATAATTCACTTTAACCTGCTTTGAGAAAACTGCTTAGTCAGTAACAAAAAATTCACTGTAACCTGTTCTGAGATGATTGGTAATACACATGCTTTTCCAGAAGTACTACAGTACTAGGGGTAGATATATTTTCATTTTATTTTCATTATATTCTTTTGATATTACTTTATAATACTTTGCATCCACATTACAATAATTAGCCACAAGCTGGTGTAACAGAATATTTTATATTCATGTTTGATTTTTTTGTGTATTTGATCCACTTTGTCTTTTCTTCTACGTCGGGCCATTTACATTATTTCTGTAATACATTTTATAGTTGTGTCAGCAGAAACGTAGAATCAGCATTAATGAAACATGTATGGCCCTTGATAACGTACATGGTTTCAGAAATGCTTTTCATATTCATTTTATTCCTTTTATATTCACTAGATTCCATTTATTCAATTTCCAAACTTCTTGCTTAGCTCATCGTGCTACACTAGGCTTCTGATTTGCAATTTTTTTACCTTTACCTACAGTTTACAAGCAATTTTCTTTGGTATTTCTCGGGTATCTATATATTACAAGTAATCATAAAAATCTTCAATTATATATATATATATAATATTAACCAATATTTTATTCATATAATTATATATATATATATATTATAGATTCAGCCTCCATGGCGAGACGACATCTAGGTTTACGCCCATTATTCGCCAAGGAGCATAGGCGAAATCCACTTCCGACAAAGCCGCATCCGAGGGCCACGTTCTCGACAGGATCATTCACCGGGCAGGGTCCCGAAGAACACCCGCCAAGCCCGACCCCAGCCACCGTCCGGACCTTGGCTCAGGCCATCAATAGGCGCAGTCCAGTGGTCATGGACACTCGGAAGAGTCGGGGCCTAATAGCCTCGCTGGTTCGACGGACAGTTCATCGTCTACCAGGTAACCCGTTTAATATGCCCCCAGAGTCGGAGGATCAAGGTTACAGAGCCAACATCCGTAACCACTATCTCAGGGTTGCCCGCCCCGGGGGGGGGGAGTATATATATATATTATAATATGAAATTCAAATGATAGATTAGAGAGAAGTTGTAAGTCATATAACCATAACTTAAAATTTGCTAACAACATAAAAAGATGTAGAAAATAGAGATTCATCAATCAAGAGGAGAATAAAATTCATATATCTAGTCATCAAGCTAAATATAATCAACATATATCAATGGTGAGATTTTAAAAATTGGAAAATTAAAAATAACCAAGCATTAAAGCCATACACGTGGAAAAGTACTTGGCTTAAGTAATTCATTTTGAACAGATTCGTTTTCAGGTCCAAGTATCTATTCAAAATGAACAAAAAAGCTTGTTTCTGAAGACGGAGATAGATAATATATATAAACTCCGTCTACGTGTTTATATATAACTAGCCGCCTTCGGCGACCAGCCTGTTCGCTACCCTTGAAAATTCTGACCGTGGCAAATTCTGACCATGGCAAACTCGCTGGCGCGACCTACCAGAAAAATGTAAGGTAACTGTTTGAACGGCCAGGAAGTGCCACCCAATTTAGACCGGAACCCAGTGGGGGAGGCATCCACAGGGACCGTACCCTCCTTCCCCTACCACCAACCTCTCGGAAGGCCTTACGGACCCACATGTTTATCGTGATCGTACTCCGCGTGAACACGGCAACAGTTTTGGCAGTGGCGGGAATCGAACCCAGGCATACCGAGTGCAATTCCCGCGCGCTAACCACTGGGATACTGCGTCCTCCGCGACAATCTCCATAACTTTATTTTTATTCACCCAATTTAGACCGGGACCCAGTGGGGGAGGTATCCACAGGGACCGTACCCTCCTTCCCCTACCACCAATCTCTCGGAAGGACTTACGGACTCATGTGTTTAATGTGATCGTACACCGCCTGAACACGGCGGCAGTTTAGGCAGTGGGGAATCGAACCCGGGCCTACCGAGTGCAATTCCCGTGCACTAACTTCCCGCGCGCTAATTTAAATTTTATAATGACCATATGCTAGGCTCTTAATTCCATCATCCTCATTCCATCGTTCCATCATTTAAAATTATTATTTATCCATATTATTATTATTATTATTTATCACTATCATTTATCCATAAAATTGAAATATCCATCGTTCCATCATTTAAAATATCCATAAATTAAAATATCCATTTAAAAAATCCATATCGTTCTACCAATCCATAAATATAATAATTTTAAATACATCAACACTATGCAATACATATCCTAAGCTCTTAATTAATTTAAAACCGGAAGCTCGATCTTCATGGAAACGGGGAAAAAATTTCTGCGGGGAAAGAACTCCTTTAGCGGATTGCTGAGAAATTTAAAATCATGACGTCTTTTAAATTGCGATTCTGCGGGCAATTTTCATTATTTCTTGACCAAATTGGACTTGTAAGAATGCCAGATATTTCAGCTTTCTAGAAATGTAAATTATTAGTCGAAATTATGAGTACTTTTTACTATGCGAGAATTTAAAAACCAAAAATCGTTTTTTTTTAGCCAAAAGTGACTTTTGTTTTAAAATCTTTAAAAAATATTAGAATTTGTCCTTGAGATTTGAAATTTATATATTTTTACTCGCAATTGTATGCTCTTTCCGGTGGTGTGATTTTTTTTTTTTTTTTTACGACGTCTGGATCGTGGAGGAAAAAGGAAAAAAATGGCAAAAAACGGTCGAAATCGCATAAAACATTAAATAACAAAAAAAAATAATTAAAATTTTAAAAATCAGTTTTCACTTGCCCCCCCCCCCCCCCCGGATCTCCGATTGCCAAATTTCGTAGCTCTCCGACGCGCGTTCGCTGAACGTATAGTGTATAAGACACACAGACACACAGACAGACACATACACACACAGACAGACACATACACACACACACATACACACACAGACATTGCCTTTTATTATATAGATATATATATGATGTAGGCATATTTTAAGGTGAGGGTGTTTTGAGTTGCAATTTCTCTCTATTCTATCATTGGATTTTCAAACTATTATTATTATATATACACATATATATATATATATATATATATATATATATATATGTGTGTGTGTGTGTGTGTGTGTGTGTATGTGTGTGTAAACGATAAAAAATAAAATACTTTTTGAATGCTTACAAGCAATTTACAATAGTGATTACCACTATAATAAAAGCTCAGTGTCAGTATGTCAGAGGACCGATTACAACCCCGAGATCTGAAAAAAGTCATGTATTTCATGTCATTCAATCAGGTTAAATCTAAATCTGAAATCTGTTTTTCAAATTACCCTTTAGATATGGAGAAACAGCCTATCAAAATTTGGCTTTTTTTTTTGCTACTTTTGTGCTTTTAATTTCAGACTGACAGCTTATCTACAACTTGACGCAATTCCATGGTCATGAGATTTTAATACCTGAAGAAACTAAAATTAAAAGGGAAAACTATATTCAGCTCATGGAGTTAAAAATAAGACCACCCCTTTAAATCCATGAAAATTCTGAATATGAATATTTAAAACATGGAGTTAGAGAAATGCTTCCTCTTTACTTAAACAATGCAATTAATGCACATTTCGATTATAGATAGATTAGTTGGAGCTGAATTATATGGCATAACCCATGAAGTTAGAGAAAGTTAGTCCATGGTATGACCAGAAAATGAAAACTTGAAATGAAAAGTTTTGAGTATTAAACTTAATAAATTCGTTTATTAGAAGGTCTGAGAGAGCGTAAATTAACTCCGTTATGTTAGGTATGTATATTTTAATAGAGAGTCGTCTAACAAACAGTAATATTAAAGGGGAGGGGTGGATGTCACCAAATTTTGGTGATTACCTAATATTTGGTCTTATTTGGGTTTCGCAATGAAAATTTCGATCAAATTTAATATTTTTGTACTCAGAATAGTGTGCCAGATATTTTGACACCAGATTTGTCTCTTAAAAAATGACATAAGTATTGGTTATTAGGGGCCGGTTTTTAACCTGTCTGGTTTGGGTTTTGCAATGAAAATTTTGGTCAGATTTGGTAAACTTTCTTCTGGGGTATTTATCTATATCCCACAAAAACATTTTTATTTATATACTAGCAGTATACCCGTTCTTCGTACGGAATATATAATATAAAGAAACTTATAATTCGCAAACATGTGCAAATTCTGTTAATATGTTAAATTTATTGCTCCTAAAGAGAAGTTTAAGAATACATGTTCTCACTATGCAAAATTATCTTCACGGGCAGATCTGAAGAATAAAACATCCTGGCCCCTTTTGTAAGCAAATTTACAAAAAAAAAAAGGAATTGAATCAATATATGCAACCCCGTACTACTTATATTGTCGCAGATTAGAATATATGCCAGTGTATTAGCAGAACATTTCCCGTATTACAATATGAGTCTCAAAAATATTTGCCAAAATAAATGAGATTACGTAATAAATTGAGAATATCAATAATCCCCGTAATCTTTATACCAGAAGGTCGTAATTGATTTCAATATATGCCAATATATATCAAAATATATGCCAATATACCTGTATTACTTATATTCTCGTAAATTAGAAGATATATCCGTGCATTTGTAGAAGATTACTCGTACAACATACTATATATGAGTTTCAACAATTTTCGTCATAAATAAACAATGGCATAATAACTTGAAAATATCAATAATCCCTGAATCAACAGTCCCCGAAAATATCAATGATAATAATGTTTAAACCTGAAGACCGTAATTGATATTATCCAGTCAAAAATGCAATGTCAATGCAATTTATTTTATAGACATATCTTTATTATTCAAATCGGAAAAGATTTAATAAAAATCGTATGACACATAACACATTGGATCCGTTGCTAAGCGACATGATATAATTTGCTTCAAATAAATTGATAGAAATCATATCGTCTGAATAATGCTATCTCCATGGAAGGTTTGGCGACATTTTCGTCAATTTAGCGATAACTTAAAAAATCGTTAAATTTATCGCCGAATGGGACTGTAGAACTAACTGATAGTCCCAATTTGCGATAAATTGAAGAAACATCATCACAATACTATCCCCTAACAAAACACTATTAATTTCATTTATTAAGCGCAATTTTATCATTTCCATGATATTTTTATGGATATACAAATATTTTTATCAATTTGGTGATATTAAAAAAATTCGTTAAATGTGTTACTAAGTAGGATGTATGAACTGACCGACAAATGCTACCGAAACATCATTTCAGTACTCTATTCTAAAAAAACAAATTTAATTTCATTTATTTGGATCAGTTTTATCAATTTGGAGACATTTCCGCTAATTTGGTAAAGTTTAAGAAAAGTTACCAAGTTATTTAGAAATATTCCGCTAAATTCGTAGCTCTAAATTTACAAATCTGAAGAATAAAATATCCATAACCCGTTTGTATATACTAAATGAAAACACTAAAATTGTATTAGAAGATACATATACCCGTTCTACTCTTTTTTTGCTTCAACAATCGGCTAAATGAATTTATTGGGTAAACACAATTATGAGCTTGAAACCTCTTTGCTAAAATAAATGAAAGTGCTGTACGCAGTCCGCAATTTATATAATTAAAAGAACAATCAAACCGTTCATTTATAAAATATATTTTTCATCCATTTATATATTATTCAAATAGAAAAAATAACAATAAATATTAACAGCACATTTAATTACATTCCGTTGCCGAGCAACATGATATAAAATAGAATCTTCCTCGTAAAATGCGAAATTAAATAGCCATTTTGATTTCTTTATACTTTTCATCGTTGAGTAAAAGCATGTGAAAGAGCCATGGAGGTAGATTTTCCCATTTAAATTCATGTTTCAAACCATTCAGGTTTTCCCATAGTGACTAATTAATGCAAAAATCCTGCACCAAACTCGGAAATAAAGTTTTATTTCATTTTGACATTTAAACAAACGATTTTTATCCTTTCCGTTTGGATAAACCACGGAGTTGGAGAGTGGAACTCCTAGGAAAAAGTTCCGTTTTTCATTAATATCTCAACAACCCCTAGTCGTAGAAACTTGAAACTTGGTCTAAATTTATGGGGGTATATTTGAAGGCCATCCTCAAAATTTCATTAATTTCGGTTCAGCCGATTTTTCGTGATGATGAGACAAACGAAAATTTCGTTTTTTACTAATATCTCGAGAACCACTGCTCGTAGAAACTCAAATCACAGACTAAATTTTAAGTGGGGCTCTTTCTAGACTACCCACAAAATTTCATCAAATTCGGTTCAGCCGTTCTCCCGTGATGATGGGACAAACAGACAGACAGACAGACAGACAGACAGATTTTCAATTTTATTTATATAGATAAGTCAAAAGATGATAAACTGTTCGTCCTGAAATTAAATTTTTGATGATCACCATAAAATTTAGTCTGTTTGGTTTTAACAGAAGAAATGTTGGTCAGATTTGGTAATTGGATAGACTTTTTGCATATTATAAAAACAGTTTTGTTCATTAAACGATGACATAATTATTCACCAAAATTAGCCCTTTTGAGGGTGCAGCCCCACCAAATGCAAAACCTGTGCACCGCAAAACCGATAAAATATTTAATCTCATATAGACTTTTACCTAAAACTATTGTCAGACGGTATTAAATTTATGACGTAATTATTTCGTACTGGGCTCTTACTCTGTAAGAGGAAATATCGATGAATGATAAAGGGACAATTTCAAAATTTTATGAAAACACTTGAAATCGTAACTCGATGTAAAATAACGAAGGAAACTCATTCCCAATATCACTAAAAATTTATCCGACTGCCGAGAATTAACCACTCAACCGTCGTTAGAGTACAATCGGAATACTTATTTATCAAATTGCAGTGACTATTAAAGCTTTAAAACATGGGGTTTGATTCATGGAAATTCAGAAAGAAGTGTTTTCTAATTTTGTTTTCTATTAATTTGAAATGTTCTGTTACTTTACGTTGCTGTCAATTCTCTTATTCAATTTGGCATTTGTAGCCCTCGGAATAGAGCTGTTAATTTCAATCAGTTAATCAGTCACACCCATTTGTATACCTAGAATTCTATTAAATGCAACAGAGCATAAAACAGATCTATATTATATAATGGTATAAGAATGTATATTCATTCAGAAATTCTCAGATAGAATTGGAGCACAAAATTATATAAAATCTTATGTTGGCAGCGCACGACTTTCCCTACAAGTACTTTATTTCTTTCAATTAATAATGATGGACAAGATTCACACCATCATGATTTTAACATTAAAAAGTACACTGTCATTGGGCGCTTTTCTGGACCACATCATGTAAAATTATTTTAAAGTTGTAGTGAATTATATTTAACTTATTTACTTGGTAACTTGGTTATTTACTTAGTAAACTTATTTACTTATTTACTTATTAACAAATGTAACTTGGAAATTGGAAATATTGCTAACATCTACTGACCAATATACTCCCTTATCTATATAAATAAAAATGAAAATCTGTCTGTCTGTCTGTCTGTCTGTCTGTCTGTTTGTCTGTCTGTCTGTCTGTCTGTTTGTCACACCATCACGGGAGAACGGCTGAACCGAATTTGATGAAATTTTGTGGGTAGCCCAGAAATAGCCCCACTTAAAATTATATCCGTGTTTTGAGTTTCTACGACCAGTGGTTCTCGAGATATTAGTAAAAAACGAAATTTTCGTTTTTCTCATCATCACGGAAAAACGGCTGAACCGAATTTAATGAAATTTGGTGAATAGCCTTGAAATATCCCCCCATAAATTTTGTTCAAGTTTCGAGTTTCTAAGACCTGGGGTTGTCGAGATATTAATGAAAAACGGAACTTTTTCCTAGGAGTTCTACTCCCTAACTCCGTGGTTTATCCAAACGAAAGGCTTGAAAATCGTTTGAAAGTGAATTAAAATTTAATCTCTGAGTTTGATGGGAGATTTTTTGCGTTAATTAGTCACTTTCTGAAAACATGAATTGTTTGAAACATAATTTAAAGGGGAAATCTATCTCCATGGTTCATGGTTTATTTAAAACAAGCTTTTACGGAACAATGAGAAGTATAGAGAAATCAAAATCGCTATTTAATTTCGCAGTTTATGTTAGAAGACATGACATATTTAACATGTTATAAGATTCTATCTTATATCATGTTACTCAGAAACGCAATTAAATTAAATCTGTCTGTTAATTTTAATAATTATTTTTTCGATTTGAATAATAAATAAATGGATATAAAAATATATTTTAGAAAAGAACGATTTGATTTTTCTTATAGCATTTTTGACTGGATAATATCAATTACGGTCTTCAGGTTTAAAAATTATTATTATTTATATTTTCGGGGATTATTGATATTTTCAAGTTATTATGCAATTATTTTATTATGACAAAAATTGTTTAAACTCATATATTGTATGTTGTACGAATCTTCTACAAATACACGTGTATATCTTTTAATCTACGAGAATATAAGTAGTACAGGTATATTGATATATGTTTTGATATATATTGGCATATATTGGAATCAATTACGACCTTCTGGTATAAAGAGTACGGATATTATTGATGTTTTCAATTTATTACGTCATCTCTTTTATTTTGGCAAATATTTTTGAGACGCATATTGTAATACGCGTAATCTTCTACTAACACATTGGCATATTTTCTGATCTGCGACAATATAATTAGTACGGGGTTGCATATATTCATTCAATTCCTATTTTTTCTTCTGTAAATTTGCTTGCAAAAGGGGGCAGGATGTTTTATTCTTCAGATCTGATCGTGAAGATAATTTTTCATAGTGAGAATATATATTCTTAAACTTCTCTTTAGGAGCAATAAATTTAATATTTTAACAGAATTTTGCACATGATTGCGAAATTTAAGTTTCTTTAAATTATACACTCCGTACGAATAACGGGTGTGCTGTTAGTGGTTAATAAATTTTAACATTTTAGGAGGATATATCATGTTGCTCGGCATCGCAATTAAATTAAATGTGTTTGTTAATGTTTTTATTATTTTTTTTCGATTTAAATAATAAATAAATGGATAAATGGATATAAAAGTATATCTTATGAATGGACGGTTTGATTTTTCTTTTAATTATATTAATTGCTGACTGCGTACATCAATTTCATTTATTTTGGCAAAGAGTTTTCAAGCTTATATCGTATTTAGCTACTAAACTCATATATTGTGTTTAGCCAATAAATTCATATAGCCGATTGTTGAAACAGAAAAAGAGTAGAGCGGGTATATCTTCTAATACAATTGTAGTGTTTTCATTTAGTATATTGAAACGGGATAAGAATGTTTCATTCAGATCTGCAAATTCAAAGCTACGAATTTGGAGGGATATCGCTAATTTGACAACTTTTCTTAAACTTTGCCAAATTGACGGAAATGTCGCCAAATTGATATAAACGACACACAAACAGCTGCCATAAACCTTCGGGTTGGTCGTGTGGCTTGGGTCTTCTACATATCAATGAAATTTTTTTTTGTTTTGTTAGAAGAGAGTACTGAAATGATGTTTGGTTAGCATTTATCTGTCAGACCAACCATCCTACTTAGTAATACATTTAGCGAATTTTTAAAATGTCACCAAATTGATAAAAATGTTTTCAAATCTATAAAAATATCTTGAAATTGATAAAATTGCGCTACATAAATGATATTAATTGTTTTTTGTTAGGGGATAGTATTGTGATGATATTTCGTCAATTTGTCGCAAAGTGGAACTGTCAGTTCTACAGTCCCACTT
Source organism: Amaurobius ferox (assembly GCA_951213105.1). NCBI lineage: Eukaryota > Metazoa > Arthropoda > Arachnida > Araneae > Amaurobiidae > Amaurobius > Amaurobius ferox. The sequence goes on along the minus strand of OX578141.1, from coordinate 29,955,320 downwards.
GGCGATAAATTTGGCGATTTTTTAAAATGTCGCTAATTTGACGAAACTGTCGCCAAATGTTCCATAGAAATATAACTATTTAGACGATATTTTTTCTACCAATTTATTTGAAGCAAATGATATCATGTCGCTTAGCAACGGATTTAAATCCAATGTGTTTATGCGGCAGACGATTTTTATTAAATCCTTTCCGATTTGAATAATGAAGATATGTATATAAAATAAATTTCATTGCCATTTCATTTTGGACTGGATAATATCAATTATACTCTTCAGGTTTAAACATTATTATTATTGATATTTCCCGGAATTATTGATTCAGGGATTATTGATATTTTTAAGTTATTACGCCATTGTTTTATTGCGGCAAAAATTGCTGACACACGCATATTGTACGTTGTACGAGTAATCTTCTAGGAATGCACAGGTATATCTTCTGACCTACGAGAATATAAGTAGTACAGGTATATTGGCATATATTTTGACATATATTGGCATATATATTGGAATCAAGTACAGTCTTCTGGTATGAAGATTAAGGGGATTAATTATATACTCAATTTATTACGTCGTCTGTTGTATTTTACCAAAAAACATTTGAGACTCATATTGCAAAACGGGTAATCTTCTACTAATAATCGGACATTATAAGTAGTACGTGTATATCTTCCCATATAATTTTAGCACTTTAATTTTGACATATATTGGAATAAATGACTGTCTTCAGATTTAAAGATTACGGGTTTATTGGTATTTTCAATTTATACATGTAATCTACTAATACAGGTTATATTTTCTAATATTCGCGTATATAATTAGTACGGGTCCCATACAATTTTAACGCTTTTATTTTGCATATATTGATTCAATTCCATATTTTTTTTTATATTTGCTTACATAAGGGGTCCAAGATGTTTTATTCTTCAGATATGTCCATGAAGATAATTTTATATAGCGAGAACAGAGATTCTTAAACTTCTTTTTAGGAGCATTATATTAAATATTTTAACTGAATATTTTGATTAAACATGTCATTTAGTATACTATAAGGATTTGGGCATGATTATGAATTTCAAGTTTCTTTATATTATATACTCCGTACGAAGAACGGGTATGCTGCTAGTCTATATAAATAAAAATGAAAATCTGTCTGTCTGTCTGTTTGTCCCATCATCACGGGAGAACGGCTGAACCGAATTTGATGAAATTTTGTGGGTAGCCTAGAAATAGCCCCACTTAAAATTTAGTCCGTGTTTTGAGTTTTTACGACCAGTGGTTCTCGAGATATTAGTAAAAAACGAAATTTTCGTTTGTCTCATCATCACCACGGGAAAACGGCTTAACCGAATTTAATGAAATTTTGTAAATAGCCTTGAAATAGCCCCCCATAAATTTTGTCCAAGTTTCGAGTTTCTAAGACCACGGGTTGTTGAGATATTAATGAAAAACGGAACTTTTTCTTAGGAGATCTACTCTCCAACTCCGTGGTTTATCCAAACGGAAAGGATGAAAATCGTTTGTTTAAAACGCCAAAATGAAATAAAACTTTATTTCCGAGTTTGGTACAGGATTTTTGCATTAATTAGTCACTATAGGAAAGCATGAATTGTTTGAAACATGAATTTAAATGGAAAAATTTACCTCCATGGTTCATCTTTCACAAATTTTTACTCAACGATGAAAAGTATAAAGAAATCAAAATGGCTATTTAATTTCACATTTTATGAGGAAGATTCTATCTTATATCATGTTTTTCGGCAACGGAATGAAATTAAATGTGTTGGTAATATTTATTATTATTTTTTCTATTTGTATAATAAATAAATGGATGTAAAACTATATTTTATAAATGAACGGTTTGATTGTTATTTTAATTATATATATTGCGGACTGCGTACATCACTTTCATTTATTTAAGCAAAGAGGTTTCAAGCTCATATATTGTGTTTAGCTAATAAACTCATATATTGTTTTTACCCAATAAATTCATTTAGCCGATTGTTGAAGCAGAAAAAGAGTAGAACGGGTGTATGTATCTTCTAATGCAATTTTAGTGTTTTCATTTAGTATATACAAACGGGATCAGGATATTTTATTCTTCAGATCTGCAAATTCAGAGCTACGAATTTAGCGGAATATCTCTAAATAACTTGGCAACTTTTCTTAAACTTTATCAAATTAGTGGAAATGTCTCCAAATTGATAAAAATGGCCCAAATCAATGAAATTAAATTTGTTTTTTTAAGTACTGAAATGATGTTTCTGTAGCATTTGTGGGTCAGTTCATCCATCCTACTTAGTAACACATTGAAGGAATTTTTTTAATATCACCAAATTGGTAAAATTATTTTTAAATCCATAAAAATATCATGAAATTGATAAAATCGCGCTTAATAAATGAAATTAATTGTGTTTTGTTAGGGGATAGTATTGTGATGATGTTTCGTCAATTTGTCGCAAGTCCCACTTGGCGATAAATTTGGCGATTTTTTAAGTTATCGCTAAATTGACGAAAATGTCGCCAAACATTCCATGGAGATTGCATTATTCAGATGATATGATTTCTATCAATTTATTTGAAGCAAATGATATCATGTCGCTTAGCAACGGATCCAATATGTTATGCGGCATACGATTTTTATTAAATCTTTTCCGATTTGAATAATAAAAATATGTATCTATATAAATAAAAATGAAAATCTGTCTGTCTGTCTGTCTGTCTGTCTGTTTGTCCCATCATCACGGGAGAACGGCTGAACCGAATTTGATGAAATTTTGTGGGTAGCCTAGAAATAGCCCCACTTAAAATTATATTCGTGTTTTGAGTTTTTACGACCAGTGGTTCTCGAGATATTAGTAAAAAACGAAATTTTCGTTTGTCTTATCATCACGGGAAAACGGTTGAACCGAATTTAATGAAATTTGGTGAATAGCCTTGAAATAGCCCCCCATAAATTTTGCCCAATTTTCGAGTTTCTAAGACCAGGGGTTGTCGAGATATTGATGAAAAACGGAACTCCTAAAAGCTTGAAAATCGTTTGAAAGTGAATTAAAATTTAATCTCTGAGTTTGATGGGAGATTTTTTGCGCTAATTAGTCACTTTCTGAAAACATGAACTGTTTGAAACATGATTTAAAGGGGAAATATATCTCCATGTTTTATTTAAAACAAGATTTTACGGAACAATGAGAAGTATAAAGAAATCAAAATGGTTATTTAATTTCGCAGTTTATGATATAAGACATGACATATTTAACATGATATAAGATTCTATCTTATAGCATGTTACTCAGAAACGCAATTAAATTAAATCTGTCTGTTAATTTTAATAATTATTTTTTGGATTTGAATAATAAATAAATGGATATAAAAATATATTTTAGAAAAGAACGATTTGATTTTTCTTATAGCATTTTTGACTGGATAATATCAATTACGGTCTTCAGGTTTAGAAATTATTATTATTGATATTTTCGGGGATTATTGATTCAGGGATTATTGATATTTTCAAGTTATTATGCAATTATTTTATTATGACAAAAATTGTTTAAACTCACATATTATATGTTGTACGAATAATCTTCTACAAACACACATGTATATCCTTTAATCTACGAGAATATAAGTAGTACAGGTATATTGACATATGTTTTGATATATATTGGCATATATTGGAATCAATTACGACCTTCTGGTATAAAGAGTACGGATATTATTGATATTTTCAATTTATTACGTCATCTCTTTTATTTTGGCAAATATTTTTGAGACTTATATTGTAATACGGGTAATCTTCTACTAACACATTGGCATATTTTCTAATCTGCGACTATATGATTAGTACTGGGTTGCATATATTGATTCAATTCCTTTTTTTTCTTCTGAAAATTTGCTTACAAAATGGGCCAGGATGTTTTGATCTGCCCGTGAAGATAATTTTGCATAGTGAGAACATATATTCTTAAACTTCTCTTTAGGAGCAATAAATTTAATATTTTAACAGAATTTGGACATGATTGCGAACTATAAGTTTCTTTATATTATATACTCCGTACGACGAACTGGTGTGCTGTTAGTGGTTAATAAATTATAACATTTTATGAGGACAAATCATGTTGTTCGGCATCGCAATTAAATTAAATGAGTTTGTTAATGTTTTTATTATTTTTTTTCGATTTGAATAATAAATAAATGGATAAATGGATATAAAAGTATATCTTATGTATGAACGGTTTGATTTTTCTTTTAATTATATTAATTGCTGACTGCGTACATCAATTTCATTTATTTTGGCAAAGAGTTTTCAAGCTTATATCGTATTTAGCTACTAAACTCATATATTGTGTTTAGCCAATAAATTCATTTAGCCGATTGTTGAAACAGAAAAAGAGTAGAGCGGGTATATCTTCTAATACAATTGTAGTGTTTTCATTTAGTATATTGAAACGGGATAAGGATGTTTCATGCAGATCTGCAAATTCAGAGCAACGAATTTGGCAGGATATCGCTAATTTGACAACTTTTCTTAAACTTTGCCAATTTGACGGAAATGTCGCCAAATTGATAAAAACGACGCATATCAATGAAATTTATTTTGTTTTGTTAGAAGAGAGTACTGAAATGATGTTTGGTTAGCATTTATCTGTCAGACCAACCATCCTACTTAGTAATATATTTAGCGAATTTTTAAAAGGTCACTAAATTGATAAAAATATTTTCAAATCTATAAAAATATCTTGAAATTGATAAAAATGAGCTAAATAAATGAAATTAATTGTGTTTTGTTAGGGGATAGTATTGTGATGATATTTCGTCAATTTGTCGCAAAGTGGAACTGTCAGTTCTACAGTCCCACTTGGCGATAAATTTGGCGATTTTTTAAAATGTCGCTAATTTGACGAAAATGTCGCCAAAAGTTCCATAGAAATATAATTATTTAGACGATATTTTTTCTACCAATTTATTTGAAGCAAATGATACGTCGCTTAGCAACGGATTTAAATCCAATGTGTTTATGCGGCAGACGATTTTTATTAAATCCTTTCCGATTTGAATAATGAAGATATGTATATAAAATAAATTTCATTGCCATTTCAATTTGGACTGAATAATATCAATTACACTCTTCAGGTTTAAACATTATTACTATTGATATATTCCGGAATTATTGATTCAGTGATTATTGATATTTTTAAGTTATTACGCCATTGTTTTATTGCGGCAAAAATTGCTGACACTCGCATATTGTACGTTGTAAGAGTAATCTTCTAGGAATGCACGGGTATATCTTCTAACATACGAGAATATAAGTAGTACATGTATATTGGCATATATTTTGACATATATTGGCGTATATATTGGAATCAATTACAGTCTTCTGGTATGAAGATTAAGGGGATTAATGATATTTTCAATTTATTACGTCGTCTGTTGTATTTTGCCAAAAGCATTTGAGACTCATATTGCAATACGGGTAATCTTCTACTAATAATCGGACATTATAAGTAGTACGTTTATATATTCCCATATAATTTTAGCACTTTCATTTTGACATATATTGGAATAAATGACTGTCTTCAGATTAAAAGATTACGGGTTTATTGGTATTTTCAATTTATACATGTAATCTACTAATAGAGGTTATATTTTCTAATATACGCGTATATAATTAGTACGGGTCCCATACAATTTTAACGCTTTTATTTTGCATATATTGATTCAATTCCATATTTTTTTTTATATTTGCTTACATAAGGATCCAGGATGTTTTATTCTTCAGATATGTCCATAAAGATAATTTTATATAGCAAGTACAGAGATTCTTAAACTTCTTTTTAGGAGCAATGTATTAAATATTTTAACAGAATATTTTGATTAAAAATGTCATTTAGTATACTATAAGGATTTGCGCATGATTGTGAATTTCAAGTTTCTTTATATTATATACTCCGTACGAAGAACGGGTATGCTGCTAGTATAAAATAAATTTCATTGACATTGCATTTTTGACTGGATAATATCAATTACAGTCTTCAGATTTAAACATCATTATTATTGGTATTTTCGGGGACTGTTGATTCAGGGATTATTGATATTTTCAAATTATTATGGAATTGTTTTATTATGAAAATTGTTGAAACTCATATATAGTACGTTGTACGAGTAATCTTCTACAAATGCATGGGTCTATCTTCTAATATACGAGAATATAAATAGTACAGGTATATTGGCATATATTTTGATATATATTGGCATATATTGGAATCAATTACGACCTTCTGGTATTAAGATTACGGGGATTTTTAATACTTTCAATTTATTACGTCATCTTTTTTATTTTGGCAAATATTTTTGAGACTCATATTGCAATACGGGTAAGCTTCTACTAACACACTGGCATATTTTCTAATCTGCGACAATATAAGTAGTACGGGGTTGCATATATTGATTCAATTCCTTTTTTTTTGTAAATTTACTTACAAAAGGGGCCAGGATGTTTTATTCTTCAGATCTGCCCGTGAATATAATTTTGCATAGTGAGAACATATATTCTTAAAACTTCTCTTTATGAGGAGTAAATTTAATATTTTAACAGAATTTGCACATGATTGCGAATTATAAATTTCTTTATATTATATACTCCGTACGAAGAACGGGTATGCTGCTAGTATTATATAAATATACGTTAATGATTATTAATTTATCAATTTGGCGTCAGTTTCGCAACTTTAGTGACATTTTCGTTAATTTGGCAAAACACAAAAAGTCGCCACATTGGCGATATTTCACTAAATTAGTCACTACATATTTGATGATACCTACTATTATTCATTTTATTTAATTTTTTTTAAATATATTTATTTAAAAAACATGCAATATCTCGAGAACGGTTCAAGCTAACGTTCTAAAGTTTGTGTCATTCGTTTAAAAATAAAAAGTACGTATAAAATAATTATTTATTTAACATTATTGAATTTCCTGATTTAAAAAAAAATCATTTGAAAATTTGGGGCCTTCAGAACATTTGATCGCGTTTAAAATTAATCAGCAATCAGTATTCACTGTTTGTAATAGTCGTACTAAATTATATTCCACATGCCTCATTAGTTCGTGAGATATCGCATCCACAGACTCACGGACACATACATTAACATACACACTAACACACTCAGTAACACACACAGACACACTGACACACATGCTAACATACACACACATGCTAACACACACACACACATCACTATAGAAACGTTCGATTCCAGTTCAGGAATGCTTGAAATGTTTTCTCCCGTCGAAAACTGGAATTCGAATTTTCAACCCCGTCACAATACTTTCCGTTGATATTATACATCATCCTATACGTACAAGTATATTCTGTATGTAGGGATAGTCATAAGTTAAATTGCTTTGCGTAGGCTAAATTATTTAATTTTTGGAAACATATACCAAGTGTTTAGGATCCGAAGAAATTTGTTGATAACGTGGAGAGTTATCAGTTTTTAGAGAACGCAGAAATGCATTATCCTGTCAAGCTGTGCAATGTATGTATCCACTCTAGCTGCAAGATGAATAGACCAAATTTCCCAAAATCGGGTAGGTAAGCCACCTGGAAGATAATCTGGTGCTGATTAGATTTTGGTACGATTCGGGAAAAAGAAATAGTCAAGTCACATCATATTAAATTTGCTTAAAACTACTATTATTCATTTGCAACACCTGAAATAAAATAACTAAAATCGAACGTAAAATTATGCATTTAATTTTCAAGATGAAAAACTTGCAAAAATATTTCTAAATGTGTCATATGACTGGAAAGTGAATATTATGATCATAAAAATTTTTAAACTGAAGTATTTTTGTTAGTACTCAAAATTCTTTTCATATAACATTTTATACTTTCCCTGCAATACATGGTAATGTATAGGGGAAATATTGGAATCATGTCGAAAAGCGCAACTCGAGTTTCGGTGGATCTACACGTTTAGGGATCTTTAGAACACGAAAAAACTATTTTTAGCGTGACATCTGTGTGTGTGTCTGTCTGCCGTTTTTATGCAATGTATGTATCTAAGCTAACTCAAAAACTAATGGACCAAATTTCATAAAATTTTATAGATAACTCACGTGCGTGTGATCCTAGTGCTGATTAGATTTTCATACGATTCGGGATAAAAGAACCAGTCTTTTTTTGCGACATGGCCCGCAAAAATCATATATATCCACTCTAGCTAAAAAACTAATTCAAGAAATTTCACAAAATTTAGTAGATAAGTCATTTGTGGATTACCCTGGTGCTGATTAGATTTTGGTGCGATTCGGGAGAAAGAAACTTACCTTTTTTTGCGTAATGGCCCGCAAAAAGCGTATGTATCCACTCTAGCTGACAAACTAATTGGGCAAATTAAACAAAATTTGGTAAATAAGTCGCTTGTGGGATATTATGGTGCTGATTAGGATTTGGTACGATTCCTAAAAAAGAATCTGCCCTTTTAGGCGAAATGGCCCGCAAATCTAAAATATCCGATCTAAAATAATACTACATATGCTCAAATGTATCCATTAAATGCTTGTTTTATACGTCATTTTTGACGACAGAAGGAATAAGACCCACCCCATTACTCTAAAATGGACCATTTTTGAGATATTTAAATTTTTTATTTTGAGGAAATGAAGACGATTTTCACTGTAGTTAAAAGACTATTTAATAAAATTTCTTAAAACTTAATAGTTAAGTCACCTGATGGTTAACCTGATGCTGATTAGATTCTGATATGATTCGGAAACGTATAACCGACTCTTATTTTTTAAATGGCCCGCAAAGAGTGAAAATCTGAAATAAATATCTAAAACTGTTGAAATATATTAATTAAGTAATTATTCTTCAGATAAACGACTAAGACTGACCCCATGACTGTAGGATGAACCGTTTTCGAGATATTTATTTTTTTGGAATTTTGAAGACTCGTAGAATTTAAAGTGAATTAAATTGCCTAATGATCTTGATGCAATAAAAACGCTAATTGGATATAATGTCAGAAACGTATACATGTTGTTTTCTGCAAATAAGCTCAATTCAATGCATAATGAAATAAAAAATTGCAAAATAAATTTGAATCTGCAGGGAAAGACATGTATTGCTCCCATCCTATTTTTCCTATTTTTGCCACGTCGTCCTTGAACATACGTTCAGTCGTCGACTGAAAACGAAAATTGAAATAAAAGTGCAAACTCGGTGTCATTTCAAATACTCATTCGTGTTATTTTGTGCAATTAAACTCAATTATAAAAGAAAGAAAAGAAAATTAATTTGAGTCTGTAGGGAAAGTCCACTTCGACAATAACCAATTGCAATTTCGTCCCAATAGCTCAACGGTAGAGCGTCGGCTGGCCAGAAAGAAGATTCCCGGTTGGAGCAGCAAGGTTCTTTACAATGGCCCCGCGAACAAATCAACCCTGTAGGTTAGTGCAAAGATGTCGGAGGTCTGAAAGTGGCCCTAGTACGGATTCAGTGGACTCTGGAATATGGAGCGCGGATTTCAAAGCGAGAGAATAACGACCGCGCAGGATACTAACCTGGGTAAAATTAGTACTATCAGGTGGCTAACCTGAGATAAAAATAGCAGGAGGTGGTCAGTCAGATCGTCAGTTGCCCACCAATCTGACATTAGAGGGTGGAGAATGCAGAGTTCACTTCGACAACATGAGCTTGCAATTTCGTCCCAATAGCTCAACGCTAGAGCGTCGGTTGACCAGTTCGGAGATCCAATGTTCGATTCCTGGTTGGGGAGCAGCAAGGTACTCACATCAGATTTTTTTAATTTTCCTGTTAGTTTTAAAAGAAAGTCTATATTTTAGCCGAATTTAATATATCTAACATTTGTATATAGATCAGGCTGAAAATTTTTAGCAATTAGTGAGTCATTCAGTCACGTCCAATTGTATTATATATATGAAGATGGCATATAGATTAAAATATAACTAGATTAATGAGATTAATATAAACACTATAGAATCTCATGCCTCCGGATCACAGGTAACCACATGATCGTTTCCAATAATCCACAAAATAATAATCGATAAATTGTATAACTATATTAATATATAAATCTTATTGGCAGAAATTCATAAAATCACTCTTAACTTAGATTTTAATAAAAGGCTATTTTTAATGAGTTACTTTGGATGTATTTTTCGAGTTGCAGTTATATTTAGATTTCCACCATTTTCAGGATTTTAGAATATATTACCAACTAGCTGTATACCCTTTTCTCGCACGGAATATGTAATATAAAAAAGCATTACATTCACAACACGAGGTGAACATTTTATATTTGGGATCTTTCTTTTAGAAATTTTATAATCATTCTAACAAAAAGGAAAGAGTTGATGCTGAGATAAAAAACAGACAGATAGAAGCACAATTTACAATTTTATTTATCAAATTTCTGAAGTATTCTAAATGATATTGTTATTTTTATTAAAATATTTAATTTAATTATCCCAAAAGGAAGTATAAGAATCTATATTTTCGCTATACAAAATTATCTTCACATGCCGATCTGAAGAATAAAACATCCAGGCCCCGTTAGTAAACAAATTTACAAAAAATCTGAAATTGGATCAATATATGCCAAAAGGAATGTATTAGAACGTATTAAAATTAAATGAAATTGTATTAGAAGATATACTATTTTTATTCTGTTGCAAAAATTGGCTTAAAAAAATGAAACAGATGACGTAAGAAATTGAAGCCGAAATGAAACAGATGACATAAGAAATTGAAAATATCACTTTTCCACAATCTGTAAACCCCCGACCGTCCAAACAGTTAACTTACACCTTTCTGGTAGGTCAGACGGTCTGGGTTTCAACAACAATCTGTAAACCCAAAGGCTGATATAATGGAATTGATATAATGGAGTCAAAAATGCAATTCCGATAAAAATTTATTTTTATATATTCTTTATTATTTAAATCTTTAATATTTATTATTAAAATATTTAATAAAAATCGTCTGTCGTATAAACACATTGGATTTAATTATGTTGCTCAGCAACATGATATAATATCCTCCAAATAAATTTACGGAAAAAATATCGTCTGCATAATGCTATTTCTATGGAGCTTTGTTTTTAACACTTTACAACATAGTTGAAAAGTGTTTATGACTTTGTTCATTCTATCTGTCTGTCTGTCTGTCTGTCTGTCTGTTTGTCCGTTAGCACGATAACTGCCGTAAAAATGACTTCATCAAAATGAAGTTTTAGTATGTTTTTCAGACGGTCTGTGGGACCTATGGGAATATAAATAAATAATATCACCCAATTAGTTTTTTATTGAACCCGGGTTGAAAAAATGAAATACATTGAACCCTATGGGACCTAATTTTTCAAACATTTTTTAAGCAAATTTAAAATTCACAAATTGCTTCGCAATTTTTAGAAAATATTCACATTATCCCATAAAATATATAAAAAAAATTTCAGTAAAATATGTTAGGTAGTTTTTTAATTAAAAATTATTTAATATAGGGAGAAAAACAAATTCAATTTAATTCTGACTTTTGGGATAGCTACCAGAAAGAAAAAAGAGAGATATTATATAATAAATATCTTTCAAGAGTTTAATTATTTTGTATATGAGAGAGGCTTCACATTTTAAAATAAATTTGGTAGATAACAATTTTTCAATTTTTTTTTAAATTTTATATAACTCTTCATGATATACTTATTTGATGGCATTTTTAATGCACTTTTCTACGTCCTAGAGAGTTGGGGCGCGGTAGCCCATTGGTTAGCGCGCTGGAGTTGCACTCGGTAGGCCCGGGTTCGATTCCAGCCACTGCCAAAACTGCCGCCGTGTTCATGCGGAGTACGATCACGTTAAACATGTGGGTCCGAAAGTCCTTCCGAGAGGTTGGTGGTAGGGGAAGGAGGGTACGGTCCCTGTGGATGCCTCCCCCACTGGGTTCCGGTCTAAATTGGGTGGCACTTCCCGACCGTCCAAACAGTTACCTTACACCTTTCTGGTAGGTCGGACGGTCTGGGTTTCAACAACAACAACGTCCTAGAGAGTTAAAATTTGGTACACAGCTTAAATTTGTTGAACATTTTATTCTACAAAAATTTGGTGGATCTTTAAATATAGATCCTACATTTTTTTTCGAAATGGCCTGCAAATAATCCTAGTTCACTTCCATAAATCATTGTTGTAGTGTTGTTAAAAATTATGATGTGGGCAGCACATGTCTTTCCCTGCAGACTCATATTCACGTTCTCTTTATTTCTTCAATAATAATTTGAGTTTATCTGCACAAAATAACAGCCATAAGTATTTTAAATGACGTTGAATTTGCACGTTAAACTTGAATTTGGTTCTCATTTGATAGCTGGACTTATTGTCAAAGGTGACGTAGCGAAAACGCGAAAAAACTAGAATATCTCAAGAATGGCTAGTCCTAGTGTATAATGGGGTTAGTCTCATTCTTTTTGTTGTCAGAAATAACGTATAAAATAGGAATTTAATTGATATAATTGAGCACACGTAGTCTTTTATTTTTATATTTAACGATTTTTCTGGGCCATTTCGCAAAAATAGCCCGTTCCTTTTTCCCGAATCGTACTAGAATAACCTACAAATGATTTACATACCAAATTTGGTTAAATTTGGTATATAAATCACTTGAAGGTTATTGAAATATTATACACCAAATTTTATTAAATTTGTTCCATTAGTTTTTAGCTAAAGTGGATAAAGGCAATTTCTGCCTGCCATTTCGCAAAGAAGGCATATTCTTACGAATGCATACGAAGGCATGCATACGAAGGCATGCATACGAATCGTACTATAATCTAATGAACATCAGGGTTTCCCACAAAAAACATACCAACCAAATTTTATGAAATTCGGTCCATCAGTTTTTCAGTTAGAGTGGATGCAATATCCTCACAGACACACAGATACACCCTTACACACACAGACGTCTTCCTAAAAATAGTTTTTCGTATTCTAGAAGTCCCAAAACGTGTAGATCCTTCGAAAATTCGAGTTCCGATCTTCGGCACGATTCCAATACTTTGAATACATACACACACACACACATATATATTATCTGTGTATCTAAATTCCGAACCTACGCAATTACAATAGTTGTGATTTAAATGATCCCTAAACTTTTATTATTTCTTCAACGAAGCCTAATTTTAACTTATGCAGAATGCAAATATTTGAAGCGATTGTAAGGTAAGTTACATAAGAATTGCTCAATTTTTTTTGACACAAAATTATTTAGCTCTGGAGTCTGGAATACAAGTTATATGAATGATATATTCATTAATTTTGCATAGAGAATCATATGATTTGTATTTCGATACAGTTTTAAATATTTAAGTATAAGAAATTACAGTAGTACTGTGATAATGTAAAAGATATCACCACCGTATGTATCACAATTTAGAAATTTTTAAATGAAATTGCATTTCAGTTGGAAAGTGTTTCATAATCAATGCTTATGCATGATTGATCTTTCTTGTTAACACTTTACAACAAAGTTGAAAAGTGTTTATGACTTTGTTCATTCTGTCTGTCTGTCTGTCTGTCCGTTATCACGATAACTGCCGTAAAAATGACTTAATCAAAATGAAATTTTAGTATGTTGTTCAGACGGTTTGTAGGACCTATGGGAATATAAATGAATAATATCACCCAATTAGTTTTGGATTGAACCCGGGTTGAAAAAATGAAATACATTGAGCCCAATGGGACCTAATTTTTCAAACATTTTTTAAGCGGATTCAAAATTCACAAATTGCTTCGAAAATTTTAGGTAATATTCAAATTGTTCCATAACATATATAAAAAAAAATTCAGCGAAATATATTCAGTAGTTTTTTAAATAAAAATTAAAATATTAATAACACCTCTTCTATGAAGCGATCACGTGACCATGATATGAAAAGATCACGTAACCCACTTCAAAATGATATATGACATCCATCTTGTCTCAAAATCGTGATTTTTAAAGTTCTTTTTAATTCATATTGAGTGTTGTATCCATCCTAAAACCACTTTATTTTTGCTTATCTGTGCATCTACATACTGAAGCAACGCAATTACAATATATTTGAGTTTAAATGATCATCCAAATTTGATTATTTCTACAACGAAGCCTATTTTTCACCTATGTAAAATGTAAACAGCAAAATACGTAAAATGAGTTGTATTAGAATTGCTGTATTTCTTTAACACAAAATCATTTAGTTCATGGAGTCTGCATAGCTGATATGAATGAAATATTCATTGATTTTACAAAGAGAAGGACGATTTTTTTCGATGAAGTTTTACGCATAGAGTTTAATTACTTGTAGCTGCATGGTCTTAATTTTTAAATAAAATAAATTATCATAGTATTGTGATGAATGACATGAATGGGAAATTATTTATGAATGAAATGATGCTTTTATAAAGAGAACCAGGCATGTTATTTTTTCTATGACGTCATTTGAATGAATTTCAGTTATTTTCGATGAAGTTTTCAAATATAATAAATTATCGTAGTATTATGATAATTCTAAAATTATTACCGTGGAATGTATCACATTTTAGAGATGTTTAAACCAGGCAATTTATATTTAAACGCCATCATTTGAATGAAGTTCATTTTTTTTCGGTGAAGGTTTAAGATTTCACATATAATAAATTTATGTAGTACTAGCAGCATACCCGTTCTTCGTACGGAGTATATAATATAAATAAACTTAAAATTCACAATCATGTGCAAATTCCTATAGTATACTTAATGGCATTTTTAATCAAAATATTCTGTTAAAATATTTAACATAATGCTCCTAAAAAGAAGTTAAGGAATGGCTGTTCTCGTTATTCAAAATTATCTTCACGGGTAGATCTAAAGAATAAAATATCCTCGCCTTTTTTGTAAGCAAATTTATAAAAAGTATGGAATTGAATCAATATATGCAAAATAATAGCGTATTGTATGGGACCCGTACCACTTATATACGCGAATATTAGAAGATATAACCTGCATTAGTAGATTACATATATAAATTGAAAATATCAATAAATCCGTAATCTTTAAACCAGTAGGCAGTAATTAATTCCAATATGTGCCCAAATGAAAGTGCTAAAATTATATGGGAAGATAAACCCGTACTACTTATAATGTCATAGATTAGAAGATATGTCCTAGTGTTAGTAAAAGTTTACCCGTATTATAATATTTAGTTTGAAAAATTTTTGCCAATATATAACAGATTACGGGGATTATTGATATTTTTAATTTATTAAGTAATCTTCATACCGGAAGGCTTGATTCCAATATATGCCAATATACATGTACTACTTATATTCTCTTACATTAGAAGATATACCCGTGCATTTGTAGAAGATTACTCGTACAACGTACAATATATGAGTTTCAACAATTTTTGCCGCAATAAAACAATGCCATAAGGAATTGAAAATATCAATAATCTCTGAATCAATAATCCCCGAAAACATCCATAATAATAATGTTTAAACATGAAGATCGTAATTGATATTATCCAGTCAAAAATATGATGGCAATGGAATTTATATTATATACATATCTTCATCATTAAAATCGGAAAAGATTTAATAAAAATCTTCTTCCTCATAAACACATTAAATTTAAATCCGTTGTTTAGCGACATGTTATGATTTGCTTCAAATAAATTAGTGGTCAAAATATCGTCTGCATATCTCTAATGAAGGTTTGGCGACATTTTAAAAAATCGCCAAATTTATCGCCAAGTGGGACTATAGAACTGACAGTCCCACTTGGCGATAAATTGACGAACCATCATCAAAATATTATCCCCTAAAAAAAACACAATTTCGTTTATTTAGGGCAATTTATCAATTTCAAAATATTTTTATCAATTTGGTGACATTTTAAAAATTCGCTAAATGGGTTACTAAGTAGGGCGGTTGGACTGACAGACAAATGCTAACGAAACACCATTTCAGTACTTTCTTCTAGCAAAACAAAATAAAATTCATTGATTTACGCCATCTTTATCAATTTGGGGACATTTAAATCAATTTGGCAAATTTTAAGAAATTTGCCAAGTTAGCGATATCCAGCCAAATTCGTAGCTCTAAATTCGCAGATCTGAATAAAATATCGCGATCCAGTTTGTATATACTAAATGAAAACACTAAAATATTATTAGAAGATTCTACTCTTTTTCCGTTTAAACAATTGGATAAATGAATTTATTGGGTAAACAGAATATGGGTTTATTAGCTAAACACAATATATAAGCTTAAAACCTCTTTGTTAAAATACATGAAAGTGATGTATGCAGTTCGCAATTAATATAATTAAAAAAAATCAAACCGTTCATAAGATATATTGTAATATCCATTTATTTATTATTCAAATCGAAAAAGTAATAATAATCATTAACAAACACATTTAATTCCATTCCTTTGCCGAGCAACATGATATAAGATAGAATCTTCCTCATAAAATGCGAAATTAAATAACCATTTTAATTTCTTTATACTTCTAATCGTTGAGTAAAAGCTTCTGGAATATAAAACATGGAGGTAGATTTTTCCACTTAAATTCATGTTTCAAACAATTCATGCTTTCAGGTAGTGACTATTTAATGCAAAAATCCTGCATCAAACTCAAAAATAAAGTTTTAATTCCCTTTGACGCTTTAAACCAGTGGTTCTTAACCTTTTTAAGCCGCGACCCAAATTTGAGAAATATGTTCATGTCGCGACCCAAAAAAAAGTCAAAATTTTTTCATTGCTTTATTTTAGATCGTATTTTAAAAAAATCTTCAATCCTACGATGATGATTTTTTTTAACTTACAAATTTTTTATTTATTTTTTTAATAATAAAGATAAACAAAAGTACTTTTCGATCCAAGGAAAATTTAATTAATAATCAAGTGTTTTTAATAATTTTTATTGACCAAATTAAAATATATTTATAACTTTTTGAAAATAATTGACATTTTAACTTATTCCTAAAAAAAAAAGATATATCAATACATATGTTAAGTCTTTTAAATTTTAAATGCAAGTCATACAGTTTTAATGAGAACCTTGTGCTTGAATACATTTTGAAAGATCTTCAAACCTCGGTTGAATGCTTGTCAAGGAGCACCTTATATATATTTCAGGATTTAACTTGTTCCGGTAATTGTTTTTGATTACACACAGAGCCGAAAAACCAGCCTCACACATATATGTTGTTGAAAAGGGCAATAATACTTTTAGGGCTTCTTTAACAATTATTGGCTTTTCGGTTTTTAATTTTAACCAGAAAGCACATAAAGATTCAGTGTTTTTGTAGAAATTGTATCGAAGTGCTTGGTCACTTTGTATTTCTATTAATTGTTCTTGAAATTGATTAATATTAACAAATTCCTCATGCAAATCACTTACATCAAAATTAAATGGCATTCGAACCCAATTATATTTGAAAACATCGTCTGCAGGGAAATATCGATCAAAGTCTGCTATTAGTTTTTCTAAATGATTAATAATAATTTTCTGTATTTCAAAATCTGTGATATCAATATTATTGTCTTCAACAAGTAAATTAAGAGTCGGGAATGAAGCAAGTTTCTTTACTTCAACCTTATTTCTCCATAATTTGAGTTTATTTTTAAAACATGTAATTTTTTCAGTTAATTCAATAATAGTATGATTACGTCCTTGCATAGACGTATTTAGATTATTTATTTCAAATAAAATATCTGACAAATAAGCAACTTGAGTAATCCACTTCAACTCGGAGAATTTAGATGCTAATGGGTGTTTCTTTTCTCTCAAAAATAATTCGACTTCTGTCCGTAATGATAATACTCTTTGAACAACTTTACCCCGGGACAGCCATCTAACTTCAGAATAATATAATAAATGTTCGTATTCTGCACCAAATTCGAAACACAGTTCGCGGAAAATTCTACAGTTAAGAGCTCTTGATTTGATAAAATTGACTACCGCAACAATTTCATCCAAAACGATATATAATTCGGGTGATAATTTTTTTGAAGCAAGATTTTGTCTATGTAACAAACAATGAATCGATATAATTTGTGGATTCATTTGTTTTGCTCTTGTCGAAAATCCCTTTTGAGATGCTGTCATGGCAGCTGCACCGTCGGTGCAAATACTGAAACACTGATTCCAATTTAATCCTTCTTCTTTAAAAAACGAATCGACCATAAGAAAAATATCTTCACCTCTAGTTGTTGTTGACATTGGTTTGCAAAATAAAATGTCCTCCTGTATATCTGTTAAACCTGGATACCGCACGTAAACCATGAGTTGAGCATCTTTACTTACATCTGTCGTTTCATCCAGTTGAATACTAAATAAACCAGCAATTTTTATAGCAGAAATAAGTTGATTCTTAATATCAAATGACATATCATTAATTCGTAAACGAATTGTATCATTTGATAATGGTATCTTTTGTAATTTCTTTGAACTTTCATCTCCGCACATGATACGTGCCATGTCAATGGCAGCAGGTTTTATAAGTTTTTCAGCAATATTATGGGGTTTCTTTTGTCTTGCAATATGCCAAGCCACATGAAAAGAAGCAAGTGTAGCTTGTTTGGCAGAATTTATAAAACCACTACTACTTGGTGCATCCAAACGCTGTCTTTCGAAAAAAGTACGATCTTCTCTTTCGAAAAAAGTACGATCGTTTCCCTCAAAGGAAAAATTTTTATGTTTTGCATCAAAATGTCTTTTAAGTTTGTTCGGTTTCATCGATTCATTACTTAATATTTCACTGCACAACACGCATTGCGGCTTGTTCACTCCTCGATCATAAATGCAAGTAAAACCTAATTCTAAAAATGCTTCCTTGTATTCACGTTTTGCCATTATTAGGGTGATTACAATTTTACAATACGCACTGCAGCTTGATCACTCCACTATTAATAATAAGACAAAATTTGTTTCTAAAATGCTTGTATTCACGTTTCACTGTTATTACACGTTTCACTGTTATTCACAACACAATACGCAGAAACGAGTTTTTGACAGAGAGCTTACTGAGTCTGCGCGCACGCAAAGCAATGGCGTGCGTATTACCAACACCTCCTAGAAGAGAAAGCCTCAGGACAGGAATTGGACGTCACTTCCGGAAGGCCATTCGCGAAGAGCGGTAAAACCGAAACATTGTATTAGGGAATAACTTGTATTAGGGAATAACTCTTCTAGGAGGTGTTGGTATTACTTATTATTTGGTGTATTACTAACTTTTTTGGTTCGACTCAGCGCGACCCAAGAAACATGCTTCGCGACCCAATTTTGGGTCGCGACCCATAGGTTAAGAACCGCTGCTTTAAACAAACGATTTTATCCTTTCCGTTTGGATAAACCACGGAGTTGGAGAGTAGAACTCCTATAAAAAAGTTCCGTTTTCCATTAATATCTCGACAACCCCTTTTCTTAGGAACTCGAAACTTGGGCAAAATTTATGGGGGGCTATTTCAAGGCCACCCACAAAATTTCATTAAATTCGGTTCAGCCGTTCACTCGTGATGATGAGACAAACGAAAGTTTCGTTTTTTACTAATATCTCGAGAACCACTGGTCGTAAAAACTCAAAACACAGACTAAATTTTAAGTGGGGCTATTTCCAGGCTACCCACAAAATTTCATCAAATTCGGTTCAGCCGTTCTCCCGTGATGATGGGACAAACAGACAGACAGATTTTCATTTTTATTTATATAGATTGTGATAAGTTTTAAAATATTACCGATAAATGTATTGCATTTTAGATAAGTTTAAATAAAATTGCATTGAAGTTGGAAAGTGTTTCATAATCAATGCTTTAAGTATGATTGATCTTTCTTGTTTTATTAATATCTTGACAACTCCTGCGTTCCTAGAAACTCGAAACATGAACAAAATTTTAAATGGATCTATTCCAAAACTACCCCACGAAATTTCACGAAATTCGGTGCAGCCATTATTTCGTGATGATGAGACAAGCAAGCACATATACATACATACCCAGAAATACATTTTCAATTTTGTTTACATAGATTCTTTAAAAATTCACGAGGAAGTAAATGATTAGTTGAAATTCTTTTATCATTATAGTAAAATCACCACTTTTCTAACTTTTTAAAATAAAACATAAAATCCCTAAAAATAATATGAAATCACAAATTAATAAAAATTATGTATACGTATCAGAATTTATCATATCGATACACGGTAATTATCGCATACTAGTGTATCGATGCCAAATGTTGATATATCGATGCATCTGTATCGATATGCCAATCACTGCAAAACACAGATTTCATGAATCACTTAACTGCAATTTCACTGTTTCGCATTGAATTTGCTTCTGCACAGAAAAATAAGGAGAGAAGAAGAAGAAGAAAAATAATAAGAGGAGGAGAAGAAGAAGAAGAAAAATAAAGGCAGTTCTTTAAAACAGATTATTTTTAAGGTATTGAAATTTATTATTACAATTGTTTTTCTCACAAATATTCTTGAATTTATGTATCACATGGGACAGAATTTAATTGTATTTGAATGCACCGTCATTTAGTAAGTAAAATTTATAAGTTTAATTCATACCTTACATTTGTATATCAAGTGGAACTAAACTTGTTAATTCCAATCGCTTATGAATGCTTTTAGATTACTAGTTATGCAATTTGGACCTACAGTTTGTATTTTTTCTCCACGATTCATCACCACACGATGTGATACATTTTGCTCTCGAGATACGATAGAGGAAGTACTTCCTAAAGCCTTTTTGTAATTAAGATCATCTGCAAAAAGGTTTGGTAATATATTTATAAAGTGAAATTAGATTTAGTATAAACATTGAATATTTAAGTTCCTCTTTAATTTTCATAAAATTCAAGTACGAAGTATTGCAGTTGAGTTTTAAACGATTTTATATATTTAAGGCATCGTTGAGCACAAAACAAATATTTTTAGCACGGCATCTGTGTGAGATCGTATATTTTACGTATCTACCTTACCTTTAAAACTAGCTATTGTGGATTTTTATTAAATACCATCGTTAAATGGTTCTGGTATTGATAAATTTATAAAAATAGACATATTACTTTTACTTAAAATGATGTGCAAAATTAGAAAATTTGAACTGGCATTTGTGTTTCAAAAGCTAGTTTAAGTTTTGTACAACAACTGCCATGTTATTTCCTTCATTTTGGTTACTTTTAATTTCGATATCTTTTACTCACGGGTATACTTGGCAATACGTTGAACGAATGTTTTTGAAGCTTTTTGATGAAGTCACTCCTTTCAGTTTCTGAAATCGGTAGTTTCCCCATTCTTTTGTCATTGGGTACTTTAGTTTGTAATATTATTTACTGAGCATGTTTTTTGCACTCATCAACTCTTTGTAAACTTTCCTCTAGCGGTTTATTTTCATTTTCTCTGGTTTCCTCATAGCAATGCTTTCTTCCTGGGTAATGTGTGAAATAATTTGTTCACAGACGTCTTTTTATTTTTGCTTATATTGCTGATGTATTTTCTCCTGAAGAAGGGGACTGGCTCATTGTGCCAATAAAACTGATTGACGCCCCTATACCATTGTTTTATGCTGTATTTTAAAGAAGTTATTGTCAATTTTTAACAGCAGTTTAAGCAATTTTAATTTAATTATAATAGTACATACTTTACTTAAAATATGAACCTTAAAACTGGTATGGATTTGACATAAAAAATGATCATATACATTTCACAGATGTTATGTTAATAACATATTTATGAAGCTGAATAAACTGAATCGTCAATCATTCAATCATTAATCCATGTTTAATATGTGAAATGTTTTCTAATCATCAGTAACGATCAATAATTAAGCAGTTCCATTAATCATAATAATCAAAATGATTAACGATTAAACGGGTTTTTTTAATCGTATTAATGAATAAACTATATTTTAGTTCTGGTCATGACTATTAAACAGTCCTTTTAATCATTAATCAGACGAATGATATCACAGTGATTAAAAATTTTGTTATCAACCATTAGATTTGTAAATTAGTCGTAATCAAGGACGTCGGAACAGGGAAGGGGAGAGGAGCCCCCCCCCCACACACACACACACTAATCTGCATGGGGGGGGGGGCGAAATGCACATTTCACCTTCCCAGAAATTGTTGCATAAATTATATAAATAATAAAAACACAAACAGTAGTTTTCATTTATTTTGCTTTGAATTTTTCGTCTTTTACTTTCTTGAAGAATGCAAGTAAAGAACAATTTATGTTAAATTCAAGAAAAAGTCTGCTGTTGAACTTCTTGCTGAAAAAAAAAACACCTTGCAAGAAGAAAAATACTCCCATTTTTGGGGGGGGGGGGGGGCAAAAAGGATCATTGCTATTGCAGCAGGGACAAGGACGTCACAATAGGACTTAAGTGGTGAAACTTGCCTCAACACTAATTTGCATGTGGGGGAAAACGCAGATTCTGCCCCTTCAAATATAACTTAAAATTGTATACAAAATGAAAACTCAATCAAAGATGTTTACTTACTTTTATTAGAAGTTTTATTACATTCCTCGAAGTTCAATGTATGCTTCACACTAAAATGTACGTTTGCATTTCTTGTCTTCAACAACATTTTATTGTAAAGTAGATAGCATTTGTTACAAGAACAACAGAAAAACAAATGCCAATTATAGGGGGCTAATAGGAATCACTGATTCTGCAGCTAAAAATCTAAACTTACAGGGAGGACAAATCAGGCACTAAATGTAAAATATGAGTGTGGGGGAAACTGGCCATTTAACACCACACTAATTTGTCTACAGAGATAAAAATCTGATGTGGGCAGCACATGACGTTCCCTGCTGACTTATATTCACATTTTCTTTATTTCTTCAATTAACATTAAACTAATAATTAATTAACATTAATCAGTTAATTATTTTAATGATAATGACAATGATAATGATAATGATTAATCAATTAATAATTTACATCAGTTTAATTAACATTAAACTGAGTTTAATTGCACAAAATAACACCCATAATTATTTAAAATTACACTGAATTTGCACTTTTAATTCAATTTTCGTTCTCAATTGGTAACTGGACTTATTTTCAAAGGTAGCGTAGCGAAAATGCGACAAAACTAAAATATCTCAAGGACGGCGAGTCCTAGTGTAATGGGGTTGGTCTTGTTCTTTTTACCGTTAAAATTACATATAAAACAAGCATTTAATTGATTATTTAAGTACACAGTTTTTTATTTTAGATTTTGGCGATTTTTACTGACCATTTCGCAAAAAAGGTAGGTTATTTTTTTCCGAATTGTACCAAAGTCAGTATCAGGGTAACCCACAAATTACTTATCTACCAATTTTTGTTAAATTTGATCTATTGGTTTTTCAGTTAGAGTGAATAGAGGGAATTTTTGTGGACCATTTCGCAAAAAAAAGGCGTGTTTTCTTATCCCGAATCATACCTAAAACTAATCAGCACCAGGGTCACCCACAAGTGATTTACACATACGGTTTTAAATTTGGCACATTAGTTTTTGAGTTAGAGTGGATACATGCATTGCGCACGCACACGCACGCATGCGCGCGTTAGTTTTTAAGTTAGAGGAGATACATACATTGCACAGACAAACAGACACACACACAGAGTGACGTCACGCTAAAAATAGTTTTTTCGCATTCCAGAGATCTTAAAACGAGTAGATCCGTCGAAAACTCGAGTTGCGGTTTTCGGCATGATTCCAATACTTTCCCTATACATTACCATGTATTGCAAGGAAAGTAAAAATGTAATTTTGACCCATCAGAGATTATGTCATAACGAATAAATAGAAAACTATAAAAATTTAAAAATCCTAATTACGATTTTTCCTTTTTTATATTATTGAAAAATGTAGATCAAAGATCGATGTATCATTAAGCTAAAAGAAATTTTTCTCACTAAAATCTGCTGTTGAACTTCTTGAATTCAACTACAGATTACAAGGTACAAAAACTTTCTTACTAGAGAAAGACTCCAGTCATGACAAAGGGACAACAGGGCCCACTTTTCCTGAATAGCCTTAAACTTGCAGTCCTATAGTACCCCAACCTTTGAATTTTCGTCCCCCAAAATTGTATTGAAAATTTCCAAGTGAGTTTTTCTAGAAGTTATATCGGACGATTTACCCGTCGAACACATTTTAAGTTTATCTATACGTCAAGCGTCTAAAAAGTGTGACGGGTAGACAGACAGGCACTTGGAAATTAGTATACATATGCTAAATGAATACCTGTTTTAAATCAGAGGTCAGGGGATAAGGAAACTCCTAATGATGTGAATGTATAAAGCATTCGATTTTTCTAGTGGGTCTTATCGAACTGTCCATCTGTGTTCTAAACTTCAAATCGCCATATCACTTAAAAGAGGGTATTTCTCATTTATTTGGCCAATCAAACATTTCGCTAGGCGGCGCCCCTAAAATACCAATTGATAGTATTAGAGGATGAAAATTTGACGGCATCCCTAAAATACCAATTCTTATATCAACGTATGAGGGGGGTAAAAATCCCTTCCCTCTCCTTCTCAATTGCAAATTTTTCGCCCCCTCACTTTCATAAATGTTTCAACGTCCCTGGTCGTCATCAGTACTTCAAAGTATTTAATTTTGTTCAACACTGTTCATTAAAAATCGATAAGTTTTCAGAAAGTGCTACGCACTAAATTTTATTTAAATTTATTGCCGATATTATATATATATATATATATATATATATATATATATATATATATTATATTGCGACAGTATTAAAGATCGCAAGTATCATAGTATTTAGTTAAGTTGAAATAGAACAGTGTTTAACTTTAAAGACTAGAAATCGCTAAAAACTGTACCACTGATGGTATGAAAATGTTAGTCATTGTTTCTTTGTCTCTAATTTCTTCTAAATGTATAAATTCATAGTATAAGTTATGCATTCATCAGATCTAAGAACGTCTATGGACGTAACCTAGCCAAAGTAAATTTATAGCAAGTTTTAATTTTCATCATGGAAAAATTAACTTAAAAAGTGACATATTTCAATCGCCTAAAAGTAATATAAAATGGGCGACACGCCCACGATTAAACAGATTAATAGAATTTTAATATTTTATTTTCAGAATTAAGGATGTAAAAATACAGATAATGGCCTTAGTGCTTTCGGACATCAAACGATCTTCATTAGAGGCATAAAGTATAGCATAAGTACATTACAAATTTATACAGTCAAACACGAAATAAATTTGCTCATTACAATTAGACAAGAGGTAAAACAGATTAATAAGGAATTGTATAAACGTGTACATAAAGTGCAGGAAATAACTAATTATAAATAATACAAAAGAAAGTATACAGAAAAGGCAAAAGTGGATATATCTATTTTATAAACGTTTAAATACGTGGACAGTGGAGCCAAAAATTAGACGCCAAGCGAAAACTAAGATTTTGAACCGGGTTGTAATTGTAAATAGAATCGTGATAGAGATAAATAAACGTAGATTCGAATAGCAGAATGTTACTGAGGTTATTGCGCAGGCTCTAATAATAATTCTGTTAAAAAAAGAGAATATTCATTGAGAACAAACAGTTTCAGATGGTATTGTATTAAGTTTATTGTTTTGAATGTCGTAAGAATGCTCAGATAATGTAATACTAATTGTCTTTTTAGTATTTATTATCAATCTAAATTTTATAACTGTTATCGCGTGAGACAAGGGGGACAACATCCACCCCTGGTTTAAATAACACCGTTTAAATTTATCAGTGCATATACGACTGAGAATGGGAACAATAGTGGAATGATCATGTTTAAAATTACATTTCCGGCAGAATTGAACCAAAGGGAGAACATTTTTTGGATTATAATGAAGGCTATATCTGAACGGTAATTTATTTATCAGAGGAGAGCGGGATTGGGGGAAATGTATTTTGAACGAATGCCAGAATAGATTTTATAGATAAAGTTATGGATATAGGCAGTTACCCCAGGCATAAGATAAAATAGATTTCATTGGTTAAACTTTTAATGGAAGAACAAACTTTGCACTATTAAAATAGGCACTAAATATTGACGTTTGTTCTTTTATCAAATGTTCAGTCGATCAAATCTTCCATCTGAAGTAGCAAGTTTTTTTTATATAATTTCGTCTATAAAATCGATTTTGTCATTCATTCAAAATTCCTTTTCCCGCTCTCGTCACCTTCTCTGTTGAAAGTGCCATTCAGATCTATAATCCTCCCTTTTTCGTCCTCTGATTCAGTTCTGTCCGGAATTTAATTTTAAGCCTGCTCATTCAACCGTTGTTTCCATTTTCAATCGTATCCGTACTGATAAAATTTTATATTGGTATTTGATTATTTGAGCATTCTCGTGACATTATAAACAATGAACTTTCTACAACTGAAACTGTTCGTAATGGATATTTTATCCTCTTTCTAACAAAAAGTTTCTTTTAACCCGATATAATAACCACCGGAACAATCTGCTATTTAGATCTATATGTTTATCTCTATCGTGAATCTATTTGCCCTCACGACTCGGCTCAAACTATTAGTTTTGCCTGGCGTCTAATACTCCGTAGAGGTAAAATCACTATCCACGTCATAGGCGCTGATTACGGGGGAGGGGGGGGGGCACAAGGATACCAGCCCCCTCTGAAAAATTTCAAGCTTTTTTCTAACTTCATATTTTACAAAATACCAGAACATGAAATTTTTTTAAACAAAATAACTGAAAGAAAATCCTATCAACGTAAATGTCACATTTCAGTTTAGTCTTGTTCACAGCTTCTTTACCATAAAGCCGTAAACTATCTCGCACACAAACCAAGCTCCTCTTTACTCCCAGGAAACATGTTTACACTAATGATAAAAAATATCTGGTTATCAGAACTTTTTTGACTGACCACCTAATTCAAAGAGAAACAGAATATTTACAGCCATGGGATTAGCGGGGCGCGGTAGCCCTGTGGTTAGCACGCTGGAGTTGCACTCGGTAGGCCCGGGTTCGATTCCAGCCACTGTCCAAACTGCCGCCTTGTTCACGCGGAGTACGATCACGTTAAACATGTGGGTCCGTAAGTCCTTCCGAGAGGTTGGTGGTAGGGGAAGGAGGGTACGGTCCCTGTGGATGCCTCCCCCACTGGGTTCCGGTCTAAATTGGGTGGCACTTCCCGGCCGTCCAAACAGATACTTTACACCTTTCTGGTAGGTCGGACGGTCTGGGTCGAAGAAAGAAAGCCATGGGATTGGCATTTCCAAAAAAATAGCTGTTTCCCTCCAGTAATAACTATAAATGATAACCACAAAGAAGAGATGACTTATTTGGTCTACATAAAGGTATTTTTTCTGTAATTACTCCTCGATTCTATATACGAGGACCGTCTTTACAGGTGGCATTCATTCCGTTTGAAGCTGCAAACTGGGCGGGTAGCTTTATTCCTGGTGAGCGCCGGACGTTTGGCAGCCAACAACACTAAGTCATTTGAGACTAACCAGAAAGCAAGAATTATAAATTATGAGAAAATAAAAAATTACGGATTCGTAGGAACATTGTGGAAAATTGGTTGCGTTTTGTAGGAGAACTTGGTATATGTTTAACTGGTCTCAGATGAGTGATGTTTGGCTCTTTTAATAAATGCTTCATTTTGGTTTGTGATAAAAAAGAACGCAATATTTTTGTGCTATTCGTAAAGGTTATATTTCGATTTGTAATTAAATATAAACATACTTATTTCTCATGGATAAATTTCAATTACAACAGCAAACATTTATTTTTGCGTGAGAAATCCCCCAAAACTGCATATTATATTAAACATGCAGATTTTGATTTAAGCGCAACACTGGTAAGAATATATGTTATAATGGCTCTGCGCATCGCATTCTATGAAATTGTAATGATATGTGTTTTTGAAATAAATAATATAACTATATTAGATCTTTCATTTAAAGAGATTGGTGAAACATGACAATGTTATAATTTTAACAAAATGGGGGTTTTCCAGAAATTGCTGTATACAGTTAGGTGTTATTTGACGGGAAAATCCCAGTTTGGCAAAAAGTGTAGCTAGTCATGTTGGTGCTCCCCCGTCTTTCATTTACAAGTTTATGTTTTCTTAATGAAACTTGTTTTTACATATCTTACTCACATGATGGCATGGACATTCAGATTTATATAAATTTATACGTGGCGAAATCTTAATGTTTCGTTACATATCATAACTCCAGTTTTTGATTTTATTGTTTTGCAACTTTATCATATTTAGCCCCAGTGGGTGTGGGGCAGGCCTGGATACTAGCTCAGAAAAAACGAGGCATGATCGCCCCTTTAGGCCCATCATACACATAAAGGAAAAATCTAAATGCATTGGCCCCGATCCTCCAGGAAATCGCTATAGAGATCCCACCGACCATATCTGGGTCTGGTGTGAATCATCAACAATATGCTGGAGAGCATAACTTGACGGATTCTTGCTAGGGGGACTACAAGCGTTACCTCTACCAGTGGCAACGCTACAAGGCACTAGCGTTGTAGCCCCCCCCATCCGTTAACTTTCAATCATTAATTGCTGCTCGAAATGAGAAAATGCAATGTGTAGACGATGGCATCTGATACGTCAAGAAGAGAGTCAAAGAGTTTAAGTTTTATAAGTGGTAAACTAGAGTGGTGCAGGTCTAAAAAGATTAAAAATATTTATCGTACAATAAATAAAGCTGCTGATTTCTTTCCTTCGACCCAGCCCGTCCAACCTACTCGAAGATGTAAGATATCTGTTTAGACCTCTGAGACAGTGCCATCTAATTTAGATTGGAACCCAGTGGGAGCGAAATCCACAGGGACCGACCCTCCTTCCCTTGCTACCAAACTTTTGGAAGAACTTTCAAACCCACAAATTTAACGTGCTCGTACATGGGGATAGTTTAAGCAAAGCGGGAAATCGAATTCGGGTCTTCCGAATACAATCCCCGTGACTTAACCACTCGGTTATCCCACTCCAACACTGCTGCTTGTAAGACAATAACGTACAAAACTTCCTTGAAGAAAGCATATATATGTTAGGTGACTACGTTGCTTCGATGGCATTATAAGCCGCATTTTTCAGGCCAAGATAATAGTATGCGCTCTTAACAACCACTACTGCCGTTCGTTGGGAAGTTCGTTCTTAGGGGTTGTTAAGAGCACATATTGTTCTTTTGACCTGAAGTAGAGGCTTATAATGTCCTCAAAACAATTGTAGTCACCTAACTGGTATATGCTTGCTTTCTTCAAGGAGATCTTGCAAGTTATTATATCTTTATCGACTTTGTGATTTTTTTGTATAAATTTATCGGACTGTGCCCCCCCCCCCCTGAGATTTTGAAAACTCGGTGCCTATGTTCCACGTACTTAACCATTTAAAAAATTGCCATCCTCTCTTTTTCTGTATAGTACTTTCTTTTGTGTCATTTATATTTCGTTTTTTCCTGTACATTATATTTTTTGTACGCATGTATATGTACAGTTCCGATTTAATTTATTTTTGCCTCTCGACTAACTGTAATATGCAACTTCAGTTTGTGTTTGGCTGTATATAAGTTTCCACTGTACTTGTGCTATACTTGATGCCTCTGATGATGGGCATTTGACGTCTGAAGATGTTTAGGTCATTATCTGTATTTTTACATCCTTATAGTAGGAATATTTTAATTTAAGCTGAAAAGACAGTTTTAAACAGGTGAAATGGTAACATAAGGTATACATTTTATGCACTTGTTTATCTGCTTAAATGAATCCCTTTTAAAGAACCCTTTTACGCAGGTAAGCAAGTGGATAGCAGGGAAACAGGTGCGTAATATGGCCTGTTTTAAACGGTCCTTTTAGCGTAAAATAAAATATACCCATTATTCTGTGCAATTCTCATATAAAAGAGTAAAATAATACATTCATTTAAATATAGTTACCTTTTAAAGTGTGTAACTGGAAGTTTACCTATTGAAAAATGTCATCCTGGTGGCAGTAAATTCGGTTTTTTGTATATTTTTACACACATTTTTTTTTATCCATGTCAATTACACAACGCGGGCATAATATTCCCCTTTAATGGATCCTAAATAAACTCCTTTGATACGTCTCGAATAAGCACACCACAAATAAATAAAAATACTTGAAGTCGCAAAAAAAAGAGAGCGAAAAGTTGCTTTACCTCAGAAATAAGATAATAATAACAATTATATTTCAGCGAGTTTTTCTCCGACTCGAGTCAAATTTGCAGAGAACACTTATAATATTGAAATAATTATATATTTCAAACCATGAAAATATATATTTTATATTCACGAATTTAGAAATTAGCAACTAAAATTGCACTGAAAGTAAGATAATAATAACAATTATATTTCAGCGAGTTTTTCTCCGACTTGAGTCAAATTTGCAGAGAACACTTATAATATTGAAATAATTATATATTTCAAACCATGAAAATATATATTTTATATTCACGAATTTAGAAATTAGCAACTAAAATAGCACTGAAAGTTGTCTTCTGAAATATTGTTCGCAGACACCTGCATCATTATGAGGAATGGAATAAAAATGATTTTGAAGTTCAAATTTCAAGGGATTTTCGGCTTTAAAAGTTCATCCAGATCTCATGTATTGGGAGTTCAGCTAACTCTGTACTGAATTTCGCGGCTGCCCGAAGCTTAAATTTTCCGCTACTGAAGGAACAAACAGTCCGACATCTTATTTTATTATGTAAGATTTATAGTAGTAGTCCAATTGTATATGTTATAGCGTAAGAATATCTAAAATGTAATAAACTGAGGCCAAACCCTGCTTCGAACAAAACGTTATCTTCTAAAGTGTTTTTAAAACGATTCAGGTGGATTTAATAATAGGAACATTAGATGATCTGATACAGATCGGCTGATTTTTTTTAAATTTCAATTTATTGACAAACATACTCAGAAAACCCGTCTATAAATAGCATTCCCAAAGATTGGGGTTACAATCCCATTGCAGACGACATCCATACACCAGTTTCTCGTCAACACGACATACACCAGTTTCTCGTCAACATGAAATGGCCAATAATGAAAATGAAATGGAGAATAAAGAAATGGCCAATAGTTGCAGAGGAACGAAGGAAACTTACTATGTACCACAATTTTGGAGATTGGCAACTTAATCGTACCACGCAGTCTGCGTCCCATTCTGTAAAGATTAGGCTCAGGCTGCACCGACAAAGTTCGTGTTATAAGAGCATTCATAAAGGTAAGCTCGCGCTTTTATCGCAGATAACAGAATCTATGAACCGGGTTTGAACTTTTTACATATTCGTCAGCATAGAATACCGATACTTATAACAGCAGGAAGAAAAGCTTCTATTTGCTACAATTTTGTGAAAACTTCTATGGAGATCGGTCCATGGATGCTGTTATGAGCAATGGTGGCGCGATTCTAGTTTCAGAAAACCCCTTTCGGCGGGTTCTGTAATTTTGGAAAACGAAGTATAATGTTTCCCATTTCTCCATTTATCATTTCTACAAACTTCAATGGATTGTGATGGGTCCGTGAGAGGGTTGGGATCCCAAACTCCCTTCTTGGCGACGCCACTGTGAAACTTTAAAGTCAGGGAGCCCAAAAACTCGAATCTTCTGTTACTACTCCGACTCTTTTCTAACTATGCCATAGAATATTCCGAATGTGCATAACATAACATTACAAGAAAGATCAATCATGCATAAAGCATTGATTATGAAACTCTTTCCAACTTCACTGCAATTTTATTTAAACATCTCTAAAATACGATACATTCCTCGCTAATATTTTAAATTATCACAAAATACTACATAAATTTATTATATATTTGAAAACTTAAAACTTCATCGAAAAAAATGAACTTCATTCAAATGACGGCATTGAACTATAAAATGCGATACATTCCTCGGAAATATTTTTAAAATTATCATAATACCACAATAATTTATTATATTTGAAAATTTTATCGAAAAAAACTAAAATTTATTTAAATGACGTCATCGAAATATAACACGCCTGGCTCTCTCTATAAAAGCAGCATTTCATTCATAAACATTTTTCCATTCATTTCATTCATCACAATACTATAATAATTTATTTTATTAAAAAACTTAAAACTATGGAGGTACAAGTAATTAAACTCTATGCTTAAAACTTCATCGAAAAAATCTTCCTTCTCTCTCTAAAATCAATGAATATTTCATTCATATCAGCTATATTGCAGACTCCATGAGCTAAATAATTTTGCGTTAAAGAAATGCAGCAATTCTTATACAACTCATTCTACATATTCTGCTATTTACATTTTCCATAAGTGAAAAATAGGCTTCGTTGTAGAAATAATTAAATTTGGATGATCATTTAAACTCAAATATATTGTAATTGCGTTGTTTCAGTATGTAGATGCACAGAAGTTAAGCAAAAATAAAGCAGTTTTAGGACGGATACAACACTAAATATGAATTAAAAAGAACTTTAAAAATCACGATTATGACACAAGATGGATGTCATATTTTATTTTGAAGTGGGTTACGTGATCTCTTCATATGGTCACGTAATGGTCACGTAATGGTCACGTGATCGCTTCATATAAAATGTGTAATTATTATTTTAATTTTTATTTAAAAACCTACTAAATATATTTTGCTGAAATTTCTTTTATATATTTTATGGTATAATTTAAATATTTCCTAAAACTTTCGAAGCAATTTGTGAATTTTAAATCCGCTTAAAAAATGTTTGAAGAATTAAGTCCCATAGGGTTCAATGCATTTCATTTCTCAACCCGGGTTCAATCCAAAACTAATTGGGTGATATTATTCATTTATATTCCCATAGGTCCCACAGACCGTCTGAACAACATACTAAAAGTTCATTTTGATAAAGTCATTTTTACGGCAATTATCGTGCTAACTTACAGACAGAATGAACAAAGTCTTAAACGCTTTTCATCTTTGTTGTAAAGTGTTAATAAAAATGAATTAAATAATGTACTTACAACCCCATTTAAAAATCTATGGTTTATGGGTACAATTCCTGTACATCTGAAAGGTACCAGCTTTCAAACAAAAAAAAATAATATTTAGGAAATCGATTCAGCAGATTATCAGAAACAAAATGTCTTTTAAATATGTCTTGTCTGGCTTTTAAATATGGCTTGTCTTTTAAATGTATGGATGACTAGCAGTATACCCGATCTTCGTACAATATAAAGAAACTTAAAATCGCCATTGTTTTATTATGACATCGCCACTGATGAAGGACATAATAGTACCCGAAAGCCCTATGGCCGTGTGATTTTATAAGTCGTAAAAATGAGAGAATAAAAGACTTTTAAACCTAATTTTTGGTTGTCTTTGATTTTAAAGTATCCATCTAGAGAGTTTCAAGTTATTTGATAAAATTATATTACTCCTAGATTTGCACATTATCTTGGAAAATTGAATTTTCTGAAGGCAATGAAAGATTTTTCTTCTTACTTTTCTCTTATGGTGTCAACAAGTACCGTACTGCTTAATATTTAAATGCCTCAAACAACACAAGTTTCACTTTAATAAAATCTGATGTAGGCAGCACATGACTTTCCCTACATGCTGTGAATTTAAATGTACAAAATAGCACAGATAATTATTTTACATTATACTGAATTTGCAGTTTGAATTCAATTTTCGTTTTCTTTTGGCAACTGGGCGTATATTCAAAGTCGACGTTTCAAATATGCAAAAGAACTAAAATATCCCAAGAACGGTTAGTATTAGAGGTATAAGGTTGGTTTTATTCTTTTAGTCGTCAAACATTATTTATAAAACAAGCATTTAATTGATAAATTTGAACACATGTAGCCTTTTATTTTAGATTTTACCGGTTTTTGTAGGTCACTCCATAAAAAAGAGATTCTTTTTTCTGAATTATACTAAAATATATTCAGCACCAAGGTGATCCATGAGTAATTTATACCACAAATTTGGTCTATTAGTTTTCATCTCGGAGTAGATACATGCATTGCACAGATACACAGATACACACATAGACAGACACACAAACATACACACAGGCACACACAAAGACGTCACGCTAAAAATAGTTTTTTTTTTTTTTTTTTTGCGTTCTAGAGTGCTTGAAACGTGTAGATCCGTCGAAAACTTAATTTGCGCTTTCTGACACGATTCCAATACTTTCCTTATGCATTACCATACACTATATGACCAACAGTATTCGGACACCCCTCCGTAGTAGTAGATGTGGTATGTACGTCATAGAACGAGATAAAATTGAGCACCAGAACCTCGGGCGGTCATAAACGTGCGTTAAAAAGACAACGAGTAAGTCGGCAGAGCTGAGTGAGTTTGTAAGTGGCATGATAATTGGATGCCATCGTTGCAACAAATCGGCTCATGACATTTCGCCATTGGTGCAGGTGACTCGATCAACTGTAAGTGATGTCATTGTAAAATGGGCATGTCTGGGATCTACGACTGCAGGAAAACAAAGGGGTAGGCCACAGAAACTCACAGATCGCAGCCGTTGAACCCTGAAGAGGGTGGTGCTGAAGAATCGCAAGACCCCGGTCGCAGCGATCACTGCTGAATTTCGAAATGCATCTTGCATCGTCTGTAGCACCAGGACTGTTCGTCGGGAACTGAAAAAAAATAGGTTTCTACGGTCGTGCAGCCGCTCAGAAGCCCAACATCAGCACGGTCAATGCGAAACGTCGGTTACAGTGGTGCAAAGCTCACCGCCATTGGACTGTGGAGCAGTGGAAAAAAGTACTTTGGAGTGATAAATCCCGCTGCACTGGCTGGGTTTGGCGGATGCCGGGCGAGCGCTTCCTCCCCCAGTGTTTTGTGTCAACTATAAAGTTTGTTGGTGGCGGCGTCATGGGCTGGGGCTGTTTTTCGTGGTTCGGCCTAAGCCCCTTAGTTCCTGTGGCGGGAAACATGAACGCTGCAATGTATGTTGACATTCTTGACAACTCTGCATTTCCCATTCTCTGGCAACAGTTTGGTGATGGGTCTTTAAGATTTATACTGTATCAACAGAATAATTGTTCTGTCCATACAGCGAAGGCCGTACGGACGTGGTTTGCAGAGATGGGTGTTGAAAAATTATACTGACCTTCACATAGTTCCGATCTGAATCCAACTGAACACCTCTGGGATGAATTAGAATGCAGAATACGCACCAGGCCAAATCGCTTATCTTCCGTGGCCGGAGTCATTGCAGCTCTCATCGCCATATAGAAGGCAATTCCTGCTGAAATATTTCAAAAAGTTGGTAGAAAGTCTCCCCAGAAGAGTGTAGGCTGTGATGGATGCAAAAGTTGGCCCATCGTTCTATTAATCTGTGCAACATGCCTCTCTGATTCCATAACGGTAGGTGTCCGGATACTTTTGGCTGTCCATATAGTGTATTATTGGAAAAGTAAAAATATGTATCTACATAATTCTAGTATATGTAATAATTATTTAACGTGTATCTGTCACACTCCAGAAATTCTCGCGGGAGACTTAGAAATCTCAGTTTTTATACATTTAATATAGATACATACATACATCCTTTAGGATCGTGGAGCCGAACCTAACGGAATCAATTTTGGAATAAGACAACTCTTTTCGACGCTAAGCGCTGTAGATTGTTAAATAAAATAACACGTATTAAAAAAAGTTTCCATTTAATTTTTAAGGAGTGTTAGTTTCCATGTCTTGACGTACTAAGTTTTACAAAAAAATTTAAATCTATAATTTTATGGCGATACTTTCATTCCTTTCTTGAGTTATCATAGACATACGCACATACAAAGGGCATCCAAAAAGTTATCGATATGGGTTCAGAAGATCTTAAAATGCATAATGACATTCAAATATCAAATTAAAAAAATTTCAGAAAAATACTTCCTCTATACTATAATAAAAAAAAGATCTGATGTGGACAGCACATGACTTTTCTTATATAATGCAATGAATTTACTACTTTTACAGTAAAAAATAATGTATAAGATCCACGGTACTATGTTTTTATCGTTGAATTGTACATTTGGTGATTTTCCGGATGACAACATGTGAAACTATTTCAAAATACCCAATTAACTTATATTTCGCGCAACTTTAAATGAACAATTATCAATATTGATACCATCCTAAATAAGCGATGTAGATGAAAGTTAAATAAGCGATGACCATATATTAAAATATTTTAATACTTAATCCATCAATCAGTCGTCATTTTCATTAATTTAATGTCATTTTTGCAATAGTGACGATATTTTTGTCAATCTGGGGCGAAATATCGCCAAGTTGGCGATACTTTGCTAAATAATTCACCAAGTTCGCCAAATGCATCATCAAGTGTTACAGACAAACGGAGAAAAGAGCATTTCTTACATACTAGAAGGTATGCCCGTCATATGACGGAAATCAAAATTTGGAAACATTACTTCCCATTTGGCGTCATTTTTATCAATTTAGCGATATTTTTGTCACTTTGGCAACATTTAAAATAGTCGCCAAGTTGGCGAAATCCCGGTAAATTTCTCGCCAAGCGTTACGGACGGATGGACGGACGGAGAAATGGGTTATTCTTACAGTCTACTGTTATGTTCTTTATAAGATATTAAACTTTCATCAATTAGTCGTCATTTTCATTGATTTAGCATCATTTTTTATCAATTTGAAAATATTTTCATTAATTTGGCAACATTTAAAAAAGTCGTCAAGTTGGCGATATTCCGCCAAAATCTCGCCAAGCGTTATGGACGGAGAAATAAGTTATTCTTATAGCAGATAAATGACTATTGGCGTCCAAATACAAAAGTTTTACCCAAAGTATATTTTCCGATGAGTGGAACGAGCTAGATCCCCGAGAATGATGTCAGCAAATTTACCGCATGATATTACTTATGAAAAGTGAACATATTTCACAATAGTTAATATTTTTTTCTATTTTATTCGATTTTTTGAAATTTTTTTAAATATGCAATATCTCAAGAACGGTTCATGCTGGCGTTCTAACGTTTCTGCCAATCGTTTTCAAATGAAATATTACACAAGAAATGAATATTTACGTAACTTTATTAAAGGTTTTTATTTTTTGATGATTTTTTCAAAATTTCACTCAAAAATTTAAGGGGGTTCTGAACATTCGATTGTATTCTTGTCTTCTAGCATTCACGGATTTTAATTTTTCTACCAAATTTCATTCGAATATCTCCATTCGATCGTGAGATATCGTTTCCACAGACTCATTGACACACACACACGCGCGCGTGCGCAGACAGACATCACCTCAAAAACGTCTGATTCAAGTTCAGGGATGCTTGAAACGTGCTTTCCCGTGGAAAACTCTAATTGGATTTTTTGACCACGTCACAATACTTTTCTTATACATTATATGTATATAAGGAAAGTAATAAAAATAATATAACAGTATATCTAAATATCAGCATCATTTTTGGCACACCTGTCCAGGGTAGTCAAAGAATTTCATTCATGATGTTTTGTGAGGCTAACCAATCGTAAGCGTTTTGACTTCGATTATGAGTTTTACCAACTTTGTGTCCACATTTATATTATCTAGCAATTTAGGTCTACCTGCTTCCCTTTGACCGATAGGATTATGATTCAATGTACAGTGTGGCGAGCTTTTAGTTATCCATTTTGAGTACATGGACATGGTTTATATACGTAAGGTTGTGTAAGCAAATCTTTAACCAGTTAGGACCCGATCGTAACGGCTTTGGATGTGGATATTGTAGATGTTGTGTGTGCCAAATGATGCGCCTAATATTACGTAATAGGCGCTCTCCAAAGCCGCTTGTTGTTCTGGATGATTTTATGTGCAGAAAATAATATTAAAAAAATCTTATAAATTTTTTAACGGCATCGTCCCACATGGTCAGCCCAACGAAATCAGAATCAGTTTAAACTCTTGAAATACATAAAAATATGATTACTGATTAAATGCACAATTGCAACCATTCCTATAATTCTAACATTTTTGTACAAAGAGCATATTTACATTCCTTTCTTTATTTTCTTATTTTTATATCAGTATTTTAAGAATAACATATTTTCTTTTTCTAATAGCAATATGAAACTGAATAGGTTATAAGGATGTTTAAATACATGGGTGTGCAACAAAAGTTTATTTGAAAGGGTTTGAATGAACCAGCTATCTGAATATTGTAAGTATAATTAAATATTTCTTTATGTTTTAAACTTGATGTATTTTGATTTACTTATGATTTGAACAAGTTTTTTTTTTGTTCTTCAGAATATGCCATAAATGACATTATTCAGTTAAGATATAACTAAAATCAGCATTATAGACAAAACAATTTTGTTATTTAAATATATATATATATATATATATATATATATATAAATTATTAAATCCAAAGTTAGAATGTATGTAGTAACTCATAATACACTATTCCAAAATTTTCTACAAAATACAAAGAAAATATATATATATATATATATATATATATATATATATATATATATATATATATATATATATATATATATATATATATATATACACACACACAAGGTGTATATAAACTGTTTTGACAAAATAAGAGTGGTGATAGTATCCATCCAGACGAACAATATTTACAATGGAACCTAGGGTAGCATTCCCCTCTAAGTGTCAGAAAAGCGTAAAGTTAAAGTTGAACTTTCAACAGTGAAAATAAGGAGAATTAACGTAATCATAAGTTGCACAATCCCATTTATTTACACCAGAGAAAAACTCAAAGTAGATGCTCAAAGTGACGGCCAAGGGTGCCATTGCGCAATTCACACCGGGAAATGAACGACTGGCGCACCCTCTCGAAGGCACCTGGTGTCGTGTTTATCCTGTCCGTTGCAACAATTCTCGCGACGAGATTTTCTACGGAGTCCACAGGTGTCTCGCACACCAATGATTTTATGTGTCCCCAGAAGGAGAAGTCCAGTGGATTGAGGTCCAGTGAGCGTGGAGGCCAAGCCACGGGTCCACTACGTCCAATCCATCGTCCGGGATATGTGGCATTCAAGAAGTGTCGGATGACTGGAAGTGACGCTGACGTTCTGGAGATGTGATACTTCTCCGGCACGACAGCTATGTCGTCCGAAGCGGCGACTTATGCTTGTTGGACGTGTTTCGTACTTGCTTTTTTCTGGCACTCAGAGTAGAATGCGACCCTAGATTCCATACTAAATATTGTTCGTCTTGATAGGTACTATCACCCCTCTTATTTTGTCAAAACAGTTTATATACACCCTGTATATGTGTGTATGTAGGTATCTATCTATCTATGTGTGTGTGTGCACACTCGTCAAAAGTGAAATTGCAACACCATGAAGAAATGAACGTAGTCATATGCAGATCATAGTACCGGTAGAAGTGAGTCATATGCAAATGATTAAGTTTTAGTACGTAGCGAATCACGTGACACCCAGTTGACGGTTCGTCCTTTAAATGCTATTAGTGACGATTTGCAGCAGTCGAACTTTAAAAAAAATAAAGAAGCGATGCCTCAAAAACGTCAGTGAGCTGTATACTAGCAGTTAAAGGCTGGGAAACGAGATCGTATCCTGGAGATGCGTGACGTGGATTCGTCAATGTGTGCAATTGCCACGCTTGTTGGGCCCGACGTGAGTACTATCCAGCGATGTATGACACGATGGACGCAGGAACACCAGAGAACACTCCGAAGAGGGAGAAGATCGAATAGGCATACAGCAGAGGCACAGACAGGTAAATTCGCCGAACGGCTCGTCGAGACTCGTTTGCAATGGCAAGTGACATCCGAAACAACCTACCACCATCAACGGTTGCATCTGCGTGCACCCAAGCCATTCGCAAAAGGTTGCATGAAGTACAGCTGCTCACATATCGGCCAGCCACATTGGTGTCATTAAGAGCTCGACACAGGGGTGCACGTCTGGCGTGGTGTCGTCGTCATCGCAACTGGACCAATGAATGGCACCTGGTATTGTTTACGGATGAATCTCGCTTCTGCCAGTGGAAGAATGACAGCCATGGGCGGACGTGGCTGCTCCCCGGGGAACGCCACTTGCCAGTCCATATCACCGAGTGCCACTCTGGCCTCACACCGAGCACCATGGTTTGGGGCGGTATCATGTTGGATCAGCGGACTGCTCTGGTGCACATTGCATGTAATCTGACAGCGGACTGGTACGTCATGCAAGTTGTGATGCCTGTGGTTCGGACGTCCTCGGTACGGTGTTCCAGCCAAACAGTGACAGACAGCATGGCGAACTCTCAATAGCCTGAACGGAATTCACGTCTTTTCCTGGCCGGCAGCCTCGCCGGATCTCTCTCCCATTGAACACGTATAGACCCTCATCGGGCGTCAGGTGCACCGGGGACCACCGGTACATACCGTAGACGATGGACTCTGCAAGGCAAGGATTTCTTCAGGCAGCTATTAATACCTCATCCATAGTATGCCTCACAGTTTAGCATCCTGTATAGCTGCCCGGAGGGGGGGGGGGGCATTTTTTACTAAATAAACAAGTTTATTTTGCATATCTTTGTTTGTTAGTTTGATCTAGTTTAATCATTTGCATATGACTCTCTCTCCTGCAGGTACTGTGATTAGCATATGGCTATGTGCTTAAGCAGTTAGGTGCTAGAGGGCGCTTTCTAGTTCACCAGATACGCTGTCTTTCATAACGCAAAGACATATAAAAGTGATGGTTTTTGCACACACTGTCATTAGCGACTAGGAATGGATCAGTATATGAAATGAAGAGAAGGTGGATGTGCATTTCGTCTACAGTGTCGCCAACGGTAATGGAAGGGAAGTTCAAAAGCTTTATCGAGAGTGCTTCCCCAACAGGCATGTGCAGGATCACAGAATTTCTATCTCTTGCTCCGCCAACTGGCCAAAAGGGGAGCATTCATTGCCGCCATGCATGGTACAGGTCGTGGAAAAAGTGTCAGAACGTAGGACATGCGAGAAGAGTTTTTACGTCATGTGTTTACGTCATGTTTTTACGTCATGTGTTTACGTCATGTTCATCCTGACACCAGCAGAGAGCTTTAGGCAGTAGCACAGGTGTACCCCATACTGTGGTGTGCGTGTTTTACAGCATGTAGACGTTTTCACGTCGTTAATGACGGTGCATGCAAAAACCACCGCTTTTATGTATCTTTGCTTTGCGAAATGCAAACTATCTGGGGAAATAGAAAGCGCACAATTTGCGACTATGCATTCTTTGAAGAAAAATGTTTGTTTGGATGTGTTCTATCATTCCTTAAAGTTTGTTCAATTAGTTTTGAAACACCATATATATATATGTATATATATACATATATATATATATATATATATATATATGTATATATATATATATATATGCATATATATATATATATATGCATATATATATATATATATATATATATATATATATATATATATATATATATATATATATATATATATATATATATATATATATATATACACACACACTTCCCGACATAGAAAATGCAACACCATGAAAGAACGAATAGAGTGTGATGATAAGGGACACACAAAGATGGCATATATAAATAAGTGATGTTAATTCTAGAAGGATAATGCAATACAGTAATGGCTTAGACAAGGTGGTCAGTAGGCAGTAAGACCACCTTTGCGGCTATACAAGCAGCAACCCTTCGAAGAACATATGCGATGAGCGTGCGAATAGTTTCCTGAGGGATGGATGACCATATGCCTTCAACCATCCTCCACAGGTCGTCCTCTATTTGATGCGGGGGCAGGGCAGTCAAACGACGACCAATCACGTCCCATACATGCTCGATGGGTGAGGGGTCTGGAGACAGCGAAGGCCAAGAAAGCACTTGGATACCATGCTAGACTTGTCTGCTGACGGTTGATGTGTACAGTCGAACGTTATCTTGCTGAAAAACAGCATTTTTCAACTGCTGATGGTAGGGCAGTGCTACCCGCCTCAGCACCTCATCCAAGTCCCGTCGTGCCGTCATTGTGTCTCTGATACGAACCAGAGGTGACCGGCTATCGAAGCCGATAGCACCACAAACCATGATGTCGCGTTTTCGAGCAGTATGGCGTTCAACAATCTCAGTAGGATTAGATCTGTTTCCACGTCGTCTCCAGACTCTCACACGGCGACTGTCATTCGACAAACAGAACCGAGACTCTGAAAACTACTTTGTCCCATCCAGTCGCCCAAGAGGCTCGGCCCGACACCATTGCAATTTCTCACGTCGGTGTCTTGTCATTAATGGCAGCCTTTGTAACGGACGGTTTGAGTGCAAGCAGCTTTCGAATAGTCGTCGAGAGACTGTTCTCTCTGATATTGGAACATCCAATGCACCCTGCAGATTCTGCAGAATGTCGACAGTCGTCGTTTGTGGGGCCGCCACCGCACGCCTTCGAATGTGTCGATCAACGCGTGATGACGTATGTCTGTGTGGACCTGTACCACTGCAACGATTCACAAGCCGTTCTTTAATCCATCTTCTCGAAATCCTTTACACAATGGACGCATCTACGAGTGTTTCATCTGCGATACGCCGGTGCGACCAATTAGCCGTACATAGGCCTAAAATGAATCCCCTCACACGTCATTCAAATGTTGAAACGGACTTCGGCGTCATCGGCCAGACATCTCTTCAACAACACGTGTCTTCTGAAACGAAAAGCAGCTCGGAAAACGGGTATCCATAGGCGACCGACAATAACAACTGTTGACTGATCTGCCGTTTCCATCCCTTTTATCCTGCGCTCTAATCACGTGATATACTTGTATTTCAGATCATTTGCATACATTGGCCAACTGCGTTTGTTTCTCAATTTTCGCAATTTGCATAATTATACGACCAAATCTTCGTGGTGTTGCATTTTCCATGTCGAGTAGTGTATATATATATATATATATATATATATATATATATATATAATACATAATATATATATACGGGATTGACAAAATAAAACTGGCCCGGAAAAGTCTTCTAATAATCTCCTTGCTATTTAGATTACATTTTCACGAAGTTTCGAAAAAACTTTTCCGGGTTCCGGGCCAGTTTTATTTTATCAACCCTGTATATATATATATATATATATATATTTGAAATATGTAATAATATATATATATATATATATATATATATATTATTACATATTTCAAATAATATGTATAATAATATGTATATATATATGTATAATAATATGTATATATATATGTATAATAATATGTATATATATATATATATATATATATATATATATATATATATATTGTATATTGAGTAAAGTCCCACCAATTGGTCCATGGTTTAGAAGCGGTTAGCGGTAGCCATGCGCCTGACAGGCAGACGATCTCTCGGGATTAGTATCTTCTTGAAGCCGGCAGTGCAGCGCCGGGAACTATTTGTTAGGGACAAACGCCATTGTTTATGCACTGTACTTACTGTAGATACTCCCACATCCAAGAACGCTGCTATCTCTGCAACTTTGTTGCCGTGCTCCCGGCCAAACGCTATGGCCCCCTTTTTCGAGTCGGTGATGTCTCGTTTGCGGCCCATTTCCAACTTTACAAACGAACGAAGCACACTGATCTCAAGGTTTCGCAACACGTTCAACCTTCCCCTGCGACTTCCACCTTTCTTCTGTTCACATACGCGAGGTGCGCTGCAGACACGTGCTTTTACAGTGTAGGCTCGCGGTAAATACTGATTTCGTAATATTTTGTCCGGGTGTTTATATATATATATATACAGGAGTTATCGAAAATAATGGAAACACCTTGGAAAATGAGGTCATTCGCACTTAATAAGGTGTTGGAGTACCTTTGGCAGTTAAAACTGCTTGAATACTCTATGGAATGGGCGCATATAAGGCCTAGATGGTTGGAAGTGGTATTTAGTACCATTCTTCACGCAGAAACTACTCCAATTCAGTGAGTAATGCTAGAGGAGTATAACGGGATCTGACCCTGTGTTCCAACACACACTACATTGGCTCGATGATGTTTAAATTTGTTGATTGTGCAGGCCAGGGAAGGTGTGTAACGTCAGCCTCATGTTCCTCAAACCGTGAGTGAACAGTTCCCGCTCACTGAATGGAGACTTTATCATTCTGAAAAATGCAATCCCCTGAATGAAACATTGCCTGTACTATAGAATGGACGTGGTCCCCCAAAATGGTTACACAGTCGCTGCTAGATATCCTTATTCGTAAGGCGATAATGGGACTAGCGGAAAACCACGATATCACTGGCCAAAGCATTACCGAACCGCCACAATGATTTACATTAGGGATGAGAGAGTTAGGGTTCCAAGCTTCTGCTGGTGTTCTCCACATATACACACGTCCAGAGGTGGGAAATGATATAAAGGCT
This sequence comes from Amaurobius ferox, assembly GCA_951213105.1. Taxonomy (NCBI): domain Eukaryota; kingdom Metazoa; phylum Arthropoda; class Arachnida; order Araneae; family Amaurobiidae; genus Amaurobius; species Amaurobius ferox. The sequence continues at coordinate 29,910,871 of OX578141.1, read as the reverse complement.
GATTCATCAGAAAACAGTATATGTTTCCAGGCATCGGCAGTTCACGTTTTATGTTCCTGGCACCACTATAGTCTGGGTTTTGCATTTATCTGTAACAAAAGGGATTTCGCAATAGCACCTCTGTCATGAATTCCTTGCTGATGCAATTCCATTAGCACCGTATAGGTGAAAACTGGGTTCCGTAGATGCATATTAAACTCAGCGGTCACTTTTGCCGCAGTGGTCTTCCTGTTTGCGGTGACAATCTTCTTAAATGTTTACCTGTCTCTGTCAGTGAGTTTCATTTTCCATCCACAATTCTGTCTTGTAAACGATGTTTTACCACGAACTTTGTATGCTGTCATGACCCTGGACACAGTACCTCTCGATATCCCCACTAACTTTGCAATGGCAGTGACCGACGCACCGACTAGAGGAGCACCTAAAATCTGCCATTTTTGAAACCATCAGGTCGCTCATTTTGTCTCCAACTTCAACGCAATTGTGCAAAGAAACACCTCCAATGCAATCGAGCGCAACCTTCGGAATATCAGCACACCTTTTAGACAAAAATAAACCGGGGGAGTGAATGATCCACTTCGCTCTGTTACCAGCATAAACAAACTTATCAATTATACTTGTGGTACTTCCATTATTTTGGACAACCCCTGTATATATATTGTAAATGTATGAAATCGTGTGACCAACTTTACTGGTGAATCATCACCAACTTTGCTGGTAAATGTATGAAATTCTTGTTTCTCTCTTTATATTAATAAATTTAACCGACAATAGTGAACAAACTGCCTGGTGTTACTAAACAAACCCCTAGTATATATTTTCGCCTTCAAAATCTTCTGTAGCAAAGAAATAAACATCGAATGTATGAGACTGATCTCAACATTCTCAATATTTCGTAATGTTTAAAGCAACTTGCATCATACTCAGTGTCAGAATGATAAAATAATAAATACTTTCATAACAGAAGGATAATATTAGTTAGCGTCGAAAACTCTTTTCAGCCAAATCGAAAATTTAGAAGTTACGAGTAGTACTGATGAAGAAAGCACATTTTTTAAGATTCCGTCCATCGTTTGTCGGTGCTCCCGAAATTTATGCAACCAGTTTTCCTCGACAATTACTGAATTGATTAAAACCAAATTTGGATCTAGGTTTGTTACAGAAATATGAAAACAGTTTCCCTCTTTTTCTTCATTATCCTACGCAGTACCAGTACGCACATGCGATATCGAGCCATTTTACATTATTTCTGAACCCACTAAAAGCAAATTAGGTACAAATATAGGTTAAATATAACAATAATGTCGCACTTTTTGAAATTACCCTGTGTCACACGTAATCTATATAAAGCTCTCGTATGCTAAAAATCGCCGCAGAGGGCCAAAAGATACATCTCATAGTGTTAACTACTTAGCAAAACCATTTACACATTTAATTATTTATTACATTGTTTGACTGTATGGCTTAGTAGTCTAAAATGGTCTTTCTAGTTTGCATTGCCTTGCGAATCGGCTTTAAGGTGCCTCTCACTATCCGGGATGAAAGTTCCTATCTGGTGTTGCATCTCCTGCATTTACTTTTGTTGCTGGATGCCTATAAGCTGTGATGAAGTTGAGAGGTGTTATACCCAAAAAGGTGATTCTCCCTGCTGTTTTATTTTTGTCTATAATTAAATATTAAAAATGTCTAGATTTAATTTGCAAATGCTTAAAGAGAATCCATATTATATATGTATTTGTACCAGTTACGTCCGCTACGCAAGCGCAGGGTGCGTCGATACATCTTGATACATGTAAAGACGGCAACCCCACTTCATTCAATAACTATACTCCCGTTGTACCACGCTCGCTGCGCCAGCGCAATACTTTTAAATAAACGCCTAAATACGCTTTCGTCACTAGATAATGATTGGATATTCTAGGTTAGAGTCGGAGCTGCTCTGATGACGTCATCGTAAAAAAGTCGACCTATGACGTCATCAGCTCTTGTCGTTTGGAATTAAGAGTTGGCATATGACGTACATGTGTACTTGGACCCATGACGCACTGTGTTTTTGAAACGAGGTCTTTACCAGTGTCAATATTTGAACGGTTACGTCATGCATTCCTCATATTTTTAGGAGAGTGAACAAATTTTACAAAATCTAGTTGGTAGAAATTGCTGCCAGCCAGCGGATTTTCTGGGAACTAGGGCAAGTTCGTAGTCGCCTAGGGGTTTGAGATCCCAGTTTAGAAATAACGACTTAGATGTTTTGCAAAATTTTGGTTTTTATACAATTTAGCGCCACCTATAAAATTTTTAGTGAACGAGGGTGAGTTTTCAGTCTTCCAGGGATTTGAGACCCCCTTTTTTGAATAGGAATAACGACAAAATTTCCTGTTTTTATGGAAGTTAGTGGCACCTAGCGGATTTTTAAGGAACTACGGCTCATTCTCAGTCTTCCAGGGGCTTGAGGCTGTCCTTCCCTTTCCATTGGTGTAAGCGACGTAGATGTTTTACTAAACTTCGTGTTTTTATAGAAGTTATCGCCATCTAGCAAAGTTTCAGGGATCAAGAGCTAATTTTCAGATTCCTTGGGGGTTTCTCCTTTTCTGAATAGGGATAACAACTTAGACGTTTTACAAAAGACCGTAATTTTATTTCTCCGACCTTCTTTTTGCAAACTAATATTAAATAAATGAAGGGTAAGAAACATAGACATTTTTTAGAATACCAGAATTTTTTACACTGAACTTAAATTAACGAATGACAAGTGGCTCTGTGTGGCAGAGCTCAAATGTCTTTTGGTGCGAAATTAGAATTTTTGGCACATTATAAAACGAAATACATGCTGGTTGATTCAGAAAGGGGAGGTGCAGGGCATTTTATTATGTCCATTTTAATAAATTCTCAGGGTTTGCGGAAAATAACATAAGTTTAATACAAAACCAGTGGCGTTCTTTTAAGACTTGACTTAATTTTTGTTAAGTTTTTCGAAAGACAAATAAGCCCAACCAACAAAACCAATCCATTTGAATAGATAAACACGTAACCCCACGAGCTGTGGGAATAATGAACGAACGATATGTGAAATGTAATTCCGATTTAATTTTATGAATATAGAAAAAGACATCAGCCCAACGACCAAAAGCAAGGCATTTTTTTTTAAATCACATTAAATGATAACTTTTACAAAAATGATAACTTTTACATACACACCCTCCAGCCTTATTTGCTATCCATAACGACTTGGATATTTTACAAAATATGATAACTGTTTAATATATTTTTCATATGCCTTCTTATATTGTTTTTCTTATTTCGGGAACTACAGGTAATTTAGACATTTTAAGGTCTTGAAAAATATATTGGTATGGATATCGACTTTAACTCTTTGGTACTTTTTTCCAATTTTAAACGATGACAACGCCACATAGTGGCTACTTTAAGAACAAGAAGTATTTTGTTTTCTTTTAAGACATCGTTAAAACTTCTTCCCTTTTTTGCTTGGAGTGAATGCCTTAATGCTTTGCAAAACTTAATGTTTTTGTTTATAGAAAGTACTCAAACTAGTAGTTTTTGGTGAATTATGAGGAATTTTGAGACTTAAAAATCTTTAAAACCTAGTAAAACATTTTGGTGGTATGAGTACCGACTTTAACTTTTTGCTACATTTTCCCCATTTTTTAACCAACGATAATGCCATATAGTAGTTTTTTTGGGAATTAGAGTAAATTTTCAGTTTCAAGACAGTTTTAAGCCCTCCTCCGACTGATTGTGAATCAGACGTTTAACGAAACTTTAATTTTATAGAAAGTACCGCCACCTAGTGAATACTTCAGGAACATGAGTATTTATTTGCCTTCTTAAGAAATTTTTAGATCTTCTTCCCTTTTTTATTGGTGTTAACGAATTTTATGTTTTACAAAACTCGACAATTTTTTTATAGAAGACATCGCTTCTTAGCAGTAATTGCCTTACATTTTATTTTCAGAATCGTATATATATATATATATATATATATATCGTATACATATATATATATATTTATATATACATATATATATATATATATATATATATATATATTTATATATATATATAGTTATATATACATATATATATATATATATTTATATATACATATATATATATTTATATATACATATATATATATACATATATATATATATATATATATACATATATATATATATATATATATACTTATATATATATATATATATACATATATATATATATATATATTTATATATATATATATATATATTTATATATATATATATATATATATATATATATTATTAATAAATAAGTTGTTTAAATATTATATTTTCAATTGTCAAGACTGGAGGTTATAAATTATTCCCTTTGTAAAAATAACGCGCTTAAGCTGCTGATAATTTTTAAGGTACTATTTAATAGAAGATTTTTATGATTACTTGTAATATATATATACCCGAGAAATACCAAAGAAAATTGCTTGTAAACTGAAGGTAAAGGTAAATAAATTGCAAAACAGAAGCCTAGTGTAGCACGATGAGCTATGCAAGAAATTTGGAAATTGAATAAATGGAATCTAGTGAAAATAAAAGGAATAAAATGAATATGAAAAGCATTTCTGAAACCATGTACGTTATCAAGGGCCATACATGTTTCATTAATGCTGATTCTACGTTTCTGTTAACACTACTGTAAAATGTATTACAGAAATAATGTAAATGGCCCGACGTAGAAGAAAAAACAAAGTGGATCAAATACACAAAAAAATCAAACATGAATATAAAATATTCTGTAACACTAGCTTGTGGCTAATTATTTAAATGAGGATGCAAAGTATTATAAAGTAATATCAAAAGAATATAATGAAAATAAAATGAATAATATATCTACCCCTAGTACTGTGGTACTTCTGGAAAAGCATGTGTATTACCAACCATCTCTGAACTGGTTACAGTGAATTTTTGTTACTGACTAAGCAGTTTTCTCAAAGCAGGTTACAGTGAATTATACAAAATGTTTAACTGTTAGAAGAAGACATGGAGATTATGAATTATTTAGAAATGTTAGAGTATGATCTGTCAATATGTTGCTGTAATTGTTGCAAGTTTTTGAATTTAAATTTAAAATGTGTTTTAATAAAAGAAAAAATAAGATTGGGCGGATAGTTATTTGTGATAACGGTGTTGATGAATTTATGAAGATGTTCTTTGTAGTAACAAGGTGTGCTTAACATTTTGATTCTTAATAACTGGTTATTAATAATATTTCTATATACAGATTTGGACGTTAGTTTTTCTAGACGTTAGTTTAACAATTAAAAATGCAAATACAATAAAATTTAAAATCTATGACAAAACAGAAACTTATAACTTCAAAGTAAATAAACTTCAACATTTCTCTTCCAATCTTTCCAAATCTGTATATAGAAATATTATTAATAACCAGTTATTAAGAATCAAAATGTTAAGCACACCTTGTTACTACAAAGAACATCTTCATAAATTCATCAACACCGTTATCACAAATAACTATCCGCCCAATCTTATTTTTTCTTTTATTAAAACACATTTTAAATTTAAATTCAAAAACTTGCAACAATTACAGCAACATATTGACAGATCATACTCTAACATTTCTAAATAATTCATAATCTCCATGTCTTCTTCTAACAGTTAAACATTTTGTAT